>OU343217.1:20630996-21210512 GCA_910596185.1 Chrysanthemum makinoi
ACTTGGAAAACTTAACTAAGACATAAAATAAACTTTTCCAACAAAAACCCAGATTATTACACTTATAAATATCGATATATAACCCACACAAATTCGACATATGATGCTATCCAGTTTTAGGGTTCATATTAGGCCATCATAACACATGTTTAGACCATCAATTACATTTAGGGTTCCATTACAATAAAGGTTTCGAATTTATTATGTATGATAACATTCATATTTGTTTTATATAAACATAAGTGTGTGTCGATTGGCTAGCACAAACAAAAAGGAAGACCATGAGGATACCTTTAGGCACAATTTAACGAGACCAATAGAGCACCAAATGAGACTCACGGATCAAAATGCAAAGACCCAAGAGCACCACGATCAAAACACCTCCAAACTCTTCTTCTTCTTGACCTTGAGTCTGAATAAAATGTTAATGGAGGCTGCTAGGGTTTCGAATGGAGAGGAGATGGGATTTGATGTCGCCACTTTTGGGTGAAAGTGAATTAGGGTTTTGGTGTGCTTCAATTTTGTGGAGCGTATAATGAAAAGGAGGGGGAGGGATACAGGTTTTGATGAGCCAAGGGAAAACAAAGGCCAAGCCCAAGTCCAAATTCCAATTTACAACTTAGATGGGCTTTTACATTAAAGTTTATATGTGTTTTGTAATTTATGAATTTTTTCGGTTCATGTAATATATAAACGTGTAATATGTATAGACGTAAAGTGTCAGAAGATTTTATTTATTTTGTACATTAGGTTTGACAATCTTTTACAAGTTAGGTTAAATTTTACATTTAATGAGCTTGACGAATTTTACATATTTTATAAATATTAAATAGAGGGCAAAATAGTCATTTAACATGTTCACGATTTTCAGGGTTTTACAACTCTTCCCCTCTAAAAGAAAATTTTCGTCCTCGAAAATTGAAGTCGCTGAAGTACACGGAGACGCATACAAGTTTAGAGGCAGACGTAGTATCTATAGTTTTCATGGATCATAACGGTTTCGGGTCCAAAGCGCATACAAAACTTATACGTAATAGATGTCAGTGAGAATCTCGCAAGGAGGTACAGAATTCCAAACGAACATGCGGATTGACAAATAACGGATATAAGTCCTAGTCCATTCACGTACCAACCCCAGGCATTTCCCAAGATGTCGTATGATTTCAATAAGTTCAAATTATATGATCTCGGTATTATCACGTTGATCAGGCGTCATAATACTTGCATCACATAACAAGTCCTTATTGTCATCATATTCTGTCTCGGGTCATGACAAACCACATAGTTAATATCACAACAAAACATATCACATACAGATATCAAGTAACATACCAAAGCAGACCAGTTTCATATACACAACATAACTACATCAAACAACTTACCATATCACAATGAAAGAATGCCACCAACTTGCATATAACGGCTCCTCATGACTCATTACTGACGATCCAAAAGAAAACTGAGATATTTACAAAATGCCAAACGATAAAACTTCACGATTCAAACCGAGTTTCGAACAAATCAAGAAAAGCAATACCGATCAGAATCACTTAACAGGATATCAAACCGCCTCAAATCATATGAAGTAGAAACGCATGACAAACGAATAGGAGTAACACACGTCGCGCCCAAATCATATGAAGTAGATGAACCCTCTCAGCCACCGGTTGAATCTTGTCTCCGTCTTTTGCGTCTTTGGTTGGTCAGTCCAGCTTCCTCCAGCAGCATCCTGATGTCTTCAGCAGCACGGCAGGTCGGGCGCTGGCTTCACGAACCTCTCTAGCTCGAGAGATTGCAAAAAGGCAACACGGGTTCGGCACCATCATCTTCGGCTCCGCGGGTAGTCTCCATCTGACGATCGACAAACGGATGTGCGAAGAAAAAATAATAAAATTTGATGCCAAAAGAGGAGGGCCAACTCAGTGAAGACAAAAGAATATCGAAGTCAAATCTGAACGACAGTCAAAAGGAATCGAAAGATATCCGAACAGACGGAAACCTAATGTCTACCCAATCCTCACAGGTCATAGCCTAAGCTCTAAGGGTCCTAAAACCTAGATCTCTGATACCATAAATTGTAACACCCCAACCCGACAAGGGTAAAGATATCACAATACGGTATCATATCAGAACTTTAAATACCATATAAAAGCGGAAGCCTTTACAAAACTTACAAAAGAAAACATAATTAACTTAATAATCAAAATAAATCTAAGATCCCTATATTCAAATCCTGATCTCAGTTCTACTCTCAACCCAGATCAGCCATCCCATAAGCTCATCTTGAATGCCTAATACCCGCGCAGAAAAGAAAATGCGGTTGAGCTTACAAAGCCCAGTGAACAGATATAACAAAACGAAAACTAAACAAAAACAGAAATACAAAATGAAATAAAGAAACGAATAACGAAGTCACAACGGAATGAAGATAATGAATCACTGAGGATTCTGCGGAAACACAGACACACAGAAGTCCGAAAGAACAAACAACAAATAAGAACAAACACATAGCATATTGATGACACAAACTGAAGCACATCATAATCAACAGGCAATTAATGAATCAAGCAATTTAAGTACATATAAGTCAAACGAAATACCGAAAGCTAGCAGAAACAACTACTAGAAGTAAACATGTCCTTTACACAAGTCAATTAATCTACATTTAACACACTTATCCAATATCGTAGTAAATGAACAATAGCGATCAAACGTAAGGCGTCACACATACAAATAGAAAACACGGTAGGAAAACTATAACTAAATAAGCAAAAGACATAGCATAGCAATTAGCAAGTTATCAAGTTAGATATCATATGTTAAACCATTTCCCAGATCAAACTAGTATAGACAGAATTTAAACATGTCAGATCAAACATAAGCAGATACGAACACCAACGGATAATCAAAGTACACGAATTATCTAAACAATTATACATAATGAACTTACAGAACAATCAATTATACACTAGCATAATCATCATACAGATCAACAAGGTCACATAATGGTAAACTAACATATAATCAGATGACAACATGCGAATCACATTTAAGCATATTAATCATATCCTAGCATGGCAAATGGTAGTCACATAAACATGTCAAAGCATAAACACATTCAATAAACCTATAATAATTCAGTATGTAAATGGAAACATTGACAAATACGGAATCATAAACAGAATATCTAACACACAAATAACAGATACAGATTTAGTTATCTACCACGAGCCCGAACATATCATATCGAAGTAACTTTCTTATTCGGAGGGGTGACCTCAGAATACCTTATATAATATGAGGGGAGACCTCAATAACAAATGGAGTAGCTAGCTCCTAGAATTTGTGAAGACGCGTATTGCACACGACATCATTCACCAGACAAATCATATTAGATAACAGATCAGATCTAGGATGCATCCATACGCCCCAAAGCACGGATAGTGGCCATACTATCAATAAACGATAACGAAAGGGACGTGTCAGAACATCACTCTACTGCCCTAGAGTCATGTCAGAGGTGCATCACTGACACGGACATGGAACCCCCATGACTAGTGAAATATTGGCTCGGGTGTCAAACTAACTTAGGTCAAATAGATTGTCATAAATGACACAGATCATAATTCATCATAAAGGTCAAACAGATTTACAAATCGGAGTTTTCATATCATAAGTTCAAATCAGATGTTTCATGGTTCAATAAACAGAGATTTCAGATAAGCAATGGATCAAACAAATCAGAAAGGGTTCATATCAAATGTTCAGAAATCAAAGGTTCATATCACAGTCACATATCATACGTTCATAATCAGATGTTCATAATCAGAAATTCATACTCAAACATAGCAAGGTTCAACAAACAGAAGTTCAGACAAACAAAGATTCACATAAACAGAAGGGAATCATAGCAATGGCATGGGGAATCCTAATAAGCATAAGGAAATGACAAGAAAAGGAGATCATGAGAAAACCTTTACTAAAAAGGTCAGAATATTTGTACCTTAACGCAAATGAGGGAAAAGCAAATGAATGAACGAACACGAAGATATGACGCCACGTATTCTTCATTGAATCTACACGGATTGCGATTTGAATAATACTTATTAGCTCTTTTTATAAGCTTCTTATGCCTTTGTAAGTGTGTTACTTATTGATATCATGTTTTATCTTTCATTTTCTTAAACTCATATTTGGACCAGACTTTAACGATTTTTATAAAATACTTACTTAGCTAAAATGAAATCAAACAAAATCCAAGGAGTTCCCATATGATTTAAAAGACTCTCCAAAAATTGAGGGGTTCTATTTCCCAGTAAAATGGCCTATGGAAAATCATAAGTCCAGACCTGCCCAGAAAGTGATCAGAAAATACACCTTAAAAGTTTACGCTTATTACCTGTTTAGACACCTTAGAAAAATTCCCAAAACTCCCAGAAATTCATTTATAACCTAAATGTCACTTCTGAAAAGGGAGAGCTCCCAATTCTTTATGGTTTGAAAATGAAAAATCAAACAATACAACTAAATTTCAGACCCGTTTTCTCAGCTTTGACACTTGATCTTGTAAAATTCAAAAATACGACTTAGACAACTCCAAATTCGACCAAACCACTTGGAAAACTTAACTAAGATATAAAATAAACTTTTCCAATAAAAACCCAGATTATTACACTTATAAATATCGATCTATAACCCACACAAATTCGACATATGATGCTGTCCAGTTTTAGGGTTCATATTAGGCCATCATAACACATGTTTAGACCATCAATTACATTTAGAGTTCCATTACAATTAAGGTTTCGAATTTATTATGTATGATAACATTCATATTTGTTTTAAATTAAACATAAGTGTGTGTCGATTGGCTAGCACAAACGAAAAGGAAGACCATGAGGATACCTTTAGGCACAATTTAACGAGACCAAAATAGCACCAAATGAGACTCACGGATCAAAATGCAAAGACCCAAGAGCACCACGATCAAAACACCTCCAAACTCTTCTTCTTCTTGACCTTGAGGCTGAATAAAATGTTAATGGAGGCTGCTAGGATTTCGAATGGAGAGGAGATGGGATTTGATGCCGCCACTTTTGGGTGAAAGTGAATTAGGGTTTTGGTGTGCTTCAATTTTGTGGAGCGTATATTGAAAAGGAGGGGGAGGGATACCGGTTTTGATGAGCCAAGGGAAAACAAAGGCCAAGCCCAAGTCCAAATTCCAATTTACAACTTAGATGGGCTTTTACATTAAAGTTTATATGTGTTTTGTAATTTATGAATTTTTTCGGTTCATGTAATATATAAACGTGTAATATGTATAGACGTAAAGTGTCAGAAGATTTTATTTATTTTGTACATTAGGTTTGACAATCTTTTACAAGTTAGGTTAAATTTTACATTTAATGAGCTTGACGAATTTTACATATTTTATAAATATTAAATAGAGGGCAAAATAGTCATTTAACATGTTCACGATTTCTTGGGTTTTACAACTCTTCCCCTCTAAAAGAAAATTTTCGTCCTCGAAAATTGAAGTCGCAGAAGTACACGGAGACGTACAAGTTTAGGGCAGACGTAGCAGTCTATAGTTTCGCACAGATCATAACGGTTTCGGGTCCAAAGCGTACAAAACTTATACGTAATAGATGTCATGAGAATCTCGCAGGAGGTACAGAATTCCAAACGAACATGCGGATTGACAAATAACGGATATAAGTCCTAGTCCATTCACGTACCAACCCCAGGCATTTCCCAAGATGTCGTATGATTTCAATAAGATCAAATTATATGATCTCGGTATTATCACGCTTGATCAGCGCCATAATACTTGCATCACATAACAAGTCCTTATTGTCATCATATTCTGTCTCGGTCATGACAAACCACATAGTTAATATCACAACAAAACATATCACATACAGATATCAAGTAACATACCAAAGCAGACCAGTTTCATATACACAACATAACTACATCAAACAACTTACCATATCACAATGAAAGAATGCCACCAACTTGCATAAAATGGCTCCTCATGACTCATTACTGACGATCCAAAAGAAAACTGAGATATTTACAAAATGCCAAACGATAAAACTTCACGATTCAAACCGAGTTTAGAACAAATAAAGAAAAGCAATACCGATCAGAATCACTTAACAGGATATCAAACCGCCTCAAATCATATGAAGTAGAAACGCATGACAAACGAATAGGAGTAACAAAAGTCGCGCCCAAATCATATGAAGTAGATGAACCCTCTCAGCCACCGGTTGAATCTTGTCTCCATCTTTTGCGTCTTTGGTTGGTCCGTCCAGCTTCCTCCAGAAGCATCCCGATGTCTCCAAAGCAAGACGGCGGTCGGCGCTGGCTTCGCTTTACGAACCTCTCTAGCTCAGAGATCAAGCAGCAACACAGGTTCGGCACCATCATCTTCGGCTCCGCGGGTAGTCTCCATCTGAAGATCGACAAACGGATGTGCGAAGACAAAATAATAAAATTTGATGCGAAAAGAGGAGGGCCAACTCAGTGAAGAAAAAAGAATATTGAAGTCAAATCTGAACGACAGTCAAAAGGAATCGAAAGATATCTGAACAGACGGAAACCTAATGTCTACCCAATCCTCACAGGTCATAGCCTAAGCTCTAAGGGTCCTAAAACCTAGATCTCTGATACCATAAATTGTAACACCCCAACCCGACAAGGGTAAAGATATCACAATACGGTATCATATCAGAACTTTAAATACCATATAAAAGCGGAAGCCTTTACAAAACTTACAAAAGAAAACATAATTAACTTAATAATCAAAATAAATCTAAGATCCCTATATTCAAATCCTGATCTCAGTTCTACTCTCAACCCAGATCAGCCATCCCATAAGCTCATCTTGAATGCCTAATACCGCGCAGGAAAAGAAATTGCGGCTGAGCTTACAAAGCCCAAAGGGAATGATATAACAAAACGAAAACTAAACAAAAACGAAATACTAAAATGAAATAAAGAAACGAATAACGAAGTCACAGCGGAATGAAGATAATGAATCACTGAGGATTATGCGGAAACACAGACACACAGAAGTCCGGAAGAACAAACAACAAATAAGAACAAACACATAGCATATTGATGACACAAACTGAAGCACATCATAATCAACAGGCAATTAATGAATCAGGCAATTTAAGTACATATAAGTCAAACGAAAAAATGAAAGCTAGCAGAAACAACTACTAGAAGTAAACATGTCCTTTACACAAGTCAATTAATCTACATTTAACACACTTATCCAATATCGTAGCAGCGGAACAATAGCAGTCAAAACATAGCAGTCACACATACAAATAGAAAACATAGTAGGAAAACTATAACTAAATAAACAAAAGACATAGCATAGCAATTAGCAAGTTATCAAGTCAGATATCATAAGTTAAACCATTTCCCAGATCAAACTATAGTATAGACATAATTTAAACATGGCAGATCAAACATAAGCAGATACCAACACCAACGGATAATCAAAGTACACGAATTATCTGAACAATTATACATAATGAACTTACAGAACAATCAATTATACACTAGCATAATCATCATACAGATCAACAAGGTCACATAATGGTAAACTAACATATAATCAGATGACAACATGCGAATCACATTTAAGCATATTAATCATATCCTAGCATGGCAAACGGTAGTCACATAAACATGTCAAAGCATAAACACATTCAATAAACCTATAATAATTCAGTATGTAAATGGAAACATTGACAAATACGGAATCATAAACAGAATATCTAACACGAAATAAGATCTGATTTAGTTATCTACCACGAGCCCGAGAACATATCATATCGAAGTAACTTTCTTATTCGGAGGGGTGACCTCGGATTACCTTATATAATATGAGGGGAGACCTCAATAACAAATGGAGTAGCTAGCTCCTAGAATTTGTGAAGACGCAGTATTGCACCGACATCATTCACCGGACAAATCATATCGATAACGATCGATCTAGGATGCATCCATACGACCCAACAGACGGATAGTGGCCATACTATCAATAAACAGATAATGTAAAGGGACGTGGCGTAACATTACTCTATGCCCTAGAGTCATGTCGTGGTGCATCACATTAACGGACATGGAACCCCCATGACTAGTGAAATATTGGCTCGGTGTCAAACTAACTTAGGTCAAACAGATTGTCATAAATGACACAGATCATAATTCATCATAAAGGTCAATCAAATTTACAAATCAGAGTTTTCATATCATAAGTTCAAATCAGATGTTTCATGGTTCAATAAGAGATTTCGATAAGCAACGGATCAAACAAATCGAAAGGGTTCATATCAAATGTTCGAGAATCAAAGGTTCATATCACAATCACATATCATAACGTTCATAATCAGAGGTTCATAATCGATGTTCATAATCGAAATTCATACTCAAACATAGCAAGGTTCAACAAACGAAGTTCGACAAACAGAGATTCACATAAACAGAATGGAATCATAGCAATGGCATAGGGAATCCTAATAAGCATAAGGAAATGACAAGAAAAGGAGATCATGAGAAAACCTTTACTAAAAATGTCAGAATATTTGTACCTTAACGCAAATGAATGAACGAACACGAAGATATGACGCCACGTCTTCTTCATTGAATCTACACGGATTACGATTCATATAATACTTATTAGCTCCTTTTATAAGCTTCTTATGCCTTTGTAAGTGTGTTAATTATTGATATTATGTTTTATCTTTCATTTTCTTAAACTCATATTTGGACCAGACTTTAACGATTTTTATAAAATACTTACTTAGCTCAAATGAAATCAAGCAAAATCCCAGGAGTTCCCATATGATTTAAAAGACTCTCCAAAAATTGAGGGGTTCTATTTCCCAGTAAAATGGCCTATGGAAAATCATAAGTCCAGACCTGCCCAGTAAGTGATCAGAAAATACACCTTAAAAGTTTACGCTTATTAGACCTGTTTAGACACCTTAAAAAAATTCCCAAAACTCCTAGAAATTCATTTATAACCTAAATGTCACTTCTGAAAAAGGAGTGCTCCCAATTCCTTTTGGTTTGAAAATGAAAAATCAAACAATACAACTAAATTTCAGACCCGTTTTCTCAGCTTTGAAACTTGATCTTGTAAAATTCAAAAATACGACTTAGACAACTCCAAATTTGACCAAACCAATTGGAAAACTTAACTAAGACATAAAATAAACTTTTACAACAAAAACCCAGATTATTTCACTTATAAATATCGATCTATAACCCACACAAATTCGACATATGATGCTGTCCAGTTTTAGGGTTCATATTAGGCCCTCATAACACATGTTTAGACCTTCAATTACATTTAGGGTTCCATTACAATTAAGGTTTCGAATTTATTATGTATGATAACATTCATATTTGTTTTATATAAACATAAGTGTTTGTCGATTGGCTAGCACAAACAAAAGGACGACCATGAGGATACCTTTAGGCAGAATTTAACGAGACCAAAAGAGCACCAAATGAGACTCACGGATCCAAATGCAAAGACCCAAGAGCACCACGATCAAAACACCTCCAAACTCTTCTTCTTCTTGACCTTGAGGCTGAATAAAATGTTAATGGAGGCTGCTAGGGTTTCGAATGGAGAGGAGATGGGATTTGATGCCGCCACTTTTGGGTGAAAGTGAATTAGGGTTTTGGTGTGCTTCAATTTTGTGGAGCATATAATGAAAAGGAGGGGGAGGGTTACCGGTTTTGATGAGCCAAGGGAAAACAAAGGCCAAGCCCAAGTCCAAATTCCAATTTACAACTTAGATGGGCTTTTACATTAAACTTTATATGTGTTTTGTAATTTATGAATTTTTTCGGTTCATGTAATATATAAACGTGTAATATGTATAGACGTAAAGTGTCAGAAGATTTTATTTATTTTGTACATTAGGTTTGACAATCTTTTACAAGTTAGGCTAAATTTTACATTTAATGAGCTTGACGAATTTTACATATTTTATAAATATTAAATAGAGGGCAAAATAGTCATTTAACATGTTCACGATTTTCAGGGTTTTACACCTATACTCAGTCGTTTAACATGTTACATATAACCATAGCACCTAGACTTGGTCGTTTAACATGTTACGTATAACCATAGCACCTAGACTCAGTCGTTTAACATGGTACGTATTATCATTAAAACAATTTTATGAGTTCTTAAATTATTCAAATATGAATTAGAAAATTTTTAGGTTAAATTTAAATTGATTTATTATTAAATTTATTTACTTAAAATAAAAAATTAAAAAAAAAAAAAAATCTAAAGCAAAAATGAAAAAATACACCTTTTGGCGGGGACATGTCCCCGGGAAAAGTTTTGGCGAATTTTTTTATTTTTTCCCTCCTCTCATTTACTTTATCCCGCCAAACCTTTTTGATTGGGTATAAAAAACTTTCACCGAGGACATGTTCCCGCTAAAAGTAAAGCTTAAACCGAACCTCAATTATTAACCAGATGTGGTCTCACTTTGAGAAAAAAAAAAACTGCAACACTGCTCCATCTACTACACCACCACAGCTTCATCCGCTGCTACTCATCTCCACTACCACCACAACTACACTCGCACCACTGTGCACAATGCATCTCCTCCCCTCTTCTCATTTAATTCTATCCTCAATCCCTCTCGACATTTGATTCTTTCTATTCTAACGAAAAAACTGATACCAATAAAACCCAGGTGAGACCAAATTGTTAATTGTTAATTTTTTATTTTTGTTATTTTTTTTTTAATTTTGATAATTTTTGTTTTAATTGTTGTTAATTGTTAATTGTTTAATTGTCGTTAATTGTTAATTGTTTAATTATTTAATTTTTTTGTTTATTTATATTGGTACAGTATCTATGTTGCCGTTTTTTATTCTTTTTGGGTCATTTAAAGAGCGGGGAAGATGTTAATGAAGAGTTGAAACCTATGTGGGATGACGGTTATGGAACTCTAACCATGAGGGATTGTGCCAAAACAGGTCCATATCGCGACTTCTATTGAAAAGTTTCGAGACCATATCAACATGATATTTAGATATTCGACTGTCGTTGCAAGAGTTATCAATGAACCTGGACGAAATGTGGTTTCGCGGTTAGTTATTATTTCTTTTGTTTTTCTTTTTTTCTTTCTTTTAAGTCGTCTAAGGTAAGAGGATCCTTGGGATTTGCTTATTTATGTACCAATTTTCGTGAAAATTATGAAAGTTTTGAGGGTTTGGATAAAGGTATATATGTTAGCTTACTAGAGGGTAACTACTTCAAGATTAGCACTTACACTATTTTAAGTGGATAACAACTCTAGGTAAGCAATCCCAAACACCAGTAAATTTGTTTACTTATACCGCCAGACGTTTTTATCTAAGGCTTCTCTTTTTCTTTCAACCAGATACACGCGACAAAGCAGCCAGGTTATATGTGGCGTAGAAAGTGAAGCACTTGCAAATATTAGTGATGAAGATGTGATGAACCGGTTCCAAAATATGACAGATCGTAAAGGACAACTTTAAAATGTTTGTTTGCTCAAGGTAAGCATTTTTCGTTATTATTTTTATGCTTAAACAAGATGTACACGTTTTTTTGTTAATATATACTATTTTTTGCACTTTATAAACAGGTTTGGGATACGATTTTGCACCTTAAAAGCTGTTTTTTTGAGCTGTTTTTTGTGTTGATTGCTGCTGAAATTTGGTACTTAATTGCTGCTGTTTTTTACACAAAATTGCTACTGATTTGTTGCTGATTTGATGGCTGAATTGCTACTGAATTACTGCTGAAATGCTGCTGATTTCCGTGCAGAAAAGCTGCTGATTTTGCTGCAGAAATGCTGCTGAAAGTTGGTGATGCAAGCTGATTTTTGTGCTGAATTTTGGTGCAGTTTTTGTTGAATCATAGGGCTGATTTTTGTGCTGAATAAGGTGTGTTTTGTTGCTGATTTTAGCACTATTAGTTCTTTTTATGCAATATTAAGTCGGTTAAGTTCACTATTGTTTCGTCGTTAAAATTTTTTTTGGCAATATTATTTTTGCCCCCCATATTTCAATATCCTGGCTCCGCCACTGTTTATAGTAACAATTTTCATTTGCAACAGGTGTACCGCATTCGAGACCAGTGGATATTACCACTACGACTAATGATCACACCCAACGCCATCGTATATTTGCAGGTAATTTTAGTGCACAGATGTTTCGGGTTACAATGGTACTGTTATACGTGGTCTTTTGTTACTGTTGGTATCTAAATTTTTTCATGACCACACCATACGATCACAAAAGTATGGGTCGTTGTACACAAATCTGCTACCATTGTCGTGCCATGTTCTGGCCTGATGATAAACTAATTTAATGTCATACCAATGTCGTGTCTCGGTACCATCGATGTTGCGAGCAGCACAAAATATATTGTATGTAGTAGTTTTGATAGCTTCTGTATATGATATATCTTCATATGTATAAGATAATTTTTTCTGGGAAATGGCATTTAAGTCGAAGTTAAACTCATTTGCTTCGTATGACAACCGTTGGTCGGTTCACAATAGGAAAATGCATCACGCTTTTCCCATTAAACCACACGAAAATGCATCAAAACACTCCTGCCGCATCGCGGCGGGTTCATATTACTTGTTAGTAAGATAGCATAGCTTTTGTAATAATATATTTGACACACTAGTAATATATATGAATTTTGTATAACGTTCATGTGTACTAAACTGGTTGTGACCCGTTACTAACAACTTGACACCTCATCTCGCAGGTCTTGCTTTTAAAATGAAGTGGCAAGCCAAGAGAAAAGCACTAGGGAAAACTTATGGCAAGCCAAAAGGAAGTGCGCGCTAGGTTCCTTTTTTCTTTGTCTAGTGAAATCATAGTTTAATTCTCTTTGCGGCTAGCTAGCTTATGTATAGTTTTGTAGATGATCATGTGTTCATGGTTTTTGAACCTTTTTGGCGAATTTGGAAACTTATGATTATGTTAGCGATTGATGGTTATATATGATATTATGTTTAGCTAATTTGTGTTGTTGTAGCATAAAACAGGTTCTGAAAACAGGTTGTTAAATTGTAGATTTTTTCCGGAAAAATTCTTGGAAAAAATCTAGAAATTACCCATTTTGCAGCAAATTGCTTCTTTGCAAAATGGGTCAGAAGCTTTCCCCGGGGACATGTCCCCGGCGAAAGTATAAACCATTAATTTATTACCTCACTTTCCCCGGGGACATGTCCCCTGCAAAAGTCCTGATTAATTATTTTAATCACGTAATTAGCTAATTAGCTAATTATTTGAAAACAATTTCCCCGGGGACTTGTCCCCGGCAAAAATGAGTGCCACGTCGGACGTGTTTGACTGGCGTGAAATGGCTGCGGGACCCACATGTCCCCGGTAAAAGTGGCCTTACGTCCCCGGGAAAAGTATTCCCGAGAGGGTATTGCCGGGGCCTTTTTGCCGGGGACATGTCCCCGGTAAATGGTTTCGTAGGGGACATGTCCCCGGCGAAAGCCCTGAAATATCGCCTGCGAAAGCAGCGATTGTTGTAGTGCCTATTGCTGTTGAGGTAAATACAGTACCTATGTCGTATGTTTGTGCTACAAGTGGTACAAATTCTGCTAATGTTAATGGTGCTAAGTCAATTGATTCAACGAACCGCAAATCTAATTTTCGTAGGTCGGAGTGTAGTAAAAAGTCTAATGGGGTGGATCTTTCCATTCCTATGAAAGTCGTTAAGGAGGTAAACTCTAAATTTGAGAATACCCTTTATGGTTATTTCCTTCAGAACGTATTGCTTTTCTGGTTGTTGATTATTACGTTCGTAATACATGGGCCAAGTATGGTATTCAAAAGGTTATGATGAATGCAAAGGGTTCTTTTCTTTAAGTTTTCCACTCGTAAAGGTGTTGATGATGTGCTTGAAAACGGACCGTGGATGATTAGGAATGTGCCAATTATTCTTAAAACGTGGACTTTGAATACTAATCTGCTTAAAGAGGATTTGACTAATATTCCGATATGGGTTAAATTTCATGATGTGCCCCTTGCTATGTTTTCTGATGACAGTCTCAACCTCCTTGCTACATTGATTGGTACGCCAAAAATGTTAGATTCTTATACTAGTCAAATGTGCTTGGAATCATGGGGTCGAAGTAGTTTTGCTAGGTGCTTGATTGAAGTTAAGGAAGATCAGGTCCTTAGGGAGAGCATCACTGTTGAGATACCATTACTTGATGGGACAAGATCTACTATTGAAAAGATTCAGGTGGAATATGAATGGAAACCGCCTCGGTGTGATACATGTAAATTGTTTGGTCATACGCTGATTGACTATCCTAAATATGTTCAAATTCCTACTCAGCCTAAACAAACTGTTAATGATAGTTATCAAAATGTCACTAACAAGAATAAAGGTAGGAATGGAGGTCCAAGTGTTCAGGTAAGGGAGGTTTTACTAAAGTGGGTCTTAAATTTAGGTATCAACCTAAAGCGCCTCCTCCTGAACCCAAGAAGGTGGATAGTGCGAAGAAGAAAGCCACTGATGTGGCTAGTTCGAGTGGGACGAAGATTGCTACATCTAATCCATTTGCTGCACTAAATACGATCGATTCTGATGACTGTGGCAATCCTACTGATGTAGAGGTTTCTGGTAATACAATGGAAGCAAAGGAGGTTGGGTCTCTTGAGACAAATTCAATAGAAGCTAATGCGGTTGGTCCTACCCCTATTGTTGAGAAAATTGGGGAGTTTGAAAGGCTTCTTATCAATAGGAAAGCTACTCTTGTTGATGATAATGGTAATCCTATTAAAAAGGTTGCTTATCAGGGTTATAACAAGGATTTGCCGACTACTTCTACTAAGAGGGTTAACCCATTCACTAAGGTGGGGGAGATTGTGGATTCTAATAGTGATGATGAGGAGGTTGTGAACACTTTTGATGAGTCGAGTAACCTTGATCCGGTCCGAACCGTCAAGTCAAACAGACTTAAAACAGCTTGGAACCAAATACAATGAAGATCAGAGAATACAGAGGATTCCCGGGTCGTTAAGTCCCACGGAGACTCAATGGTGTGTGCAACACTAGATCAGACGATAGAATGATCACTAATGATAGTGATCAGAAAAGATTAGGATTGAATATTACACTACTGAAAAAGGTAATAAATAACAGCGACTTAAATACAAATTAAGAAAATTAAAAAGATAAAAGATATTAAATAAACGCTATCACTATATTTAAAGTGATGAACGTTTAAAACCTAAAACTTACGTTTAAATAAAAAGAACGTAAACGCATAAAAATAAAACGTGAAAATAAAGAAGGAAAATACCTAAGGATATGAAAAATACATTTTTACAATCCTAATAATATTAGAAAATTTTTAGAAAAAGAAAATTATTTTTATAACTATTAAATTAATTATTATTAATTAAAAACTATTTTAAACTATTTAATAATACTCTAAAATAAAAGAAAATATGAAATAAGACTAGAAAAATAAAATTAAGACTTAGAAAAATCTAAAATATGATAAAACTAATTTTAAAACAGAAAATATATTTTTTAGACTTTTTATATATTTATTATTAATTTAATACTAATTAAAACTAATTAAAATGCTAAAAAATACTTTTTAAACTAAGAAAATTATGGAAAAATACTTTTTATTACTTTTATATTTATCTTAACCTAGGAAAATAGAAAACATATTTTTTTAAGCTTTTTCTGATTTTTTAGTATTAAAAGCTATTTAAAAAGGATTAAAAACTAGTTAAAATAAAGAAAAATAGCAAACAGTGTAGGAAAAATATGAAAAATTCAGGAAAATGCTAAAATATTATTCTAAGTTTATAAAAAATATAAAAACATATGCTTATTTGTGAGAATATGAAACTGTGGTGGATTGGCTTATAAATAAGCACTACAAAATAAGCTAAATACCACAAATGACCACCAAATGAACACAAAAGCTAGGGTATGCTATGTCAACTAAATACTAACCTATTCCAACCATTCTTAACTTCTGAAAAGCAGTTTAAGCTAAGAATTAAGCAAAGTTAAACTAATTAATTTTAGAAAATGGGACAATATTGAGGCTTATCTAGGAGTGGGGTCCACAGGGCTTAAGCTCAAAACTATCACTGAAATGGGTAGTCAGCTGGGTAGTGAGTAGTAAGGAACCAAGAACCACCAGTGGGGTCCACTGGTGTGGCCTGTGGGACCCACTAAAGTGGTGGGGAAGCCATGTTTTGGATGTGCGGTCGCATGGGGATTTTCGTAAATGTGTGCTCAAAAGAAGCAACTGATTAAGCACTATATAAGCTGATACAAAGCAAACTATTATTTTTCTAATTTTCTAGAGCAACTAAAGTTTACTATCTCAAAAGCATTTAAGCTAAATCCTAATATTGAGCTTACACTAAAATTCCTAAGTTTATTCAAAAAACAGGTATATGAGAATTTGACTTTTTATAAAAAATAAGCTAGTTTGACTTTTATGAGCTTTTACTTGATTCTATGAACTTATAAGGTTATAATAAGCTGAGATAAGATTATCTATGGCTATGGAGACAACTTTTAAGCATGTAAACTGATTTTGGCAACTTAAAATATTAACAAGTGGACTGTAAGGAAATTGAAAAGAGATTTTGACTTTTTTATAGAACAAGCACTAGATTTATTGGTTTGACTAAGCTATATTATCCTATTGTAACTTGTATCAACTAAGAACAAAAGCTATAATTCTATCTAGCTCAGTTAAACAACTAAATCCAAACACCCTTATTAAAACTGTTTTTGAAGCTTTCCAAAGAGTTTCTCAGTTTAGACCATGTAAATGATTCAAGACTTTTATATTATCACTTAATTATACTAAACAAGCATTAATCAACTACTATAACAACATAATATTGAAAAATGGCAATTATGCTACTAATTGTATAAAAAGGAGATTTCAAAGTGACTACTAATTCCAAACAACAAGTAAACTGTTTTAATATATAAATCTACTTAACTATGACTAATGATCATATAGGAACAGAGTTTCAAGCTATTGAACATCTACAACAAAAAATGCCATAGTGGTCAAAATGGCTTACAAGAATGATTTGAGCATAAACTGAGATTTGAATATCGAGAACGAACCTATAGCTTTCCCTAAAGCTTTATACCCAAAAGCATTCCAAATACCATCTCTGCACTTTTGATCTTCTTCACCATGGATTTTTGAATTTTTACTAATTTACTTGGTATTTTTGAGAATTTTTTATTTTGGCTAGAAACTGACTTCTTTGGATTCTAAAAGCTTATAAAAGCTTTATAAAAGCTTATATGAGCTTTTACAGTACTTGGTAAACACTAATAACATCAGTTGGAGAATTTGAGATTCTTATGAACTTGGAATTTACATAAACTGTAAAGTAAAAGGAAACTTGAAATTGATGGTTACAAAAGGTTTATTGCATCTTGAAAATGTGAAATACAAAGCTTTAAAGTTAAAACATAGACTGAAATTTAAACTTAAACTAAAACGACATAAGCTAAAACTAAGCTACTCTCCTCTCCTCCTCATCTCTTCTCTTTCTTCCTTTTATACCCAAATGTGCTTCCACTTGTATTCTGAATAGATCCCACTTTCTTTTGTAGCCATTGGATGAGTAAAAGTGATCATGGCTGTTGGATTGATTTTTGGCGTCAAACAGATTTTAACAGTGGAGGGTTTGAGTGTTAAGAGAAGAGGATCATTTAATGTTTCTTGTAGTTTAGGTGAGGTGGAGGAGACAAGAAGAGTGATATGAGGAGGGGGGATGGATGTTGAGTGGAGTGATTGCAGGTAGGTAGCAGGAAGGAGGAGAAGAAAATGGCGCCAAGTGGGTTGGGTTTGACCACGTGGTTGACTGAGGCGATTAGTAATGAAAGGGGTTCAAATTGCTTAGTGATGTGGGTCACAAAGGTTTGTGACAAGGTCAAAATGGGTAAAGGGTTTATAATCATAGGGACCTTATGTGTAATTTCTGAATTTCAAGGGACTATACCTGCCATTTCATCAAAGATGTTCCAAGGACTAAAAGTGACAATCCCCAAAAGTATAAGGACCAAACTTGACAATTTCCAAATTACAAGGACCATATTTGACAATTTTCAAACTTGAGGGACCAAAGTTGTAATTTTGCAAATTTTAAACTTTGAAAGGTTTGTTTTGACAACTTTTGAATCCCATGGACCTTAAATGACAATTTCCTCTATTTTGATATACAGTGGACTGCTTTTTGACAAATTTTGAAACTTGGGGGACTAAAACCGCCAATTTTGCAAACTTGATACGTTTTTCATCTGATTTTGATATTTTTGCATTTAAAACACATAAAACACCGATTTGTGATATTTTCATCATTTTGATGCATTTTTGAGTGTTTTCGGATGATTTTGCGCTTTATATTGTACAAAACTGATGAGTATTTAGACACTCATCAATCCCCACACTAAGATATTGCTAGTCCCTAGCAATGATTTGAAGCTTTAATGGATTTTAAAGACTCTTTACCAAAAGCCATCACTTATGGAGTAGCCAAATGTTTCAGTTCAAGTAAGAACCTTGGTACAATGATAACCAAATGATTTTGAGCAAATCATAAGTCAAACGGATTTGATGTGTCTTTACCGAAGCCGTACCTTTCTGGACTAGCCAACTCTTAGATAAATTATCAGAATTATCTTTGGTGAGCTGATTACCAATTATGGTTTTCCACTGCCTTTACCACAAGCCATAACCTTGCGGGCTAGCCAACTCTTCACTTTTTAGGATATGGTGAGTTGAGAACCATACAATTTTGGGCAAATTGCAAGCCATATAAACGGATTTGAGAAATCTTTACCAAGAGCCGTTTGCTCCTGGATTAGCCAATCATTTAGTCTATCAAACATGGCGGACTGATAACCAAATGAGTAAGTGCAGAACACTTACTCCAAAAAAAAAATTTTGGCCAAAAACGGGAATGGGTAGATAAATATGATAAAATTCGTGAGAATTCCCCCCCACACTTAGAAATGAATATTTCCCTCAATATTCAAAGTACCGGCGGTTATGCCGAAACAAAGAACGTAAAAGGGAAATACTACGGCCATATTATTATGAAAGAGATTTTTTTTTTTTTTTTTTTGAAACTTGCATATATACACAACATGTGGGGCAACCCCCCCACACTAGGGTGGTAGAAAATAGAAAGAAGTCAGAAATATGGGTGAAAACCCATATAGTGCGTGCTACTGTTTTTGGTTTCCGAGTCGCTAGCTTGACTCGACCCCGAATTCATTGGTTCATGGGGAAGCAAGGTGGAAGAAACAATCTCCATCGGACTTTCATTCAAGATGTTTGTATAAACATTTGAAGCACGCGAAAGTTCCACACCGATGAGATAAAGAGAGACAGAGACAGACCCGGCTCACAGATGGTAAATGAAAATGCCGGGGTCAAAGATAGTGTCTTCATTCCCGAAGGAGTGAAGAAGAGAGGAAGTCACCGAGTAGGTGAAGAAAAGAAGGAAAATCATGATAACAATCATGACTAGATCTTCTTCCTCGGGATTAAGTGCAGTTGCACTTATTTGGATTTTGTTGGTTGAGCTCTTTGGGTTGGAAGGCATCTCGGTTGGGAGGGTGGGAAGGTTTGTCATAACTATGCAAATTGAGATTCTCTCCCCCCGATCATGATTTTTGCCATCCAAGCAATCATACTCCAGCGGAGATATGATATGAGAGAGTTCACTGGAGAACTCCTCATGAAGAGTATACGGAGGTGGGACATGTGCGGTACTTCGTGGGCTATAAATATGCACCTCGTCCATTATAGTCTCCGTGCCAGACTCATCACTATCAAAGATTGGATTAACTGAATTTAGAGTAAATTCATAATCGAATTCGAATAAGGGATTAGTGATAGTCGTATTAACTGTTGTGGAAACAACATGGTCAACATCTTCTTCTAAGTTAACGATCTCAGAATGTGGAAGTAATGCATCAATAAATTCTATGTCTTTAGAATATAAAGAATCGGCATCACTATAATCACTGCCAAAATCTGAGAAAGTCTCAACAAGATCATTTGTAAGAGGAGAAGACACATCACACTCATGGTCAAGAATTCCCTCAAACTCACTTGGGATCGGGATAAGGTTCTCAACATTAGACGATTCCGTTTCGAATAGTGTTGAGATGCTCATCCCCCATGTTTAGAGAGTCTTTGGGATCAAGAAATTTCAAAGAAATAGGATCATCGACCTCTTCCAAAAGGAATTCACTTCTCTCAACCGGCGTGAGTGAAGGGGAAGAGTCGGAAATGAAAGGCTCAAAAACGGGAGTGGGATTGCCACTCGGAGCATCGACTTTATCGAAAACATATATAGCTCCTATGCTCTTCATATTCTCCTCCGCCAACAATTCTCCCATACTCTTTCCTTCTTCAACGGGAGTGGGATTGCCACTCAGAGTCATAGATTCCTCATCAAAATCATCATCGTCGTCGTCATCATAATCGCATTAGAGGTTTCCAATATTGGGAACTTACTCTAGCCGCTTGTTCTTCGCATCGTTTCGACGAGACTCTTCTTTAACTAATTCTTTCAAATCTTTGAGTATATCTAGACAATTTTCGAGAAGTTCTTGAGGAATTTGCAGAGGTTGTGTTTGAATCGTTTGGTGCTGTGGAGGTTGGTCATGATAAGAGTAGTCATAATTGTTACAAGGATTATGCTCATAGACAAACGTGTTCCCTGTTTGACACTCAAAACTCGGGTGAGGACCTCCACAGTACTCACAAGAATATGTCTCCATCTCATAGTGCGGGGTTTGGTTGAGGAAATTAGTTGTTTCATTGTAGGGATTTTGGTCATAGACAAACCCGTTTCCTGGATTCACAATGCCACAACCGGGGCAATTTCCACCATTTTGAGGTCCCCACACCATTCACAAACGAAATTGGTGAGGATAAGACATAGAAAGAATCAAATGGATAGAGGGTAAAAGAAATGTAGAATCAAAAGATGTGAGAGGATAAAGATGGATTTTTTTGGATTTTTGAAAAACATATTGCAAAAACAAAGAAATGAAAATATTTTTGGATTTTCTGATAACTTTACAAAAAACTTTTTACAAAAAATGGGAAATGTGCAAGAATGGGTCTGAAAAAGGCTAAACACACGCTAAAGCCTCCCCGGCAGCGGCGCCAAAATTTGATCCGGTCCGAACCGTCAAGTCAAACAGACTTAAAACAGCTTGGAACCAAATACAATGAAGATCAGAGAATACAGAGGATTCCCGGGTCGTTAAGTCCCACGGAGACTCAATGGTGTGTGCAACACTAGATCAGACGATAGAATGATCACTAATGATAGTGATCAGAAAAGATTAGGATTGAATATTACACTACTGAAAAAGGTAATAAATAACAGCGACTTAAATGCAAATTAAGAAAATTAAAAAGATAAAAGATATTAAATAAACGCTATCACTATATTTAAAGTGATGAACGTTTAAAACCTAAAACTTACGTTTAAATAAAAAGAACGTAAACGTACAAAATAAAACGTGAAAATAAAGAAGGAAAATACCTATGGATATGAAAAATACATTTTTACAATCCTAATAATATTAGAAAATTTTTAGAAAAAGAAAATTATTTTTATAACTATTAAATTAATTATTATTATATAAAAACTATTTTAAACTATTTAATAATACTCTAAAATAAAAGAAAATATGAAATAAGACTAGAAAAATAAAATTAAGACTTAGAAAAATCTAAAATATGATAAAACTAATTTTAAAACAGAAAATATATTTTTTAGACTTTTTATATATTTATTATTAATTTAATACTATTTAAAACTAATTAAAATGCTAAAAATACTTTTTAAGCTAAGAAAATTATGGAAAAATACTTTTTATTACTTTTATATTTATCTTAACCTAGGAAAATAGAAAACATATTTTTTTAAGCTTTTTCTGATTTTTTAGTATTAAAAGCTATTTAAAAAGGATTAAAAACTAGTTAAAATAAAGAAAAATAGCAAACAGTGTAGGAAAAATATGAAAAATTCAGGAAAATGCTAAAATATTATTCTAAGTTTATAAAAAATATAAAAACATATGCTTATTTGTGAGAATATGAAACTGTGGTGGATTGGCTTATAAATAAGCACTACAAAATAAGCTAAATACCACAAATGACCACCAAATGAACACAAAAGCTAGGGTATGCTATGTCAACTAAATACTAACCTATTCCAACCATTCTTAACTTCTGAAAAGCAGTTTAAGCTAAGAATTAAGCAAAGTTAAACTAATTAATTTTAGAAAATGGGACAATATTGAGGCTTATCTAGGAGTGGGGTCCACAGGGCTTAAGCTCAAAACTATCACTGAAATGGGTAGTCAGCTGGGTAGTGAGTAGTAAGGAACCAAGAACCACCAGTGGGGTCCACTGGTGTGGCCTGTGGGACCCACTAAAGTGGTGGGAAGCCATCTGTTTTGGATGTGCTTGGGTCACAGGGGATTTTCGAAATGTGTGCTCAAAAGAAGCAACTGATTAAGCACTATATAAGCTGATACAAAGCAAACTATTATTTTTCTAATTTTCTAGAGCAACTAAAGTTTACTATCTCAAAAGCATTTAAGCTAAATCCTAATATTGAGCTTACACTAAAATTCCTAAGTTTATTCAAAAACAGGTATATGAGAATTTGACTTTTTATAAAAAATAAGCTAGTTTGACTTTTATGAGCTTTTACTTGATTCTATGAACTTATAAGGTTATAATAAGCTGAGATAAGATTATCTATGGCTATGGAGACAACTTTTAAGCATGTAAACTGATTTTGGCAACTTAAAATATTAACAATGGACTTAAGGAAATTGAAAAGAGATTTTGACTTTTTTATAGAACAAGCACTAGATTTATTGGTTTGACTAAGCTATATTATCCTATTGTAACTTGTATCAACTAAGAACAAAAGCTATAATTCTATCTAGCTCGCTTAAACAACTAAATCCAAACACCCTTATTAAAACTGTTTTTGAAGCTTTCCAAAGAGTTTCTCAGTTTAGACCATGTAAATGATTCAAGACTTTTATATTATCACTTAATTATACTAAACAAGCATTAATCAACTACTATAACAACATAATATTGAAAAATGGCAATTATGCTACTAATTGTATAAAAAGGAGATTTCAAAGTGACTACTAATTCCAAACAACAAGTAAACTGTTTTAATATATAAATCTACTTAACTATGACTAATGATCATATAGGAACAGAGTTTCAAGCTATTGAACATCTACAACAGTAAAATGCCATAGTGGTCAAAATGGCTTACAAGAATGATTTGAGCATAAACTGAGATTTGAATATCGAGAACAGAACCTATAGCTTTCCCTAAAGCTTTATACCCAAAAGCATTCCAAATACCATCTCTGCACCAGCTTTGATCTTCTTCACCATGGATTTTTGAATTTTTACTAATTTACTTGGTATTTTTGAGAATTTTTTATTTTGGCTAGAAACTGACTTCTTTGGATTCTAAAAGCTTATAAAAGCTTTATAAAAGCTTATATGAGCTTTTACAATACTTGGTAAACACTAATAACATCAGTTGGAGAATTTGAGATTCTTATGAACTTGGAATTTACATAAACTGTAAAGTAAAAGGAAACTTGAAATTGATGGTTACAAAAGGTTTATTGCATACTGAAAATGTGAAATACAAAGCTTTAAAGTTAAAACATAGACTGAAATTTAAACTTAAACTAAAACGACATAAGCTAAAACTAAGCTACTCTCCTCTCCTCCTCATCTCTTCTCTTTCTTCCTTTTATACCCAAATGTGCTTCCACTTGTATTCTGAATAGATCCCACTTTCTTTTGTAGCCATTGGATGAGTAAAAGTGATCATGGCCGTTGGATTGATTTTTGGCGCAAACAGATTTTAACAGTGGAGGGTTTGAGTGTTAAGAGAAGAGGATCATTTAATGTTTCTTGTAGTTTAGGTGAGGTGGAGGAGACAAGAAGAGTGATATGAGGAGGGGGGATGGATGTTGAGTGAGTGATTGCAGTGGGTAGCAGGTGAAGGAGGAGAAGAAAATGGCGCCAAGTGGGTTGGGTTTGACCACGGGTTGACGAGGCAGATTAGTAATGAAAGGGGGTTTAAATTGCTTAGTGACAGGGGTCACAAAGGTTTGTGACAAGGTCAAAAGGGGTAAAGGGTTTATAATCATAGGGACCTTATGTGTAATTTCTGAATTTCAAGGGACTATACCTGCCATTTCATCAAAGATGTTCCAAGGACTAAAAGTGACAATCCCCAAAAGTATAAGGACCAAACTTGACAATTTCCAAATTACAAGGACCATATTTGACAATTTTCAAACTTGAGGGACCAAAGTTGTAATTTTGCAAATTTTAAACTTTGAAAGGTTTGTTTTGACAACTTTTGAATCCCATGGACCTTAAATGACAATTTCCTCTATTTTGATATACCAGTGGACCTGCTTTTTGACAAATTTTGAAACTTGGGGACTAAAACGCCAATTTTGCAAATTTGATACGTTTTTCATCTGATTTTGATATTTTTGCATTTAAAACACATAAAACACTGATTTGTGATATTTTCATCATTTTGATGCATTTTTGAGTGTTTTCAGATGATTTTGCAGTTTATATTGTACAAAACTGATGAGTATTTAGACACTCATCAAACCTATTTGGTGGTGGTCATGATCGAGAAGATGACTATGATGACTATGATTATGATAACTATGCGGATTAGGTTTACGATCTTCCAGGAAATTTGGATGCCTATTATGACACGTATGGTATCAAGCTCCAAGGCCTTGGTAGGAAGTAATGTTATCTCTATAGGATTCTAATGTTATATTTTGAGTAGTGGTTTATTTTCTTATATAAGCTTTTCGCCTATGTAACGGGCCGAGATATGGGATTACCCATATCCTTTGTACTTAAACGTTTTTTGGAGTAATATATTTACCGGGTCTTTTGACCATTTACCCAAAAAAGACTCTTCATTGGGACCTTTACTCAGAGAAAAGACATGTTCATTTGTTTCTTCCTTTATCTTGTGATCAACAATTTCCATTAGTGTCCCCTACTCAAAATGATGTCGTGCAATGGGTGCAAATCCCGTTCCCATCAATGTCGGTGAAAGTACAATCATAGGCAACCTCCCAGTCAAGATCTCAAACAATACTACTCCAAAAGGGTAAATGTCGGATTTCTTATTTAGTTCACCATCCTTTTGATATTCTGGATCCAAATACATATTTGTACCTGCAACCGTATCGGTTTTGAAAGTGCTGGTCTCCTGATTTGTTGGGTGGAATTTTGAAAGCCCAAAATTAGCAATCTTTGCCTCCCAATTATCGCACAATAGAATATTCTCTCTCTTGATGTCTCGGTGTATTATCTTATGTTTTTCATGGTATGTGTTGTTGTGTTTGTAATTCAAGCAATGTGCGATATCAAGACATATTTTCAAACGTTGCATCCAAGTAAGATTAATCATTTTGTCACTGTTTGAAATATAATCTGCAAGACTTGCTTTAGAAGCAAGCTCATAGATAAGGATCATGTGATCAGGACCCTCATCACAAAATCCAAGAAGAGAGATAATATTTTCATGTTTACAACTAGTCAGCGTTTCAATTTCTACATTGAACCCTTGTTCTCCTTTTGGACTGGTGATGCGTTTTATGGCTACAGTGCTTTGTTTCTTGGGAAAACCACATTTATTTTCCCCGTCTATCGACAATGAATTGCGGCTACCAAAATGTTCGAGTTGTGCCTTGTATACCATACCATATCAGCCTTCCCCAATGCAATATTTGTCGGCAAAATTCTCGGTTGCCAACTCGATATCATTAAGTGCAATCTTTAAGTGTTCCAAGTTCTTCCACTGCAACATTGTAAAAGAAATATTATGATTGAATTAGAATAGATGTACTAACGGTGATGCTAATAGAACGTACTAAGTAATACAACAAACTCGAAATCCCCAATTATTTATTCTCAGCCAATGGTTTCCGTAAGCTTAGATATCAGTTAGATTGTAAGCTTAAAAATGATTTGTAATTTGTGAGTGTGACTAGTGTGCAGATCCATGGTAGTTTGGTGCGCAGATGTTGTTTGTGAGTGTGACTAGTTTTTGGGTGGCAATCGTGTGGTGGCTGGAAGGAGATTAAAGGGGGTACAGATGTGGGTCATCTCTAACCACCCGATAAAAGCTGCCCCATATTCAACAGACTAGCTTGTTAATGGTCGTTATCATTTTAGACTCATGCCAGGGTTATGAATATGAGAGATCAGATACGTCTTGTCTAATCTCTTCGTACCAGGGATCAAATGTAAAGAACCCCTATCCACATGGATGGACCATTCGTGTAAGAGTTCAAGGACATAAAATCAAGAATTACCTTCAAATGACTGGATGATGCACCATCAATTGCATTTCTTGGAAGTTCCTAAAAATAATATTTGCAAAAGAATAGGAAACAAGTTAATAATATACTAGCAGTTATTATTATTACATAAAGTTGATACACAAGTTGATGTTCTTACTAGGTTTTCATGTTCCCTTTGAAGTCCCAACGCTTTCTTGAGTCTTTTGACAACCTGATTTATATATGGTTGATCTGCTCATTCCTCTTTCAAGCAGTAATATGCTGTCTCTGAGAAGATTATGAGTGATTCTGGGTCCATCTGTTTTCGTAAATGCAGATCAATCATATCATCCAAATGAGATTTCGCCAGTTGACTTAATAACCCCTCTCCCAACTCATCTATATCTGTTGCACTCCTTCCCCACAAGACTTCAAATAATACAACACCGAATGAATACACATCGGACTTGTGGGTCACACCGCCAGTCTTTTTAATTAAGTACATAATAAAACACATTTAATCAAAATTCAACATGAAAACCAATTTATATACTCCGTATATTTTATACTTTAAAGTCTTATATATACTTAAACAGGTTCATAGGTTGACCTGTTGAATACTTACTAAACTCAAACATGTTTATCCTCAATTCAGAGCCTGTTTAACTACGTGTCGGGTTTGTGTCATTTATTGTGTCGTGTTAAAAATTGACGCCCCTTGTTAATAGGCATAAGCTAATACATACTTAAGCTTTATTAAGATAACTACAAGGTAATCGACATATACATTCCTTTGTGGCAATCTTTGTATTAATATCGTAGCATTTTTATGAGTTCATACTCAAGTTTTGTGGCTTACAAGAAGAGGATTGTTTGTATTATGCCATCACCTTCTTTAGATGTAGACTCAAGCTGAAAATCATGAAGTGAAAGGCAACTTAAGCATCTCGTAACAGTTTATAACATGTTTTTGAGCTTGTTTCAGTTGCTCATCATAGTTCATTACTTTTTCTTTTTGGGTACATACTATATACTAAGGTAGTGTTTGAAATTTACTAATTATCTTAACAAGTAAAAAACTTAATTATAAAGTGAAAACGCTGTTTATATAAGTTAAAATACATTGGTTAAAATGAAAAAAACTGATTAAATAGACCCCATTAACGTTAACTAAGTTATGTGTTATTTAAACAAGACTCAACGAAAAAATAAATAAAGAATGCCAATCGATTATAATAGGTGGGCCTTTCTAAACGATAGTATTGGGGCACATCTCTTATTCTCTTGTGTATATTTCATTTATATAGATTTGTTTGTTTGTATGTGAAAACATGTAGCATGATTTTCATTTTGGTGTAAAAAGTGGTAGGTAATTTAGGTGTGGTTTTTTCTTGGCGATAGATAATGGGGAAGGGATTGTTAGTAGTGTTGTTGTGCTTAAGTTGCTACTACATAGCTTCTTATCCATCTTTAGGTATTCCATTTATATGTGATTAACTTTGCAATGGTCGATGTGACGTACATTTTAAAGAGCAACCTCAGTGGAATTGATATAAGAGAACTATATATAATAATTGTCTTTTGGCGAGTTAAAATTGTTGGCAGGATCAAGTAATGGTTTAGCTCGGTCGATATACTTAAGTTAAGCTTCACTTTATACCTCCAGAGAGTTTGAGTTGCCCATTGCCCTTACTTGTATTAGTATTAGTTTAGTTGTATTTTAGTTTAATGAAGGAAATTTAACTTCATGTATCATAGCTTTTCCAGTTGATATGTTCAGACAAATTTGACACAACATAAAATAACTTGAATTTTGTCTTACCTATTGATATGTTCGTTTATTTATCTTATACTTTCGTAAACAACTTGCGCGTGCGAAGTTTAACAACTAGTTTTAGCTAAACATGATTTAATTTTCAAAAACTTTATTTTCTTGTCAATTCAGGAATATTATTTCATTTTATGGGTTTATTAGATTGTCTTTATCTTTATCTTTTATATACTCCCTGCTTTCCAAAATTTTGAACGCTTACAAAAATCATACATTTTAAGAAAAATATCCTCATTACAACTTTATCTTTCTTACTACTCCCTTAGTCCCAAAATTATTTTTCACCGACAAAAAAACACATAGTTTAAGAAAAACATCATCATTATAGCTTTCTCTCTCCTACTTTTTGCACAATGGCAGTTTTACCCTTAACTAATTAATTTATAACTTGTTTAAAGTTTGTAATAATAAATTCAAGTGAGGATAATATGGTAAACTTGATTTATATTCTCTATCCATTTATGGAAATGGACAATTAATTTTGAACATACCAAAAAGGAAACATGGACAATAAAAATGAGACGGAAGGAGTATTAAAGAATGACAGTTTACTTTAGATTAATTAATGTAAAACTTCTTTAATGTTTGTAATAATAACCTTAAATAAGGGTAATATGGTAAAATCTAACTAAATTCGTTATATATTGTTGAAGGTAGACAAATAATTTAGACAACTGGAAATGAAATTATGCACAATAAATATGGAACTGAGGAAATAAAATAAGAACTAGATCATTTCAGAGCAATTTTGTCTAAAAAATATTTAATAGGAAAAAATTGAAGCAATGAGGTATTGCTATTTTGTCACGTGATTAATAATAAAACTTGTAAAAAGCATGTAGAGTATTCGATTAAAGTCTTATGTATGGTCATTTAGTGGCAGACAAATTCTAATGGCAAAAGCTCATCATATTGTTTTTGTTGTTTTGTTATTTGCTATACGATTCCAACGTTGAATTATTCAATAAAAGTTGCTACGACGCTGTAGACAATTTGTGTAAGGCTGCCCCAATAGAGGTGTTCGACACCCTCGATCGAGTGTATAGGCGATCGATTTGTATCGATCGTCTTGTTGTGGTTATTTCGATCGCCAACCAAACCCAATCAAATAGATCGTCTGGACAATCGAGTAAAAGGTTTTAATGTCCAAAAAATTACCGTTATTGCAACGGTTTAAAAAAAAATAACCTTTATAAATATACAATACAAACACACTTTAATCCACAAATCTATTTCACACAATTCAAACTCAAAATACTTCTCAACACAAGGTTTAATATGGCTTGCCGTCTCCCCCATTCCATTGAAGATATGCAACTGTACGTTCAAAATCAATGCAATAACGACGATGAGGCTCAAAAAAACGCTATTATAAGCGTCATCGAATTGTTTGACCAAAGAAGGCGGAGAAGGAACATATGAGAGAAAACTACAAGAATTGCAAACGACATTACGCCGAACGAAAGCCGTGATCGACAAATTTTTGAAAGATCAAGCCCCGCAAAGATCGCGAGATTGTCGACAAGTTGTGGCGGTGTGTTCAAAAGGTATCGGACAATATCAGCACCAAAATCAATTGGAGCTATCGTGAGAACAAAAACGATGGTGTAGGTGCATCAACTTTGACTACCAACTTCGAGCTACCGGGGGAACCTCTGCTAGACGAGGAAGATTTGGCTCGCATCGAGTACTCCCTCGTAAGACTCTGCATGCGCGGAGCATTCAGATTAGATTTATGATTTATGTATTTCGTATGGTTTTTAAATTTAATATATTATTGTTTTTATTTAGTATTGTAACATTTTGATTATTAATGAAATTTTATTTTGTGTTAATTTTTTTTTTTTTAAATGAACTTGGTCGCCCTTACTGGGGCACCTAATCGCCTGAAGATCTCTGAAAAGAGAAAGCTGACGTGGCAGTGAAAAGTAAGGGGATTGAATCCCCTTACTGGGCAGCTGTTTTTTGGTCAAAAAGTTAATAGTCTACTACAATAATAATGAAGAACCCCACACACTTATCGACATCCTCTCTTTAAACACAAACCAAACACGTTTATGCATATAAACATGGGGCATGATATTCGGACCCCTTATAGGGAGGGTTTCTAATCATTGGATGCATCATATGATTGTACGGTGTGCATCACGATATTATACTGTCTGCATCACGAGTTATACGGTTGACCATAAGAAGAGTTCTTATAACACATCCCATAAACCATACAAAGCAAACAATCTGAAGCTATAGGGTTCACTAATCAGAACCGAACAATTCAACAAAACCATGTGTGTCGTTGTTATTCTCATATTGTGCACTATCTTAGTTCATCGAATCACAACATATGGGGTGTTAACTAATTAAGAGCAGAGGTGAGGGTAACATGTAATCAAGGGAGGGACATTACCAGTAACTCCTACTTTATAGGTCGGTAAAGTTGCTCGGTTCATCCTAAAAGCATGTCTGTAATAGTAATCGATCAGCTAAGAAAGTTTCGTTGGTGGACTAGTTGCGTATGGTGGATCACCACATGTTTCAAGTCTCGTGGCTTATTAAACAAACCATTGTGGCTTCTGATAAATAGAACTTAACAATAATGCTATTAAGACAGCAATAGGGATGATTTCTTTCAATTATGACATTTTTTTATCATGGGTTGTATGGATCTCAACGTCCACGAATGGGCTTAGGATAGGTTCCGTAAGCAAGAGCATGATCAAATAGATCGATGATGTATATATAAAAAACTACCAGAGATGATTATAGTAATAGTATATATGATCAAGCATGATTATAGTAATAGTATATATGATCAAGCCATGCTTAAACTCTTATCTGTAACATTCAACAGTAACTTTGGTGGTGTGACTGGTGTCTATGTTAAGACTTGATATGTTAATAATAGTGTTTGGTTTTTGTGTAAATTTGTTCTCTACAGTAGGTGGTGATCAATGTTAAGGTCCGAGTGTTGTGAGTGTTTGTGATTATTTAACATTGGAAATTCATTCTTCGGTTGTGCCAAACACGTGAGTCGATTAAGTGGTCCATTCCAGCAATCAATTCTCTACCCGAAACAGCAGAATCACTTCTCTTTTTTCACCATAATTCTTTTTCTTTGTAATTCCATTCTTTGTGATTCATTCGTACCAAACGTCCCCTTAAAGTATTAGATTAAACATTAATGATTTGCACACTCTACAAAATTGTTGGGAATTATGTGAAGTAGGATTTCTGCTGTCATTACTGCCGATGGATTCTGCTGAAGAAGTGATTCTACTAAAGAGTACAAGCGATGCCGTGTTACTGCTGAAGACTAAAAGCTGACTAGGATCAGCATGCGCTTTCTTTGTATTAAATGCTAACTCTTCATATTCTTGTACTGCCCAAGGTTGCATGAGTTTTAGTGTTCTGCTCAATATAGTTTAGTGTTTTAGTCATTAAATGCATGCTTGCATGCTTAGTCGATTGAGTGGTAATAGATTAGGGTTCCTTGTTTATAAAAGGAACCATATAGTTTGTAATAGTTATCAAGTCATCTGGAACATAGAGTTTCAGTGAATAAAAAGATCCATAGAGGATCTAAGTGTTCTTAGTTATAACAACTTGTATTTACTTTCCGCTATAGAATACAAGTGTTAGAGACTGTCTATTAGTTTGCTTATGATTACATATGCAACACTAACGATCCACGAAAAGTGCTAAAGATCCGTCAAGGTCCGAGTTTTCAACAAGTGGTTTCAGAGCCTCGGGAGAGTCTCTACGATACTAAGAACCTTATTATCCTCACCCCCATACAACCAAAAACATATTTACCATGCAGGCGATGATGAATCGAAGTCACCACCAACGACAACATCAAAACCACTACCTCTATGCAAAGAATCCGAAGTCTCTCCAACAGAATGGTAAGTTTCCATACCTTAAGAAGGAAGAATATGATCTCATGGACCATGAAGATGCAGAACCGGATCTCCAATATAGATTGGAATCTATGGAGATTGTGAAGAATGGCAATTGATCAAGAAGACTATCCCAGATCTAGATGGTAAGTTCACCATTGCTCCTCCCAAAGATTTCTGCTGTTGGGAATTATGTAAAGTAGGATTTCTACGCCATTGCCGATGGATTCTCGTGTAGAAGCGAATCTATTGAAGAAGTGATTCTACTGAAGCGTACAAGCGATGCCGTGTTACTGCTGAAGACTAAAAGCTGACTAGGATCAGCATGCGCTTTACTGTATTAAATGCTAACTCTTCATATTCTTGTACTGCCCAAGGTTGCATGAGTTTTATTGTTCTGCTCAATATAGTTTAGTGTTTTAGTCATTAAATGCATGCTTGCATGCTTAGTCGATTGAGTGGTAATAGATTAGGGTTCCTTGTTTATAAAAGGAACCATATAGTTTGTAATAGTTATCAAGTCATCTGGAACATAGAGTTTCAGTGAATAAAAAGATCCATAGAGGATCTAAGTGTTCTTAGTTATAACAACTTGTATTTACTTTCCGCTATAGAATACAAGTGTTAGAAACTGTCTATTAGTTTGCTTATGATTACATATGCAACACTAACGATCCACGAGTGCTAAAGATCTGTCAAGGTCTGAGAGTTTTCAACAAGTGGTTTCAGAGCCTCGGGAGAGTCTCTACGATACTAAGAACCTTATTATCCTCACCCCCATACAACCAAAAACATATTTACCATGCCTGGAACTGATGATGAATCAGAAGTCACCACCAACGACAACATCAAAACCACTACCTCTATGCAGCAACTGAGTCTCTCCAACAGTAATGGTAAGTTTCCATACCTTAAGAAGGAAGAATATGATCTGTGGACCATGAAGATGCAGAACTGGATCTCCAATATAGATTGGAATCTATGGGAGATTGTGAAGAATGGCAACAGTCTGAAGAAGACTATCCCAAATCTAGATGGTAAGTTCACCATTGCTCCTCCCAAAACTGCTGAAGAGATTCTTGCAGTACAAAGAGAGCACAAGGTAAGAACCATCCTTCTTCAATCTATTTCTGAAGATCACTTGGGTGATTTTCATCACATGGTTGATGCAAAGGACATCTGGATGGCTCTTAAAGCTAGGTTTGGTGGGAATGAAGAGTCCAGGAGGATGAGGAAATCTATCTTTGAGACAACACTTCCAAGAGTTCAATATCTCTGAAGAAGAAGGTATCCACAAGGGATATGACAGGTTTCACAAGATTCTGAGTCAGCTGAATCAGCTGAATGCAAAGCCTGACAATGATGATTGCAACTCGAAGTTTCTAAGATCTTTGCCTCCATCATGGTTACATGTGAGCATAGCCCTTAAAGCTAAAGGTGGGCTGGACATGCTCACTTTTGATGAGCTGTACAACAAACTCAGGTCTCTTGAACCTGATGTCAGATCTCCCTATAGAGCTCCCTCTTCTGGTCATTCAGCCTTTGTTGGGACATCACACTCCAACATGATGATGCATGCTCCAAGTCCATCTTATTTGCCATCATCATCTTATCGTCCCACCCCATCACATCCTCAAGCCAACTCTGGCAGTGTATTGGAGGATGTGCTTCATTCACTTGTTGCTGATTATGACACTCAGCAACATCTTGTTTATGAAGATTTTGAACAGGTAGACCCTCTTGAGATGGAGGAGATGAAGCTGAAATGGCAGGTGGCCATGCTTTCAGTAGATATCAAGAGGTTTGAGGAGAAGACAGAAGGAAGTTTGGGTTCAAGGGAAAGGAACCATTTCGCTTTTGACAGAGAAAGGTCAAGTGTTTCTCTTGTCACCAGATGGGTCATTTCTCTAGAGAGTGCAAAGACAGGAAGAGTGGAGAGGGAGCTAGCTACCACTCATATCGCCAGAATCGAAGGGAGCTAGCACTTCGCCAGCTCTGGTCACCATGGATGAGCAGTTCAACCGGGCTGCACATGAACACGTGGATCGAGGAAGCCGATACAGAAAGCTTGGATTGTGGCAAGATGCACTTCAGAAGATAGGCATGATCAGTTTGCCTTCATGGGTCTTTCTCAAGTACACAACTGTATATTTGGTTGTAGTGAAAGATACAATGAACTGAAAGAAGCTTATGATACCATGAAACCTAAGTACAATGCATGCTATGTTGATAATGCAGCTTATAAACTCTCGTTAAAAACATTAGAAAGACAAAAGGTTTGGTTTCAGAAGAATCAGATAGCTTATGAAGAAAAGATTAAGGTGCTTCAATTTGATCTAGATATTGCCAATATTAACATTAAACGCACTGAAAAAGAAAAAGGTGATACTATTACTGAGAATCTAGAGCTTAAAGAAAAACTTGCTGAGGAAATAGCTAGACATAAACAATGGTTAATCTCAGGTGACAATCTAGGTAGAGCACTTTATAGTAGTCAGTCAGAGAACTCTAGAATAGGTTTAGGCTTTCAAAAGTATGTAGGATTGGAAGATAGGCAAGATGGACGTAAATCCACACCTGCAGGCTTAGAACATTTTAGAAAGGAAGGTGATTTACATGCTGTCCCTGGACCTATTAGAGGTGAATTCATGCCCACTGACCTTTCTATCACTGTTGACTTTGATGGATCACACCATCTCATGGCGAGAAAGTCAAATGACTTACCAGACTCGATGCTTCATCTTATGACTTTGTCTCTTTCTCCTCGACAGGACAATTCATGGATCAAGGGTCCTCTGCTAGGCTGCGTGATTCAAGTGATAAGTCGGACCTTCCCAAGCCCTCACCGAGCCTACACCCAAGCTCGCACCAAATCTATCTACAAGCCTTCTAGGATAGTCAGCTGAAGTGTCCACTTCCAAGCCTGTTTCTCCTGAAGACTTGTCTTTTCAATCTTTGCATAACTTGTCTGTTAAAAACAATTCCTTTAATGTTTCTGTTTTAAGTTATTCTACATGTAATCGAACATCTTCTTTGTTGAATACATCTTCCAAAAAGAAGACCTGTTTTGTTTGTGGAAGTAAACTACATTTGATTAAGGATTGTGATTTTTATGAGCAAAGATTGGGTGTTTGTGCTAATCAGCAGAAACCAAGACCAGTGTGGACCAATGTTAACAAAATTCCACCTTATGTCCCACAAGCTAGAACTGACTCTCCTTGGAGGAGATCAGCAGATAGACCTTATGTGCAACCTACTAGCCCATATTTTAAACATGGTTATTGGCCTGCATATGTTGACTCTATGAAAAATGGGAAAGGATGTTGGGGCAATCACTGCCAAGTCCTCGCAGGTTGTTCTTGGAATAATAAGAGACCTAAATATCAATGGAAACCCAAGAACAATGGTGGATCTTACTCTTCTGCTAAAACTAAATCTAATGATCCACAAGGCGTGTCCAAGTCAAAGAATGACTTGAGCCTCCTCGGTATACTAACATTCTTTTGTATATATGGTTGTTTCTGTAGGATCATCCCCTTAAGCATAAAGATATTGGTATTGTTGATAGTGGTTGCTCAAGAAGTATGTCCGGTAATAGAGATATGATGCACAATTTTGTTCCTATTGAAGAAGGAGGGAATGTAATCTTTGGTGGAAGTGATGGTAGAATTACTGGGAAAGGCACCATCAAGACACCTCTACTGAACTTTGAGAATGTGTACTATGTTAGGGAGCTTCAGAACTTCAACTTGTTCTCTATCTCACAAATTTGTGACACAAAGAACAAGGTACTCTTCTCTGAAGATGAATGTCTTGTGGTTTCTAAAGAATCCATGCTTCCAGAAGATACTTTAATTCTGCTGAGAGTCCCTCGAACTCACAATCTATACACATTCAACCTCAATGAAGTTCACCCTGAAGGTGACCTCACTTGTCTGCTGGCTAAAGCTTCATTGGATGAGTCCAACAAATGGCATAGGAGAATGGCTCATGTGAATTTCAAAACTATAGGGTAAAAATTGTTATTAATCTATCAATAGATCCTAGGTTCGAATCCAAGCACACTTAATTTTAAGACTATTTAAATCCGAATTTAATTAAAACCGGATTTTAGCACACTTAATTTAATTTAAAAAAATGACATAAATGCCACATAAATACAATGATGACATGGAAATATGACATGGCATTATGGGATGCCAAGTGGCATTTTATGTGGCATACCTCCTCTTATATATAATGTATAGATATATATATATATATATATATATATATATATATATATATATATATATATATATGTGTGTGTGTGTGTGTGTGTGTGTGTGTGTGTGTGTGTGCGCGCGCGCGCGCGCGCGTGTTGTGAATTCGGTTTTTTGGTTCGATTCGGTTTCCATTTTGCTAAAATCATATGTAAACCAAAAAACGAATATTTAATTCGGTTCGATTTGATTTTGGCAAATTCGTTGGATTACAAATTGGTTTACTTTTGTTTAATTCTATTTTGTTTCGGTTTCGATTTCGATTCATGTGAGTATTACGGGTGGCAATTCTCGAAGCGACACGATAAACGACACAAACCCGATACGCAATTAAACATTTTGGGTTAAGGATAAACATGTTTGGGTCAAAAATAGGTTAACCCGCCTAACGTGTTAAATAAATGGGTCGTGTTTGGGTTGAGTAAGTATTAAACAGGTTAACCCATGAACCCGTTTAAATGTATAAGACTCTAAAATTAAAACACATAACAAGATTTTTATGTTAGATATGAATTAAATGTATTTTTTAATGTACAACTTAATATAAGTGAATTACGATTATACCTCATATATCATTGAAATTGACGCTTATAACTCAGATAATTGTCGTACAGTTATTTGTATGTTATTTTTATCATATTTTAGATTTTTATATCATTTTTGCATTTAAACTGGTTAAATAAATAAATCACCAACCTTATTTACTGCTTGACATATTTACTTAAACAAGTTAAACGGGTCAAAAACAGGTTACACGTGTTATGCAAGTTTAGGTTAGCGTTGAGTTTATTGACATGATTAATAAAATGAGTCGTGTTTGAGTAAAAGTTATAATAACCCGCTAACACGAATAAATCAACACGGACACGACTCATTTGACACCGTAGTATTACCCAATTGTGAACAACATTGATTCTAGAACCGGCCAGTCAAAACCTTGATAAACCTATCTTTATAAAACTAGATAACCCTAACTCATCTTATATGCACGCCTCCGTCTTCCTTTTTTTACACAACTTTTCACCTACTACTATTTTGTATGCTACAAACCACAGCCATTCTTATCTCTTTAATACAAATTACTCATTTTCTTTGTTCTTGTTAGCAAGGCACTCGAATAATAAATGCTAGCTCCTCATATTTTTTGTCTCATTTAATCTTTTCAAGAATCATTAAACGCACATCCATGAACATTTAAATACAAATTATCTCTCAGCTGCTTGTTTGGTTAGTACTAAAAAAGTTGCAAAATTTTTAATGTATAATTGTTCGATTCTTTTATAGTCTTTAAGGGACGCAAGTATTGTTTGGAAGCTTCCATGGTCCATTTTTGTTAGATCTCGGAGTCGTATATACGGATCTATGTTTTTTTTGGTTTTTATTAGATCTAATAAACTACTTTTATTTTTTACTTTTTTAGATCTAATTATGTGCACTAATTTGATTTTGCATTTTGTTGAACACATACATGTTAGGAAACTGCTAACGTGGCTAATGGCAAAGATGGATGCATTATAGAGATCATATAAGAGATTATGCACCTTGTAATGTTAAAAAATAATACATAAAGCTTACTGTTTTAGTCGAGTAACTAGTGTCGAACTAAGTATCTGTAAATTTACCGTATCCTGTTACGGCATAGTGATTGTTGTTGGGTCTTTGTAAGTTTATATGTGCTTTAATGAGATCTTTCATTTTGTATATTACGACATGATGTCTTATTTACAACTATTATTTTGGATTTCAGTTGATACAAATTAACAAAATATTGCATCTGGTTATTAGTTTTTAAATTTGTAATTATATAAAATATTAAAAAAATTATTGAATTCTATAAAATTTTGATCCGGTTTCACACAAAAAAAATTTTCAAAAGAAATCGGTGAGAAGTTCGTGGGAGAATAAATCGGTGGGAAATCTTTGACGGAAAAATGTGAAAAATTTGTTCGGAAAATATCCGTAGGAAATCGGTGGGAAATATACCCACAAATTACACACAACTATATATGTGGGAAAAATAGTCAACACAGTAGGAAATCGGTGGGTAATAAACCTACGGATTACACACAACGATATTTGTGGGAAAAATAGTCAACGCAGTGGGAAAATTTGTGAGAAAATATTTACCCACGGGGTTTTTTCCAACGGAATAATTCCGTGTGAAATCCGTGGAAAAAGGCTCTTTTCCACGAAATTTCCCACGGATTTTACCGTGTGAAAAACCTGTTTGTGTAGTAGTGTGGACGTGTCTTTTCTCTTAGTAAAGGACCCAATAAAGAGTCTTTGGACATATTTACAAAAATCGCATTTCGATGTCTAGCAATGACTCAAGTCGAACGCCCGTCAACGGATGTTGTCATCAACGAACTTAAAAAGGCGTTATACTGTCAGGTAAGTCAATGCAAATAAAGAATATATACTTTGAGTAATATACGCAAATATCCATGTGGTATTATTTCAAATTACAAATAGGAATTTTTCTTAAGAGTAAATTACATTGTTCGTCCTTGTGGTTTGCGTTGACCGCAGGGTTTTGTCCTTTGACCAAAAAAGTTGCACCGTCCGTCCTTAAGTGTGAAACATTATGCGCCGTTCGTCCCTCCATCCAACTGGGCCCACTAACGGTCGTTAAGTCTTGTTTATCTGAGGGTATAATCGTCATTTCATCACTATAAGGACGAACGGTGCAAGGACGAACGGTGTAGTTTACACTATCATTCATCACTTTAACAACAAACATAACAAACTCAAATTTCTATCTCCTCATCTAAAACTCATGGATCTTATTCATACAATAAAACTCCACATACCTAACAAGAACAACCCCTACCTTCAATCTTACATCTAAAATTCCACATCAACTTCATCACCACCACCATACGGCCGCCACCTTCATGAAACCCGGATCTATATATCTATAGATCTACAAGTGAGTAAATTACAAGTGGGTGTTAGACCTGTCAACTTAATGCTCCTAGAGATTATCTACTCTTACTTTCTCTCTATAAAGATTTGATCTTACTTTCCCTCTCTACCAAACCTTTATACAAATGAACTTACTTTCCCTTTGTACCAAATGTTATTCAACTACACCATTTACAAAATCCGGTAATATCTTAGTTATTTACAATTGGGTTTTGGTTTTTTGATTGAACTCATAATATCTACTCTTATTTTCTCTCTTTAAAAAAATCCGGCAAACCATCTGCGGGTAACCACCACCAACAACCACCGCAGATACATCCCACCATCACCAGAACCCACCACCACCAACCTTTGTAACCACCATCAGCTCCAAAATAACCCACCACTACAACGATCCATATCACCACCATAAACCTACATAATCAGCCTTTGTAGCTAGCCTCTATAACCACCGATAACAGATTCACATCCATAACCCACTAAAATCACAAAAATACAATCTATTTGTTATGAATATGTTGGGATTTTGTGTTTCGATATAGGTTTTTGTTATAAAAATACAATCGATTTTGTGTTTCGATATGGGGTTTTGTGTTAGATACAAAGGTTTTTCTATCTGGGGTTTTTCGATCTTGGTTTTTGTTATGAATATGTTGGGATTTTGTGTTTCGATCTGGGGTTTTTCTATATATATATTTTTTTCCTGTGTTTCGATCTGGGGTTTTGTGTTAGATAGAGAGGTATGTTTGGGATTTTGTTATGAATATGTTGTGTGCTTTTTTTCTTTTTTCTTTTTGCCGGATCTAAGGTTCATGTGACAACCACTTTTGGAATATTCAGTAGCAGGAGAACAATAGCAGGCGTATACCAAATCAAAAAGCAGCAACAGTTCTAGATTTTATTCCCTTGAACTTGCATATTCACCCAACAAACAGTGGCCAGTTGAGCAAAATAAGCAGAATTTGTTGTTGTGAGGGTCTTTTTTTTAGCCAGATCTAGGGTTCTTGTTAGGGCGGTGGGTGGTGATTGATTTGCAGAAATGGGGATAGAAGTGTAAGAGGGGTATTTTTAATAACATTTAGTACAGAGAAGTAATTTAGTCATTCAATCTTGAGTACTCGGGACATTTCCCATATTTCTTTTGAGTTTAAAGTGATGAATGATAGTGTAAACTACACCGTTCGTCCTTGCACCATTCGTCCATATGGTGTTGAAATGACGATTATACCCTCAGGTTAACAAGACTTAACGACCGTTAGTGGGCCCAGTTGGATGGAGGGATGAACGGCGCATAATGTTTCACACTTAAGGACGGACGGTGCAACTTTTTTGGTCAAAGGACGAAACTCTGCGGTCAACGCAAACCACAAGGACGAACGGTGTAATTTACTCTTTTCTTAATTATCTTTTTACACTTTTGACACCTATATTTCAAGTCAGCAACACAAGTAATCCCTAATCCTGGTGTATATTGAAATACCGACGAATGCTACAAGGACACAACTTTCACACAATGAGTTGCATGTTAATTTGTACACTTACATAAAAGAGAGAGAATGTGTATGAGCTTTTTTTTAGGCATATAACTTTACGTCAACTCATTATGTGAAACTTTTAAAGTTTTTATTTATTTATAATGATGATAATATTTATAAATAAAAACAACATATAACTCATGGTATAATTGGGTATTTGTGAAATTAAAAAAAATTATTAATAAACATGAAAAATTATAAGTTTTATAATTTAGTTAAAAGTCAACAAATAAAGTTTTGTATATTAACCCTCTTTTTATTTTATTTTTTTACAAAATTATACTTATTTTTGCCATGCACCATTTTTTTAAGTTCGAAAGTTCAATTTTGACTTTTAATTGGTAATAAGATTATTTTATTTTCGAATGGAGATCTATAATTGATCCAATTTTGGTTAATTCAAAATTTTTGTTGACACTTTCTTGTATATATAAAGAGATATTAAAAAGTTTATTTAGTCAAGCATATCGTGTTGAAACTTACAGTATATCCTAATGAGAAAAGTTCCGTATAGATCAATATTTTTCTAAAGATCAAATCCCTTAATCTCAATCATCCATCATCTTTCATCTAGTGGCTTACATTAATTGTTATTTTAGTTAAATTAATCAATAAAGGGCATTTTTGTAATATCCACAGTCAAACTAACACCCTTTAGGGGTCAGTTACAACTTCCGTCATAATTCATTTTCCATTTCATCTACTCACACAAAACCTCCCCACCATTTACTCATCTCCACCGATTTCCCCAAATCAAAGCCTAAACGTTTTTCCCCAAATCAAAGGCTAAATTAATCAAATCTTTTCTAAATGATAGACATACGAGATAAAGTAGCACTTTCTAAAGGTGAACCATTGCTTTAATCGTCTTTGTTGCAACTCGCTAATCAAAATGAGCAGAAAAATGTTAGTATTGTTAAAAAAAATCATTACAATTCAATTATTGTTCATATTATTAGATTAATTGGTAATTTGATTCTTATTCTATTAGATGTTGAATTTGAATGATTGATTTTGGTTGATTATTGAGTTTTCATTGATTTGCTTGTGATTATGAAAAGTTAATTGATGGTTTAGGTTGATTATTGTGTTAGTTGTTGAATTTGTGATTTTGTTGAATTAGTTGTTTTAGGCGCACTCCGTAAGTTGATATTTTAGGTTGGTTATTGTGTTAGTTTTTATTTTAGGAGCATCATGGTTTTGTTGATTGATGTTTTAGACGTGTTATGCGCTTTTGTTTACTCATACCAAGATGTGATTCAATTAATTATCTTGAATTGATTATGTTATTCAAAATATAACTAAATTAGATCTTCAATCATTTCTGTTGCTGTTTGATCACTTTTTTTGAGCTTACTACTTATATAAGGTTATAAGCTCAACTTGATAATCCGGAAAAATTGAGTTTATGAGCTTTTCAAAATTTACACAGCCTCATAATCTTAACACGACTTAATAAACTTATAAAGCTTCAAAATAAGCCAAAAAGTTAGATTGTCCTTGAAACATAAACCGAAACCATATAAGCTTATAGCCCCAAAAATTAGTTTAAATCTAAGTTAGTTTAATTATAAGAAATTTATGTTATTGCTATGTTTTAGGCCAGAGAAAACAAAGATAGATAATATGTTAAGTAGAGGATTGATTAGTACATTTATAGGACTTGCTACTAGTAATTTGGGACTTATTTCATGTGAATCAAAGGTGTATTCAGTCGTGTTAGAGTTTTTGTTACCATTAGCTGTTCCGTTGTTGTTATATCTGCCATCTGATATGACGTAAAGGCGTGTCTGTGATTTCATGTTTTATTGCTTGTTTTATAGGAAGGAACATCAAAGGGCAATTGATGTAAGGCTGGCAAAAGGACTTTGCCACGGCATGTGCTCGTGCGGATGACACTATAGCAGACCTTCAATCATTTGCAGAGAGGTTTGGAGCCACCCGCTTAAAGTAAGTATTCTTCAATCCAATTGCTTTTGTGTTTTGATACTCTTAGGAGGTTTTGACCATCCTTTAGAACTTTGGAGAGGCAAACATTAGCACTATCAATTGTAATACGATGTTAAGTATAATCACAACTGATTTATTCAGAATCACATGTGATTTGTTAAGAATCACATGTGATTTGTTCATAATCACATGTGATTTGTTCTGAATCACATGTGATTTGTTCGAATCACATGTGATTTGTTCTGATCACATGTGATTTGGAGCCACCCGCTTAAAGTAAGTATTCTTCAATCCAATTGCTTTTGTGTTTTGATACTCTTAGGAGGTTTTGACCATCCTTAGAACTTTGGAGAGGCCAACATTAGCACTATCAATTGTAATACGATGTTAAGTATAATCACAACAGATTTATTCAGAATCACATGTGATTTGTTCAGAATCACTTGTGATTTGTTCAGAATCACATGTGATTTGTTCTGAATCACATGTGGTTTGGAGCCACCCGCTTAAAGTAAGTATTCTTCAATCCAATTGCTTTTGTGTTTTGATACTCTTAGGAGGTTGTGACCATCTTTTAGAACTTTGGAGAGGCCAACATTAGCACTATCAATTATATCACGATGTTAAGTATAATCACAACTGATTTATTCAGAATCACATGTGATTTGTTCTGAATCACATGTGATTTTGTAGTATAACAATCACAACTGATTTATTCAAAATCACATGTGATTTGTTCTGGATCACATGTGATTTTGTAGTATGCCTTTGAGTAATCACTTAAAATTACGTGTTACTAACTACATATTTGTATGTGACTAAATACAGGTCTTGCTTAAAAAAGTTGAAGAAAAGTGTAAGCCGAAGGCTGAGTCTAAGTCCATTTAGAGAAAAAGGAAGTTATTAGATTTCGACAAAGATTCTGGAAATGATGAGCGTAAGAAGGTGTAAAAAAATCAAGTGGAAGATGATTAAAGGGTATTTTGAACAAATCACATGCGCATGGTAGAACAATAGTTTTGGTGAAGTATGGTTTGTTTAAAACATGTCAATGGTAGAACAGTTATTAACAAGTAGGTTTTTGTGTTAGAACGATTCTTAACAAGTATCTTTACTTTCTTATAAATGTGTCTTTTATGATAATTGTTAAATATATTTGATTACTTAGAAGTGTAAAATACATGCTTAATCATGACATGTGGTTCAGGTGGAACACATGTGATTTAGGTGGAACACATATGATTTATAAATAACAAACATAATAGGATAATGTATAAATTTTGTAATCTTAAAATGTGAGTAATAACATAGTTTTTGAATTTATAATTCAAACAGAACATAAATAACAAACATGATAGGATTATGTTTTTACAAAATACCATATATTCAACGTATTAACATAAACTTTGAAAAAATTCTAAATAATTCAATATATTCAAGTAACCGAGATTTACAAAACTCTAAAATATTCAATGTCGCCAGGTCCTCGAATTGCGAAAATACCACCAATTACATCTCATGTCTTTTGTGAGGGGGGCTTTGTCACATCAACATCCACTTCTTCCTTAATTGATTTCAACTTTTCTATAAGAGCATCTAACTTTACTTCATCTTTACTCGATAGAAAACCATATCGAATATATCACCAACCCATCTTCTACAATATGTAGTACCTTTTCACAACACAAGAAATAAATAACTAGATTTTACACATGTGATCATGTACAAGGATCATATGTGATACATTAGAATCACATGTGATTTTGATAAAGGTCAAAGTAAATTACTAGTTCATACTTCAAATAACATACCTTATAGTCTATCACTATTTATGTCAACAAGCTTTCCTCCTACTGTTGTTTTCCAATTTCGCTATAAAGGGTACTACAACAAAGAGTAAGTTACACGTGATTTACATTTTACCATAACAAAACACAACAAAAATAAAATCACGTGTGATTTACTTCTTTCTGGATCAAAACATAATCACATGTTATTTAGTTTACAACAACCAAGAGTAAATCACACGTGATATACAATTATAATTCATTATTTCAAAAAATTAAACAAAATCATCTAGTCAGTGTCAAATTTTTATGCATAAGGCCTCATAAAACCAAATCATGTTATTGATGAACATAAGTTAATCTTTGTGTCTTTTGTATCGAGTCTTGCATTGAGGGCATGCTTGATTTCCATTCCCTCTTTCATACTCGTAGCATGACCTACACACCAGAAATGCACACTCATTGCAAGCAACAAAAATGTCACCACTTTCAGTGAGGCCAACTGTGTTACCACAAATCTGGCATGTTTGCCAATTCAAATTATTCAATGCCTTTGGCTGCAATATCAATGTCACAATGAATAAGTATTCATTTACAGCAAATGTATTAAAGGCTATTTTTTTATCAAACAAAACCAATCATTGAATATGTGATGTAACTAATGCATATACTATTGTTCTGATTCAATTTGATCATATTATTTTAAGTCCATAAATCCATTATACATTAAGATACTTAAATATAAAATACCCTTCAACAACAAAGCACTACCATGAAGAACACTTCGTTTAGGTAAAAAAATATTCATGACAACAATTATATAGAATACAATTATTCAAACCTGTAATCAGAAGCATCACGATACGAAGTAGCAAGAGCTTTAAAACACTAGCATGACGACGGATCGACGGAGGATGACGGATAAACGACGGAACAATAGGTCCAGTAGCATCACGATACGGAGTAGAAAGAGATTTAAAGCACCAGCACGACGGCGGATCGACGGATCAACGGCGGAGCAACAGGTCGACGATGGAGCAATAGATCGGTGGCGGAACAACAGGTTGACGACGGATCGGCTACTGATTGGTGACGGATTGACGATGGATAGAAGGTGGATCGACGAAGATGGCGGTTTACCTGTGGTTTGTATGTGTTTTGGTGGTTTGTGTGTTTCACCGGTTGTGTGTGTTTTTGTAGAGAGAGAATCAGATATATTTTTTTTTAATGAAGATAAATTATTTATTTTTTATTTTTATAATAGACAAATATGCCCTTGATGTGTAACTGGGTGTTTTGTTGTTAGCCATTGGATCAAAGTGAAATCAAGGGTCAAGATTGGCTCCTTTGATCTTTAGATATTTCTTGATCTATGAGGATCTCACCTCATATCCTAATATTGAACTATTTGGTATAAAATTTGACTAGTTTTCATTTTCTTGAAAATTAATTGTTTGTTATAATTAAAATTTGAGAATATAATATATTATTAGAAGAACTTAACAAAAGATATAAAACCTACCATATACGTTATGTAACATACTATGTGAACCCACTCAAGCAAGCTCACTTAAAGAAATGCTGATACTTGTAGTATGAACGCACAAGGTAAGGTATTGTGTTATAAGTAAGAATGTTGTCTTTACCTGTAACACCTGAGACTCACAAAGTTTTTGTTTTATAAGTAAGAAAACTTCGACAGCTTAGAAGGAAGTTTCAAGAATGCATCAATCTCCAGAATTCAAGAAAGAACTCTGCAAAAGGCTCAGCGAAGAAAGCCCAAGACACAAATGCAAATTTTGTGCCCAAACTCCAGAAGGCCCATCAAGCCCAATAGAAATTGTTTATGTCGACGAGTAAACATAAGCAATGAACAATCAGAAGAAATTCTAGAAGACGTAATGTAAGCACCGATCGACGTCTTCTCCAACAGCACCATGTGAAACCTTTAAGGCTGCCTCCAATAGGCGATCGAGATCGACAAACTCGATCGATCCTTGGTCGATCGCCTTGATGTGCGTGGAGTCGATCGCCCGAATTCACTCTCCATTCGGCCGTGCCTGCGATCGAATACAAATTCAGTTTTGTGTGTGTATTGAATAATTATAAAAGGTATATTTGTGGGGTATTTTTTTTGTAGTGTAGGTCGCCTTACTGGTGCACCCAATCGTCTGAAGGTCGCTGGAGAGAGAAAGCTGACGTGGCAGGGAAAATGAGGGAGATTGACTTGCCTAACTGGGGACAGCCAAATAAGGTTGCGTCTTTTCTTTTTTTAGTAGGGTAGGGAAAGGACAATAATGAAACTTTCTCTTTAATTTGTATCCACTACTGAAAGGATCAAAGGAAGGCTGATAAATTGGCAAATAACCTTAAACCAGTACGAGCCATACATCAAATACATCAAGACAGAAGACAACAGCTTTGCAGATACATTAACAAGAGAATGGAGGCAATAATCAAGCAGTTGCAGAATCAGATCGAGAAGAAAGAAGTCAGCATCAGAAGCCTCGACGCACAAAGAGCAAAAGCAATAGAAGAAAAGAACGATTTAGAAGAATTAGTAAAATTTCAAATTAATCAGCAAAAGAGAAAAGGCAAATGGGTCGACCAAATGCAAGCAGAAGAATATAAAGAAAAAAAAAGACAAGCAAGAGAAGCCGGTAAAGCAAGCCAGAACCTAAGAATCGAAGAAAAGCAGCAAACATCAGAAGTCATCGCGAACCTGTACAACCAAATGATAGAAGTCTCAGAAATTGGTAAAAAGACAGAAGAAAAGGCAAGAGACGCAAGCGCCTACCTCGATGAATTAGTAAGAAAAAGCAAGCAAAAGGAAAAATGGTATGCAGTGATGAACGGAAAATCTACAGGTGTCTATTCAAATTGGCACATCGTCAGCAAGTTAGTAACCGGTCAGAAAGGTGTCTTCTACAGAGCCTACAATACAAAAGAAGAAGCTCAAAAGGCGCTAGAAGAATCCTACAAGGAAGTAACAAAGAAGCCCAAAGAGCAGGTCTTACCAGAAGGAAGAAAAATGATGAACATAGAAAGAAACATTTCTTTCGAAAAAAGAAAGCTAACATTTGGTGATTTCACCACCTGTTGGAATGAGTTAGTAAACTATGAAGAAAGGTACGCACTAAGGATGTTCAACCCCAAGAACAGAATGGCTATTGGCCCTAAAGCAATAGTCCAAACAGAAGCAAGAAAAGAAGACATTTGGAAATTCTTCGCATTAGGCTTCGTTGACACTCTCTATGTCAATGGAGAAACCCTAAGAGAAGTATCCATGTTTCCAGTAAAGATGCAGAAAGCTATAGCAAACTACAAAGAAAAAATAGCAAGAGGAACAGAAATTTATTTAAAATGTTACTCAAGCTATGCAATATTTGATACAGCAGACAACATTGTTGTCCCAAGCATCTCAGTAATCCAGATGGGAGTCAGTAACAAACACTACTCACAGCAAGATTACATGCTAGAAGAAGTCGGTTCCGCCAACCAGCACTATATATCAAGCATCCTAGGAGCTTATTACCACAGTACCAAGCTTGGAAAAGGAGAAGGACAGAATGCATACATTAAAATTAATTATGCAGCAAAACAAACAATAATCTACTCCAGAAGCAAAGAGGTCCTCTCTAAAGAAGGCGAAGATGCTCTAGAAAGGTTCGAAGAAAACTTTGACAGCTTAGAGGGAATTTTCAAGAATGCATCTCCAGAATTCAAGAAAGAACTCTGCAAAAGGCTCAGCGAAGAAAGCCCAAGACACAAATGCAAATTTTGTGCCCAAACTCCAGAAGGCCCATCAAGCCTAAACTCCAGAAGGCCCATCAAGCCCATCAAGCAATGAACAATCAGAAGAAATTCTAGAAGACGTGATGTAAGCGCTGACGTTTTCTCCAACAGCACCATGTGAAACCTTTAATAAGGTTGCGTCGTTTCTTTTTTTAGTAGGGTAGGGAAAGGACAATAATGAAACTTTCTATTTAATGGGTGGGGTTATTTTGACGGAGGCTATATTTTTAGATTAACCCTCTCTAGTGTTTTAGGGTACTTTGTCCTCCCTTTTTACCTATTTTTTTTATTTTTTTAAAATAGAAATAAGTGTGTGTGTATAATAATGTATTGTACATGTATAATGTTTTGTATACTTTTGTTTAATAATGTTTTGTATATGTATAATTATTTTGTTTGTATAATAGCACGTTAAATATTACCACATTAAATAACTGCAACAACAACTGTTATTATTAAATTAAACGTCAACGTTAACATATTATTTAAATACAACAACATCTACGACATATGAAGATTATTCATATCGTTTAAAAGATCATGAAGCCTTGCACCCGACTGACAAGCGTGATCCTCAGGATTTCTTGCCAATTCTAACTCCATCTCCAGCATCTTTATTCTTGTCTTCAAACTGATCTCATTATCTTTAGAAACGCAGTTTGAGCACTGCGTTGAAGATGGGGCTCGACTAAAGTACCGTCTTTCAAATTCATCTTTCCAACTGAAGTATCGACACCCATAGTCAATTGTACCTGGCTGTTACATGTTAAGAAAATAATAAGAAATGTATTTTTAACAAACAAATTATTTACATAAAACCCCTAAGCAAACGTATAATTATTTACCACTGAAAGAGGACATGCATAATACGGTCGGCCCCGAACTTCTTTTCGTGGATTTCCGTTCTATAATAAATCCTCTATTACATCGACACCAAAAGGATTCCTTGGCCCACATGACAAAATTTTTGCGCATAAATCAGAATCAATCATTTACAACATAAAAAACGTATCATTTACATGTTATTATTAATTCAAATATAAACAGTAATCAATCATTTACAACATAAATCAGTAATCAATCACTATGTTTATAATTATTTACAACATGAATCATTCACTATGTTTATAATTATTTACAACATGAATCATTAATCATTTACAATGTTTTGTATGTATATATTATTTACTAATTTGGTAGTCGATGCCTATATAATGATTCCCACAAGGATGCAGCTTCGGATCTGTTCCTCCTCCATTGTGGGTGGAGATGCGGAAGTGGAGAATGTTCGTCTAGCGTCAGAACAATGTAATGACCTACTTCGTCCCCCACACAGGCTATCACAAGGGGGTCAGTTCTTTGTGAGAAGTCTGGACCACTGAGAATCGGAAAACACATATTCCAACCCCGCCAAGATATAAATGCAACAGGTCGTCTAATCAGTTCTGCAATAATCAACCCCGTGTTTGGCATTTCCATGTAGCGATCATTCGGTGCATTTCCATGTCCGGACCAGTCTATTGTACGGCGAAGATCGTTAAAACCAACTTGCCCCCACAAACCCATGTAAACCTGCCAATGTAGGTCCATCTGTTGCAATAACATCTGCCTAACTTGGCGCCACAAATGTTGTTGTTCCCAAACACCATGGGCAACGCACCGAAACCCACAATTTCCGTCACCCACCACATTATATATACTGATTATGTATGGATGCCAAAGGACTCGAAGCATACCCATAAGCATTTCGCTTTCTGCATCTCCATCGTACAACCTGTGTCTTATTTTTGGTTGATCACTAGGACCCGTGAAAGAACTATGTCGGGCAGGTTCTTTGTTGAAGTTCGGGACTTGTGTAGATCTTGTAGCGGTGCATCTTCGGTGATCTACGGTTGTAACTTCATACAAGTCCGGGTCTTCATTCAAGTCCAGGACTTGTGTAGCCTTGCCCATTTTTTCCTTTGCGCTCGGACGTCCACGGGTATTTTTCTGAATAACAGGTTCCCGTGTGTCATCAGATGCAAGTTGGTATATCGATCTCAACTTCGTTATCATATTATTCTTGACAAACGATGATGCTTTGGTAAAAACATTCTTGAATTGCCGAATGTCATCTCTAAACGAAGTATCATCATCATCATCATCATCATCATCATCATCACTGGAAGAGCCATCTTCAGGCGGTGGCCTATTGATATTAGGCCACGGAACATGTAGGGTTCTCCAAAAAATATTAAGTTCTTCCAGTGGAATGGGGCGTCCTGAAATAATTAAAAGTAGTATATTACAATGCCGCCCGTAAATAAATCACTGATATTAATGGGGAAAAAAACTTGATAGTTATAAATTTACTTACCATTATATACATAGTATTGCATCTCGTGAAAGCATGGCAGTCCGTAAATTGTACGCAACTTATGGCTACAATCTTCTACGATGATAGACAGGTGGAGTTCTTTGTGCATGAGTTTGAAAGCATGGTGAGAAACTTTATACCACAATTCTTGAAATAGTAGTATATTACAATCATTTATTTTCTCGTTGATGCTTCTATTAAAACTCTCTTTTACCGCATTTTCTTGCGCAAATACAATCTTATCGATTGCACTCAACAACCTGTCTAAATTGGAATGTGTGCCGCCCAAATATAATTTCAACAACGCTTGGTGAGCCTCAACTCTACACGTTGTTGGCCGAAGGAGCGATATTCATCGGTGATGTACGAGACAAACATGTGTCTGTAATCTCGCAGCCAGTTATCCAGATACTCAGCGATAGCTGAAAAAAAAACAATGAATTAATCAAAGGTCATTCGGGTGCTTATTAATTGAATAAAAAATAGAATTAACAATTTAGTACGCGCATGGTTGACCAAGCGTTGTTGTAGGCGCTCATAATGTTGCTCGAACAAGAGGTGTGTCGGAGCTTTTACCAACCGATCCCATCTCCTTTTAATGGAGTCATACTAATCTATCCCACTGCATCTGTTTCTCATAAACTTGAGCAAATTTTGCTCTATATGCCATCGAGAGAGTAATTTGTGAGCGGTAGGAAATTCTGCTGTACATGCCCCAACCAACGCTAAATCTTTGTCGGTGACAATAACACGTGGGTAGTATCTTTCGTCTATCACCTCTTTCACGTGTTGCAATACCCACTGAAAATTATGCCCCTTTTCATCGTGTATAAAGCTGTACGCCATTGAAAATGTTTTATTCGTTGGAGTTACTCCAACAATTTCCAACAATGGCCATTTAAACATGGTGGTATTGTACGTGGAGTCCATCAGCATGATTTCAGGGAACGTACGCCATAGAACATACGAAGTGGGGTGAACAAAAAATAGCTCCTCAAGCTCATTATGCTCATTCACCCTCAGATAATATGCATACCCTGAATCCGTCAGATGCGAGTAAAGGACTTGAATTTGAGTTCTATCACCTACTCTGGCTCTCCGGAACTTATCAAGTGCGTTATATATAGTTCTAACGCTTGACACGTTATCCGAATTACGTCCCTTTATTGTCGAAAGTATATTACGTGGTCGTACGCTATACTCTGACAATTCTTTGACCAAACTCAACTCATCTTTTAATCGCATTGCATAAGACACACCATGCAACGACTCTAGCAACTCATGATTATGGCTATCACACTTTACCCTTAAAATCCAATTATATCGTATTGGTCTATATTTCGCAACTAATCTGAATGGACAATTGCTTTTTTTTTCTGGTTTTCCGTTTTCCACTACCGTGATATTCATAAATCCCGCCCTTTGCACACCTATAATTAATTTCGTACATCTGACCATTCTCTGATTTGGTTCCCTTTTTAACAATGACAAAACCGATCCCTGAGGCTATATTTTGCACCCACTCAGTTACTTCCTCGTGAGAACGGAAAGCCTGAAAATACATAACAAATTTTATAACACACTTTTTTTTAACTAATACTTTTTTAATACTTTTATAATGGAAAGCCCCGAGGCTATATTTACCTCTTGTCTGATAAATGGGCAATCCTCTGATACTTTCTCGTGAAAACCGAAAGCCTGAAAATACAAAATACTTTTTTTTTTCAACAAATACTTTACATTTGCATTTTACAACTTTACATTTACATTTTACATTTACTTTACATTTACAAAATACTTTACTTTACATTTACATTTTACAACATTTACATTTACATTTACTTTACATTTACATTTTATAAACAAAATCTTTACATTTTAAAAGGAAAAAAAAAGTAAACGCGTTTTATACGCGTTTCTCTCTCTCACTCTTATCTCTATCTCACTCTCTCACCACACACACACACACGCCTCTCACTCTCTTTCTCTCTATCTTACTCCGTTCTCTCTTTTTCTCTCTCTAATTTGATCTATGGTACGTTTGGGTTTTTTGGTTCTTTCTCGCTGATTATATGATGTTTATCTCATGTTTATGTGATTATATGACGTTAACAACCTGTTTATGTTGGTAAAATTAAAAAACGCCTAATTTTTTTTAGGGTTTGGGTCTTTTGGTTCTGTGATGGTGATTATGTGATGTTTGTGTGATTTTTTTTGTGTTTTCTTGGTTTAATTTAATAGATCTATGGTAAAATTAAAAAATGCCTAATTTTTTTTAATGGTTTGGGTCTTTTGGTTCTGTGATGGTGATTATGTGATGTTTGTGTTATTTTTATGTGTTTTCTTGGTTTAATTTAATAGATATGTGGTAAAATTAAAAAACGCCTAATTTTTTTAGGGTTTGGGTCTTTTGGTTCTGTGATGGTGATTATGTGATGTTTGTGTGATTTTTGTGGAAAACTAGAAGGGGGTTGAATAGTTTTACCAATTTAAAACTTCCTTTTAAATATTTAGATAGACTTATGTCAATCTATTTGGTTGTTTATGTTGGACGTTGATAGATAGATATATAAACGTGTAATGAAAGATAAAGAGTAAGAAGCACATCACCACGAAACAAGTATTTATAGTGGTTCGGCTACAAGGACACCTTCCTTGCCCTACTCCACTCCCCGAGTCACCTACTCGAGAGTTTGTAAACACTACACCAACTCCTTATGGCGGAGAAGCCTTCACAACGTCGCTTAACCTTTTTCCGGTACAAAGCTAAATACCGAGTTCCTTCACACCAAGGCGAACCACACCTAACACAACGTCGCCTACCCTTTATACGGTGCTAGGCTAACCACCAAGTTCTTTCACACCAAGGAGAACTAATCCTATCACAACGTCGCCTACCCTTTATTAGGTACTAGGCTAAGCACCTAGTTCCATTACTATGGAGGAACTACTACCCTTCACAACACAACACCTAATATCAAGGAGATCTACTCCTTGTTACAATATCATCAAGGATATCACCATCCTTGGAAATGAACAACTACTTATATGTATAACGATGCACCTCATCGATTATATGACCTAGGCATTCTTCCCAAATGCCACTTGATTTGATTCTTAGGCATCCTTCACTAATGCCTTTGACACAACGCTTGGCACCCTTCACTAATGCCTTCGTCTTTACACATTTAGCATTCTTCACAAATGCTTTTACACGGATGATGAGCACCTTTCACTAATGCTTCATCTTGACACTTTCGGCATTCTTCACTAATGCCTTCAACCCAACATCTATGGAGAAAAGTAGATCTATCAACAAGAGAACCTTCGTTGTCTTGATGATGACCAAGCATGGCAACTCATGGACTTGAGCTTGCACGTCTTCAAGAAGTGGTGATCTTTCCTTTAAGAGGAACCTAGAAGATCACACAAAAAACAAAATACAAACTACATAGATCACTTGGATCTGAGGTTAGACGGTTAGAATACTAGAGGGAAGTATGTGTGTGAAGTGATAAATAGAAAGGAAGAAATGGCTCTCTATTTATAGAGAAAATTCTCTACTGTTTCCCCGGATCCCACGGATCCCTACCACAAGGGATCCGGCTAGCACAAAGCTAGGGATCCGTGGTCCACTCCTCTTTGCCCATGGGTATTTTTGGTTATGGGTCATGGGTTATGGGTTGATCCATGGTTTTCTTTCTAGATACAATGTGTCTTAAGAATACAATGAACTTGGTCAAGTGGTATATATAAAACCATGGGTTATGAGTCAATACCATTTGCTAGTATACAATGAACTTGGTCAAGTGGTATATATAAAACCATGGGTTATGGGTCAATAACATTTGCTAGTTTTTACCCATTTAGTATATACTTGTTTTTACCCAACTACATTCAATGTATTTGGTCAATGGGTCAAATACTTAAGTTTCTACCCATTTATATTACCCAATATACTACATACTAGTTATGTGTATATTTACCCAAATATGTAAACACTAGTTGTTGTACATATGTAATACTAAATCATAAAATCACTTATACTTGTTTTAGTGTTTTATGTGAAAATGTGAATATGTTAGAAACTATTAGTTCAAACCATTTACGTATTTTATTTGTTTCGTTAATATGATTTTACGTTTGTTATCGACAAAATATTAGAAGATCGTAAAATATAAATAAAAGTTTTTACGGCTTATTTGTATTAACAGTCTCCCCCTTTTTGTTGATGACAAAACATAAAATTATTTTAAGGAAAAGCTAAAATTCGTAAACGTTTGAATTTGTAGTTTTTACTTTCTTCTCCCCCTTTTTGTCGAAACAAAAAGAGCTTCGAAAGGAAACTAACACATTGTTTTTAGGAAAAACATGTGAAAGAAAAAAATATAGAGCAAGTAACGGGAACGGATCTCATCTTTTACTCCCCCTTGACGAGTCCATCCCTATGTAAGGGCGTCAAGAAAGTAATACTAAGCTAGTTTGTTAGCAACTAAGTTTGCAAAATATTTCGTCTAAGTGACGAGTGTGCTCCCCCTTGATGATTGCAATTTTGCAAAGGGATGTCGAGAAATGTAATCCTAATATTGCAAGTAATTTGCAATGTATTGTTTTGACACAAAGCTCCCCCTAGCTTTAGGGTGTCAAATGCTTCAAGTGTAGATTGAATAACTACAAAACAAAGGTTAGAAAACAAGTATAATGCACAATTTCCTGCATATGTGATCCAAGTTAGTAGAAAAATTGTTTTCTGTCTCACGGATCCCATGGTTCCCTCCTAGTAGGGATCCGTCTAGGCAATATTGAGGGATCCGTATGGCTGATGAAATTCAGCAAAGGTGATGTAACAAGTAATGTTAACATCAAAATGAGATATGTATTCAACCAACAAACATATACTCAATGCAATATGGCAAGTAAAACTATCATTCAATAAAACATAAGAGATGATCAACAAATCTCTATAAACTAAGAGAATGATTTAGCCATATTCTACTAATACTAATAGGTGACCAAAGCTTAAGAAGCAACAATGTGCTTGAGTCTAGGGATGAGTAGACTTGTTGATTTGGTCCAATCTTTCAAGAAGATGATTAAACATGAAATGCAACTCATTTCGTACTTCTTGAACAAGTCCTTGGGTGATTAGACAATTAGAGCAATTATTGTCTTGATTAGGAACAGGATGTTTTGAGGAGGTTCTACAAATGATGATGGAGGTACATTGAGTAATTTAGGATGAGGTTCTACTAGGAATGAGAGTGGTGGTAATGGAAATTCCTCTATATGATCAAGTCCTTGGTGGTTCCTTGTTTTCAACGATGGACTAGTTGGTGATGTAGGTGGTTCCTATTTTAACGAGAAGGTTGGTGAATGGGAAGTTCTCGGTGGTGAATGCTCTAATGAATAGAGAGAGGCTCGGTGAAGGACTCTAGTCCATGCTCTAGGAATGAAGGTTTAGACGTTTTGCTAGAACTAGGTACGTTTGGTTTAGAGCTCGATGATCCCTTTTCTAACCTAAAAGGTTTAATGCTAATTCTTGAGGTTCTTTTGGCAATTGTTGATTGGGTTTGTTGAGGTGGGATTCTAGCACTATTATCTCTTACGGGTGATGATTCGGTGGATGGGAAATCCTAGCATTTGTGGGTTTAACCGGAGATGATTCGGTTGAAGAAATTTCGTGTACAACACAAGCAAGTTTCTTGGGTGGTTCTTGGGTGGATGAGTTAGCACTAGGAGCTTTCCTCATGATGAAATAACTAAGGAAAAGGTTTCTAAATGCTGAGAATTATGTTGTGTTTGATTACTAAGGGATTCTAACAAGATGACTTATAAAGGGAAGGATTTGGCAAGTGCATTCAAGACTTAAGCTTCTAATATCCTTTGGAATGTGATGATTATCATGCACAAGAGTCAACTTCAGAGTTTGTACTAATCTAGGAACTCATTTAAGATGAGATGGAGTGTATGAGTTAGAAAGATGAGTTGAAATGATTGTTTTAGCAAGATTTGACCTATACTGTCATCCGGATCCCACGGTTCCCTCCTCAGAGGGATCCGTCTAGGCTAATCCTAGGGATCCGTCTCTCAGCAGCTATGAAAGAGTGGAAATGATGTTTCTAAGATCTAAGACCTATATCATCTTGAGTGTTTTAGTCCTCCTAAGTGTTTTAAATGAAGGGATGCTTGAGTACTTGAAATTAATGGGTGATGTAGCTAATGATTGTCATTTATGGAAGGATTTGGAACTTTCAAGAATACCAATGGATGAGCAAGGATGGCACTAAAGATGAGAGTGTCAATTGAAGCTAAATGATCCTAGAGATCAGGTTGTGACTTAGGATTATGTTTTGGAAAATATCCTAAAGGTTTTGAGATGGAAAAAATAGGAATTGATCAAATTTGATCAATTTTGTGGTGAGGATGATTTATGAATAATCTTAGCTATAATCGAAGGATTTCTAAGACTAGATGTGAAGGATCAAGTAAAAAATGAAGTGTGAGTTTTGAGAGCGGAAGAGTAATGGATTAAAAATGAAATGGTGGATCTATAAGTGTTTTAGAGTGTGATCTAGGTGAGTTATGTGTAGGAAGGATCAACCTATCTTGATAAGGACTTAATCTGCCTTAAGACACTATGTTTAGCTTAGTGTGAGGTGTTCTAAGGATGTGTTTGAGATACAATGCTTGCAATTGCATTTTTTGTTTGCCAGATCCCACGGTTCCCTAGGTGTAGGGATCCGTTTAGTACAACATTTGGGATCCGTCCATCTGCTAGACAGAACCTTTACTAAAGGTATGCAATGATCTTGACAATGCATTATATCCCTAGGTTTATTTAAAGAGGTTCTAACACCAAGATATCAAATGTGATCGAGCTCACAAATAACAAAGAGGCTTATCAAACTTAACAAGCACTATTCAAGAAACTCAAACCATATTTACGATCTAGATTAGTAAATCGTTTGTATTAACAATGGCGTGCAGATAGATGATGGTATTCAAGACAATAGGGTTGTTTTGGCCAACGGAAGCAATGAACTATGTATAGTCATTATGGATGGTGATTAGCATACAATGAACTTCGTCCATGAAGTCATGTAGCTCTTCTCGATCAAAGCAAGATAATCGCTTGATGAGGCAAGTGGTTGTGATTAATTAAACGAAAAATCAATTTTACAACTTGGTTGATTAGTAATCCTAAGACAACGCAAAGTATTTCCATTGTAAACTTACTTTAGGGAAACATGGGAGTATAGATTTCCCAAGTGAGAGAATGAATATGAGACTATTACTAGTGGTGCTCAATTACGGCTAAACACGACCATTTTTACGGGTGATTCCGCATACCCAACTTCTATCAAGGAAGCAATTCAACCGTTAGGTCAAATTGAGTTTCTAGTGCCAAAAGTTCTCCAGTATTCATTCTCAAGTTAGGAAAATTTATATTCCTACAATGGCCTATCGAAGAGTAACAATGATGATACTTTGCTTCGTTAATATTATACTTGAGTCAACTAAGGTGACGAAGGCGTCATGTTAAAAATAAGTTTAAAAGTTGTCCATATGGTAAACAACAAAAAATAGTTGGATGAGCTAGTTCAACATATGTTGTTGGAAAGCTTTGAGTTTGGACTTTCGGATATGAACAATTATATTGGCGTTGCAAAATAATTTACTTGAGTATATCTGATGAAATAATCAAGTTGTCAATCCTACTATGAAGCTTTGGAGAGCGATCATGAAAAGGAAAATGGGAGAGTACATCATCAACACAAGCGTAGGTTATGATCCGATGTACACTCTTGTTGTTTTTAGAAAACGATACAAGAACAAAAGAAATCATATAAGCACATAAAACATTTATGTTGCACACATGACAAACTCAATCAAAAATCCATTTAGTGTGTTATATGTTTTAAACATTTTTCAACCTATATGACTTATTTAAGTATCTAAACTAACATTTTCGACACAACTAGATGTTATCCCAAACACTCCTTCAAATAGCACATTGATTAGTAGAATATTACTAAATCGACAAACAAGAGAATGAATAGCAAGGTAAGGAAACCACATATGCTATTCAATCAAACAAGCACAAAAGCTATTTGAGATAAGCAAATAATCAATTAATGCAAAGAAGACAATTTATCATTTAGCATAGCATACGAAAGTTCTTTTCATCGCTTTGTGTTAAATATAAACATGTATACCAAGCTTGATTAGTTTATTTTATACTTATAAATATGATCAAAACCTTAATTTCAATAGAGGACACATTGTTATTCAAAAGCAAAAACATCCGTCTCCAATTAGATCAAAAGTTTGTGCAAAAGTTATGATCGAAAAATGACTTTCTATTATTAATCAATGATTCTGTAAATTATTGTTTTGAATCAGTTTATGAAATCATTTTTAAATGAAAGTAGATTCAAATACCTTTAAAACGATAGGTGGCACGACTTCTAACGACTTACGGTTAAAAAGTTATGAATTTTTGAAATTCAGACAAAAACTGTCTTCTGTACCTACGGATCCCACGGATCCCTTGCTTGAGGGATCCGTCCAGTGTAACCTGAGGGATCCGCAGATCTGACACAGAATTACAAAAATGTACGTTTTGACCCGACAAAAAGGTTTAGTCTTTGTAGACTTTTTAGTGAAGTTATATTACCCATTTTTACCTTTATTCAAGCTTGATTAACAAGATATCTAACAACAAAACTTCAAAGAAAAAAAAATACTAAAACACTTTTCATATTTTGCTTATTATAAGATAGAAGCATATATCACCATTTTGTCAACAAGCAATTTAGCACGTTTTTTAAGAAAAAATGTAACTAAGAAAACATACCTTTGCTATATCCCCTTTTTATGGTTTTAGAAACCATAGACGCGAAATACTTCATGATCTTCTAAGATACCCCAATTCTTTGCTATATTCCCTTTTTATGGTTTTAGAAGCCATAGACGCGAAGTACTTCATGATCTTCTAAGATACCCAAATCCTAGTATGAAGACTTCTCAAAGGAAAATGTTAGAATGATCTATCACTATCCAACATATGATGATTTTTAAAACATGACTTTTTGTTTTAAGAAATTCCCTTTTTTGTAGTTTTCAAATATACACGGATCGTATCAAGTTTTCAAAGTACAATATACAAAAAAAAACTTGCTAACGAAGCTCTGATGCCAATTGTGCAAAACTAGAAGGGGGGGGGGGGTTGAATAGTTTTACCAATTTAAAACTTCCTTTTAAATATTTAGATCGACTTATGTCAATCTATTTGGTTATTTATGTTGGACGTTGATAGATAGATATATAAACGTGTAATGAAAGATAAAGAGTAAGAAGCACATCACCACGACACAAGTATTTATAGTGGTTCGGCTACAAGGACACCTTCCTTGCCCTACTCCACTCCCCGAGTCACCTACTCGAGAGTTTGTAAACACTACACCAACTCCTTATGGCGGAGAAGCCTTCACAACGTCGCTTAACCTTTTTCCGGTACAAAGCTAAATACCGAGTTCCTTCACACCAAGGCGAACCACACCTAACACAACGTCGCCTACCCTTTATACGGTGCTAGGCTAACCACCGAGTTCTTTCACACCAAGAAGAACTAATCCTATCACAACGTCGCCTACCCTTTATTAGGTACTAGGCTAAGCACCTAGTTCCATTACTATGGAGGAACTACTACCCTTCACAACACAACACCTAATATCAAGGAGATCTACTCCTTGTTACAACATCATCAAGGATATCACCATCCTTGGAAATGAACAACTACTTATATGTATAACGATGCACCTCATCGATTATACGACCTAGGCATTCTTCCCAAATGCCACTTGATTTGATTCTTAGGCATCCTTCACTAATGCCTTTGACACAACGCTTGGCACCCTTCACTAATGCCTTCGTCTTGACACATTTAGCATTCTTCACAAATGCTTTTACACGGATGATGAGCACCTTTCACTAATGCTTTCATCTTGACACTTTCGGCATTCTTCACTAATGCCTTCAACCCAACATCTATGGAGAAAAGTAGATCTATCAACAAGAGAACCTTCGTTGTCTTGATGATGACGAAGCATGGCAACTCATGGACTTGAGCTTGAACGTCTTCAAGAAGTGGTGATCTTTCCTTTAAGAGGAACCTAGAAGATCACACAAAAAACAAAAGACAAACTACATAGATCACTTGGATATGAGGTTAGAGGGTTAGAATACTAGAGGGAAGTATGTGTGTGAAGTGATAAATAGAAAGGAAGAAATGGCTCTCTATTTATAGAGAAAATTCTCTACTGTTTCCCCGGATCCCACGGATCCCTACCACAAGGGATCCGGCTAGCACAAAGCTAGGGATCCGTGGTCCACTCCTCTTTGCCCATGGGTATTTTTGGTTATGGGTCATGGGCTATGGGTTGATCCATGGTTTTCTTTCTAGATACAATGTATCTTAAGGATACAATGAACTTGGTCAAGTGGTATATATAAAGCCATGGGTTATGAGTCAATACCATTTGCTAGTATACAATGAACTTGGTCAAGTGGTATATATAAAACCATGGGTTATGGGTCAATACCATTTGCTAGTTTTTACCCATTTAGTATATACTTGTTTTTACCCAACTACATTTAATGTATTTGGTCAATGGGTCAAATACTTAAGTTTCTACCCATTTATATTACCCAATATACTACATACTAGTTATATGTATATTTACCCAAATATGTAAACACTAGTTGTTGTACATATGTAATACTAAATCATAAAATTACTTATACTTGTTTTAGTGTTTTATGTGAAAATGTGAATATGTTAGAAACTATTAGTTCAAACCATTTACGTATTTTATTTGTTTCGTTAATATGATTTTACGTTTGTTATCGACAAAACATTAGAAGATCGTAAAATATAAATAAACGTTTTTACGGCTTATTTGTATTAACAATTTTGATGTGTTTTCTTGGTTTAATTTAATAGATCTGTGATAAAATTAAAAAACGCCTAATTTTTTTTAGGGTTTGGGTCTTTTGGTTTTGTGTCGGTGATTATGTGATGTTTGTGTGATTTTTACGTGTCTTCTTGGTTTAATTTAATAGATCTGTGGTAAAATTAAAAAACGCCTAATTTTTTTAGGGTTTGGGTCTTTTGGTTCTGTGATTGTGATTATGTGAAAATATTTGTGTAAGTAAAACATGTCTATTTTTGTATAAATTATAATAATAGAGAGAAAAGACATAAGTATTTAAAAACATTTGTGTAAGTAAAACATGTCTATTTTTGTCACATTAGTGAAAATATTTAAAACTTCTTTATTAAAAATGTATGAAAATAATTCATTTTAAAGGCATTTTAACAACTTACGTAAACTTGGGTTCATGTTGTAACTTTTGAAAACCCATTTGTTTTTATCTAGGTAAAAGACTAAAGGACTAGAGTAAAAGTGTAAAGTCTATAAAGTCTAGGGTGCAAACTGAATTTTACACAAGTTATCATCTTTTTCTACCTGTTGTTCACGATCTCCGTATTTTTATTCTTTTTATTTTCTTTCAATCACTTGAAACTAAGGTATGCTTCACTAAAGAAATCCATCTTAAGTTTTAGAGTACATTTTCATTAAGTTTACCTTAAACTCTAACTTAAACAGCCCTGCGTTATAACGATCCGAGGCCCTAAAATTTTGGGGGGCCCTGTGCGATTGCACACTCTGCACACCTTGAAATCGAGCCCTGGTCCTAGTGGTTAAGCACGTTTTGCGTCCTTTGTCTAAATTAGACGAGTACTCGTGCATAGAAAGAGAATTTTATAATGGGAGATAGTTGTAGTGAGTAAAAAAAGTTTATGGGTTATAAACGAAAAATGATAAAAGTTTAAGAATTTAGGGATTAAATACATTTAAATCGAAAGAAAATAATATGGGTTATAAACAAAATAATAATAAAAGTTAATGGTTTTCATATATAGTTTTCTTAATTTTTTACTTTCAAGAATATGAGTTTTTCTTTATATATAGTATACATATAGGTAATTGGGGATTTCGAGTTTCTTGTATTACTTTGCATGTTATGTTAACATCACAATTAGTACACGTTTTTGAATCTTTTCTAATTCAATCATTATATTTCATTACATGTCAACAATGTTGCAGTGGAAGAACTTCAAACACTTGAATATTGCACTTAATGATATCGAGTTCGCAACCGAGAATTTTGCCAACAAATATCGCATCGGGGAAGGCGAATATGCTATCATATACAAGGCACAACTCGAACATTTTGATAGCAGTAATTCATCTTCCATAGAAGGGAAGAATAAATGTGATCTTCCCAAGAAGTACAGCACCGTAGCCATAAAACGAATTATCAAAAATAGTGGATATGGAGCACAAGGGTTCATTGCAAAAATTGAAATTCTCACTAGCTGTAAACATGAGAATATAATCTCTTTGGTTTTTGTTATGAAGGTCATGATCACATGATCCTTGTCTATGAGCTTGCTTCTAAAGGAAGTCTTGCTGATTATATGGGAAACAGTAATAAAGTGACTAATATTAATTGGGTGCAACGTCTAAAAATATGTCTTGATATTGCACATGTAAAAATGGTAACAAACACACAACAAACTTCTTTACACCCAGCCAACCACCCCTTGGTGTATATTTTTATTATAACAATTCAAGAAGATAAGTCCCCAATTGGATGCTTACCAAACAATACAAAGACAAGATTGATCTCTACTAGGTAGACACCAATCAACCTCACTACACTTATCACTCAATCACTCAGACTATAAAGATCAAATATGATTGATCTTTAGAACAATACCAACAACTGATATCAAAGCGATATCAATAACAAGAGAATACAAGACTGTGTGTGTAAAACGAGAGAGAGTAAAACAGATGAAGATAATGAATAATGAAACCCTAGAAGAAGGCAATGTATATATAAGATGAAGTTACATAACAGCCCTCCAAGTTATCTTCAATACTCAAACGACTTCTAACTTTTACTTTAGTGTAAATGAAGTCTCCAACTTGGCATCATTAGTCCTTGTACTTCTAACATCCCCTCTCAAGTTGATAGACTTCAACCTTGATCAACACCATAATCCTTAGCCTGTTTGCCTCTAATATCAACATCATTATCCTTTGCCTGCTCGCCTCCATTGAGAGACCCTGCAAACATGTCAACCAAACCAAGTTTTTTGCACAATACACAATGTTGCTTTTGACCAAGACACTTGGTAAAAATATCTGCAATCTGCATGCTAGTATGAATTTTAACAGTCTTAATCACACCTGCAGATACTTTTTCTCTTACCAAATGTCCATCCAACTCAAAATGTTTAGTTTTCTCATGAAAAACTGGGTTAGCAACAATCTGTATAGCAGCACTATTATCACAAAAAACATCCACATGCAACAAGCCTTTAATACCAAGACTACTTAACAAATTGCTCAACCAAATAACTTCACAAGTAGTAGAAGCTAAGCTTCTATATTCAGCTTCAGCTGAGCTTCTAGACAAAGTGGACTGTTTCTTACTTTTCCAGGAAATAAGAGAATCACCCAGAAAAACACAAAATCCAGTAACAGACCTTCTAGTTATAGGACACTTTGCCCAGTCTGCATCAGCATAAGCTCTAAGTTTAAGATCAGAAACTTTGTTGAATTGTAAACCAGAACCAGGAGAACCCTTAAGATATTTCAAAACTCTTAAAGCAGCCTTAAGATGAGACTGAAAAGGCTTATGCATATGTTGACTAAGACAATGTACAACATAACTAATATCTGGTCTAGTATTAGTCAGATTAATCAACTTTCCAACCAGTTTTTGATAGTTAGTAACATTGTGCAAAACCTTATCAGTATCACTTTCAATACAACTTAACACATAATTCTCAGGAAAAAGAGTATCAACAGGTTTAGCATCTAACAACCCATACTCATAAAATAATTTCATACAATATTTTCTTTGTGTCATACACACACCTATTTCATTTTTCAAAACTTCAATTCCAAGAAAATATTTCAACTCACCCAAATCCTTAATCATAAACTTGGTACTAAAAAATAGTTTAAACTTTTTAATTTCAGCTTCATTGTTACCAGTTATGACAATATCATCAACATACACAAGCAAAGCAACAAACATGTTATCTTTCTGTTTAATATATAGAAAATAGTCAAATTTGCTTTGAACAAACCCATGTTCAATCAAGGCAGTGGTAAGTTTAGCATTCCACTGTCTTGGAGCTTGCTTAAGACCATACAAAGACTTATTTAGTTTGCAAACTTTACTATCATCACCACCATTAAAACCCTTTGGTAATACCATATAAACATCTTCATCTAAATCACCATACAGAAAGGCATTGTCAACATCCAGTTGATATAATGGCCAATTCATATTAACAGCAATACTAATCAAGCATCTCACAGTAACCATTTTAACAACTGGGCTAAAAGTTTCATCATAATCAAAGCCTTCTCTTTGATTGAAACCTTTTGCAACTAATCTAGCCTTATATCTATCAATCTCACCAGTAGACTTGTATTTTATTTTCCAAATCCACTTATACCCAATGGCATGTCTACCAAGAGGTAAAGTACATTCAGTCCATGTATTATTTCTATTTAAAGCCTCAATTTCATTATTCATAGCTTCAGACCAATTAGGATCTTTGACAGCTTCCTCATAAGTTTTAGGTTCAACAGATTTATTAAGAGTTGAAGCAAAGCACATATTATTACTGTTAAGACCTCTATAGCAAACATATTTTTCAATACCATATCTGACTTTAGAACTCATCACATAATCATTGAACCTAACAGGAGTTTTAGTATCTCTACCAGACCTTCTTACAACAGGTGTCTGCACATCATCATTTTCAAATAAAGACTGAGTTGTTTATGTTTTTAGAATTTATTTCAGGAATGGACTTGCCCTCAGACCAGTATTGGTCACCAACTTGGGTCAGAATGCTCATATTCATGATGCAATAGAGTAGTATCTGAGTCATACTGCATCAAATAAATATGGCAAACTACCTTCCACAACTAATGTATCTTCCCCTTCATCATTGGGACTTTGAGACTTCAGACTATCAAAAACTTCAGTGATCTACTTCATTTTCATTCTCTTGCATCTGATATCAACAGGTTTTCATTTTAAGTGGAAAAATATTTTCATAAAATTTCACATCTCTAGCAAAGAATACATTTCTGGTATCTAAACTTAAAAGTTTATATGCCTTTTTAGTAGTAGAAAAACCCAAGAGACAACATTTTTCAGACCTTATAAGACATTTTATCATGATTGTTCAAAATAGTAGCAAAACAAAGACAGCCAAAAGACCTCAAATGGGAAAGATTTGGTTCTTTTTTATACAACATATAGGGACATTTACCATGTAAGATAGATGATGGCAGCGACTAAAAATTAAGACAGCAGGTTTTAGAACACATCAGACGAAAAACTTAAATGAATCCTTCCTTGAAACATAAGACTCCTGTAAACATTGAGCAGTGTCTATGTTTCCTTCAGCAATCCCATTCTGCTAGAGGTGTATGGGCATACATGAAGTTTGATGAATAATTCCAAGATCAGAAAACATATCATTCATTTTCTTATTACACATTCAGTTCCATTATCTGAACTTACAGTTTTTATTTTTAAATCAAATTGATTCAGAATCAAGTGAATGAAACTACAGAAAACACCAAATACTTCATCCTTAGTTTTGACTAAGTAAACCCATACAGCTCTAGAAAAATCATCAACAATGGTCAGAAAATATTTGTATCCTTCTCTGCTTGTAACTCTGTAAGGGCCCCATAAGTCAAGATGAACAAGATCACCAATATTCTGTGACTTATGATCAGACAAGGGAAAAGGTTCCCTTGTTTGTTTTGCCCTATGACAGATTTCACACAACAAAGATAGATAGTAAATTCTTGGAAATACCAAGATCCTTTTGAAGAACAGATAGAACAGGATCAGCAGGGTGACCCAACCTATTATGCCAAGTGAATTTTAGACACATTATAAGATATAACCATATTGCACTGACCTAAAGACAAATTAGGTTGCATGTCAAACAAGTAAAGACCATCAGACTGAATACCAGTCCCCATAACAATCCCCTTTTCCATCCTGAATATAACATTTATCCTCATCAAACACCAAAAACACCTTACTATCTCTAATAAGCTTATTAAAGATAAAAGGCATCATACAATATCCAGGAACAACCAACACATCATAAAGAGTAACATTATTAGTCAACTTCAAATTTCCAACATGACTAATAGTGGCAAGAGTCCCATGGGGATGACCAACCGTAATTTTAAGACTAGTAATATCCACAACATCGGTCATACCAAGTGGTAGACAACGTTAGGTTGTTGATTAGCACCTGAGGCAATGATCCAACCCAAAGAGATAGTACTAACAGCCAGACTAGAATTAGCATAAAAATATCTAGAAAAGTTTACATTAAACCAGACATTTCCATTAAAGAAAGAAGCTCTACCTGCCATATTAGCATGTATGCTTCCAGAGGGAGTTTCACTAATCAAGGATAACAACTTCTTCATCTGTTCAGAAGTAAAACCAGAAGAGTTACCAACAGATGAAGAAGTGTACTTATTCTCATTTTGTTTAACATCAGTATTACCAGTATAGTTTTGATTAAAAACATATTGCTTATTAACAGGATTATTGTTTTTAACAAAACCAGGAGGAAACCCAATCAACTCATAGCATCTGTCAATAGTGTGTCTAATTTTACCACAGTTCTTACAATTCAGATTAGGATTAGGACCTCTATTAGCAGTATTAGAATTAGAGTTGGTGCCCCTAGTGTTTTTATTATTAAACACTCTTCTATTGTTATTAAAAGACTTAGCAACAAAAGAAGAAGCTTTAAGTTTAGACTCAGAAACACTAGAGGTCTCAGGAATCCCTCTGTGGGACTCCTCCCTAGATACAACAGCATAAGCATCTTTGACCTCAGGAAGAGGATCTCTAGTTAACAAAGCAGTTATCACAGGTTGATAACAGTCATCAAGACCCATAAGAAACTGCATCAGTTTCATTAACTGTTGATGCAAAACTAACTCAGTACTAGCATCACAAGTACACTTATGCTCACAAGTACATTTAGCCAATTTAGTAAGAGAATCAAATTCTCTCCATAAGGAATTGAGCCTATGATAATAATCAGCAACATAACTACCACCTTGTTTAACAGAATTAATCTTTTGTAACAGATTATATATCACAGAACCATCAACTTTATCATAAGTTTCTTTTAACTCTTGCCAAACAGAAGCAGCATTCTCAGAATAAACCAATCCCATATAAACATCATGAGAAACAGAATTCATAATCCAAGTCAAGACTATAGCATTACATGTACATCTATCCCATTGAGCAGACAAAACATCACTAGTAGTAAACAACTCCTTAAGACAAGTACCATCAACAAAGCTATACTTATTCCTAGCTTGCAAAGCCAATTTCATAGCACCAAACCAGATTCTATAATTTTCAGTTCCAAGCAGTTTAAATGGAATAAGAGCAGTTCCACTATTATCATTAGTTTGAATATGAAGAGGATTACCAGCATCTAGATTACTAATTAACACTTGAGTATTACTACCACTAGGTTTATCTTCAATAGCCATAATAACCAGTTAATAAGAACAAACAGCAAGAATAAACAGAAAAAATCACAAGAAACAACAAGAGCAAATAACAAGAACAAACAGTAAGAATAACAGAAATAACCACAATAATCAGAACCAACAAGACCAACAAAGAACCAGAACTAAACAACTCAATCAACTTCCAAGACTGCCCAATTCCTATCCTCCTTCGACTTAGACACAACTATAAACTGAATAATAAAGAAAAACGAATATAGCTACCACAACTCACACCCAAGATCAACCAAGAACCAGCCAGAAGACTGGGGACAGCCATAGCAGGTATTCGTACCAATCAAGTTGGCAGATCAAGGAGTTAACTGTCCCGTTTGCACCTTCTTGACTCAGTTAATGTTGTCTTAAAGAAGAGATGAAACTTACAGTGCTGAATAGAAAGCAAGAACAACCAAGAATGGGCCCAAGAACACCAGGGAACAAAATCCCCAAAAACCAGAAATTAGGGTTTCAAGAACCCTAATCAAGAAATCCCACAAGAATCACCAGATCTAGCCTGAAAGACTAAATCAACAACGGCCGTTAAGAAAAAACAGCCGTCAATTAACCAACCAATAATGCAAAAACCCCCAATTCGCAAAACCCAAAAATATCCATAAAGAAACCCTAGAAACCCTATAATCTCAAAACCACCAGATCAGAACCGTGAGCTCTGATACCATGTAAAAATGGTAATAAACACACAACAAACTTCTTTACACCAGCACACAACACCCCTTGGTGTATATTTTTATATAACAAATTCAAGAAGATAAGTCCCTAATTGGATGCTTACCAAACAATACAAAGACAAGATTGATCTCTACTAGGTAGACACCAATCAACCTCACTACACTTATCACTCAGTCCTCAGACTATAAGATCAAATATGATTGATCTTTAGAACAATACCAACAACCTGATATCAAAGCGATATAATAACAGAAATACAGACTGTGTGTGTAAAACGAGAGAGAGTAAAACAGATGAAGATAATGAATAATGAAACCCTAGAAGAAGGCAAAGTATATATAGGCTGAAGTTACATAATAGCCCTCCAAGTTATCTTCAATACTCAAACGGCTTCTAACTTTTACTTTAGTGTAAATGAAGTCTCCAACTTGACATCATTAGTCCTTGTACTTCTAACAGCACATGGCATGAATTACATTCATACCAACACGGATCACGGCAAACAAAAGATAATACACCGTGACATCAAGAGCGAGAATATTCTATTGGGCGATAACTAGGACGCAAAGATTTCTGACTTTGGGCTAGCCATTATAATCCCAGCAGATCAAGAGGCCGACACTCTCAATGACATTAAGATTGAAGGTACACAAATGTATATGGATCCAGAATACCAGGAGTATGGAAGATTAAGTACAAAATCAGACATCTACTCTTTTGGAGTAGTGTTGCTTGAGATGTTGACCGGGAGGTTGACCTATGATTCTGTATACACCATGGTGAATGACAAGGGAATTGCACCAATTGCAAGAGATCATTTTAAAAAGGGAACAATACTGGAAATTGTTGATCCGAAGATAAGAGAAGAAATCAGTGGACATATCTTTTCTCTTAGCAAAGGACCCAATAAAGAGCCTTTGGACATATTTTCAGAACTCGCGTTCCGATGTGTGGCAGAAACTCAAGCGCAACGTCCAACGATCGAAGTTGTCATCAACGAACTTAAAAAGGCGTTATACTGTCAGGTTAGTCAATTCTTTCAAGATATAACTTTGAGTAATATATGCAGATGTCCATGTAGTCAAATTACAAATAGGAATTTTATTATTTATCTTTTTCTATTTTGACACCTAAATTTCAAGCTAGTAACACAAGTAATCTCTAATTCTGGTGTACATATTAAAATACCGAAAAATGATATAAGCACACAATTTTTTACACAATGAGTTAGAGAGAGACTGCATATAATTTCTTTATTTTTTCTTTTTTAACATATAACAATATGAGAACTCATTATGATTATGTGAAACTTTTTAAGTAAAAATTATATATGTTAGCAAAACTCACTTAATATATATACTTATCAACATAACATTTCCACAATTTGTCGTTCTAGTATATCACTATATCGATTATATAGAAAGCTTATTATTTTCTGTGAATAATCACAGTAATATTTTATGACTAATAACAATATATTGACTTTGTACTTGCGAAGTTAATAAGTACTGTAATAAGTTATTGATTTTGTACTTACAAAATTGTTAACAGTAAATATATATATTCTTAAAATTATTAACTAAATATCGTTTTTGTACCCGTTAAATAGATAATAATTAATTTAGTTATTTAGAATGATAAAAACTAATAATTACAAATAAAGAAGATTTTTTTATTTTTGTCAAGTTTGAAAATATAGTTTGCTTACTTGAAAGTTACATGTCTTCATACATGTAACTTACAATAAAGGGTTCAAGGGTGCGTTTGGTATATAGGTTCAGAGGGGTTTGGGTTGAAAGAGACACAAAATTAATTGTTTGGTACTCCTAATTTCTTATATGGGCTCAGAGGTGAGATCCCTAAAGATCATTCAATCTCTAAAGATCAAAAGAACACATCTTGGCCTTTCATTTTATTTTGATCCAAAGGCTAACATCAAAAGACACAATTATACACTAAGGGCAAAATTGTCTCATATAAAAGTCACAATATCCCTCCTACTTTCGTTCTTACCAGGTTTTCAACATTTTCTCTCTCAATAAAACAAACACACCGTACAAAAAAACACAGAAAATCACGATTACACACACACAAATAACACACACAATAACCGTCGTCAATCCCGCCGTCAATTGATACCCAATCTGCCATCGATTAGTCATTCTTCTACCGTCGACCTGTTGTCCCGCCGCCGATTGGTCGTCCTTCATCGAAACGTTGTCCGTCGTTGATTTTTATATGAAAAAATCAGTGTACAAATCAAACTGGAGTGATCATCTTCTTCAGCCTTCTATGTTTGCGGATCTAGGTTTACGGATCTTGGTGGGTTAGATCATGGATTTGAAATTGCAGTATGTTGTTAAAATATGGACGATTATCAGTTAAACGAAGTAGATTTAGTTGTTGTTGCTGTTGTGGATTATGGTGAATTCTGAAATCCGTTATGGATGAAGTTGTTGATGATCCAGATGCACACCATGTGTTTGATAAAATGCGTCTGTGATAATCACATGTGATTCTGACGCAAAATCACATGTGATTCTGTAACAGGTCATTCATATGAGAGGTAAGCACCCATCTTATCGTTATTAGTTCCATACTTGATGTAGTTTTTGTCGAGAGTACAAACTCTAAAATGTTGAACGAGTTCAGATTTTTAAAGAAGATCTCGAGGTATGAGTTTAAAGATGTTCATATTGTTGAAAATCAGATATAGTTGATGAGAACAAAGTGCTAAACCTGTTAAAGGTAGATCAGGTGTGATTAACATATAGTTATGTTTATGAATGTGTTATCATGAAGTATATGGGGACATCTCATGTGGTTCTGTTTATATTTATAAAAGAGTAATTGATGCACATGTTTAGAGTTTTAGACTTGAACCTGCAAGTGTCGCGAATCATATGTGTTTGAACATGCAATTATCATAATACATGTTATTGAACCAACAAGTATAAGTAAATCACATGTGATTATGCATGAAAATCACATGTGATTCTTCGTGAAATCACATGTGATTATACATAAAATCACATGTGATTCTGTTTTGGGCCGATGAGGTAATGAAATGCAACTATGAAAATTTTGAAGTCATCATTTCCTTTGTTGAAACTTTCAGAACTAACAAGTAAGTTTAGATTGTTTGACTTTTATAATTAAGTAAAAAACTAAAAATCACATGTAGTTTAGCCTAAATCACAAGTGATTTGTGATAAGTCACATGTGATTTGTGTTAAGTCACATGTGATTTAATCTAAATCACAAGTTATATAGGCTAAATCACGTGTGATTTAGCACAAATGATGTTTATTTATTAGGTATACATTTGCTCACTAAGGCCATGTGTTTTTATATACTTTCAGTGCAATATGCTATTTGTTCCATTCACTGCAATAGATAATGATGGAAAGAGTGTGACAATTATTGCAGGAATGCTTAAAACTGAATACACCGAATCATACATTTGGCTCATGAAGTCGTTTATGACAACATTCTACAAGCAACCTACACTAGTGGTAACATATCAAAATGCGATGAAGATAATGTGGAGTGAAAGCTAATACGCGTACCAAAAGACTTGCACGCTAGGTCAAAGACAATAGCGATGAATAAACTCATAACTTTATTTTTACTTTATAAATACTTGTTATGTTTTGTTTCATTTTAAATATTTTTGGATTGTTAACTCAATTTTATTGAGATGTTGATTTTTGCTTCAGATAAAATCGTGATCTATGAATTCATATCTGAATAAAAGCTTTAGTTGGATTTTAAATTTTATAGTTACAAATCACAATGGTAAATCACTTGTGATTTTTTCTAAATCACCTGTGATTTGTTTTAAATCACCTGTGATTTTGTGCCAGAAATCACTTGTGATTCACATAATTATTACTTAAAGTAACATCTAATAAAAATTAAGAAAATCTATTTAAAACATTCATTTCCTGCAACTTGGTAACGTAATCAAATATGTTCATAGCACAATTACATAGAATGCTAAAATTAACAAAATAAACATCATATCTCCATTGATTACAAATACTTTAAATACTTGTCCATAACTACATGTGATTTTTCATATATCAACAAAATTTGAAAAGTCAATTTGTAATCCACCCGCTACTTGCATTATAACACAAAAGACCTTAAAAAAACAAACAAAAGTAGAAAATAGTTCGTTACTACAACTGTCCATCAAACTCTCTATCCCTAAGCGCGTTCCTTCCTAGCCGTTATCACGTTTAGATTTTCTTGGATATTTTATTGGTCCGATTTTGTTGAGACTCTTTAGAAACTCCAACACCTGCGTAAAACATTTGATTTTGTAAGATCCAATAATCATGAGCGACGCGTGTCCATGAAAGGGACAAATGAACAAAAAACTCCGTTAGTTTGATTCAGTGTTATTTTGTAACCAAATCACATGTGATTGAGTGTTATGCTTACTTGAATCACGTGTGATTCAGTGTAATGTTTACATGAATCACATGTGATTTAGTCAAAAACACATGAGACTGGTTACTAAAATCACATGTGATTCTAAATAAATTACATGTGATTTGTTAAAAATGGCTACTTAGAAGATTACCTTAAACAATATTTTTGGAAGATTGATGGTCTTCTTAAATCAATATTTTTGGAAGATCGATGGTCTTCTGTCGCTTAAAAAACATTTTTTTTGCAAAGTTATTCACCAAACTACACAATTAACTCTTTTCTACATGTAAAGTAACACAAAGAACTGAAATTTTTTATTCTATCATATGAAGTCGTCACTTATCGACAATTATATAAGATTTGTATCTTCATACGACACCAGTTACGTGACAATATATAAGATTTGGTTATACCAATATAAACAACAATGACATATGAAAGAAAACAACAATGACCATAGTTGCAGGCTAGAATAGAAAGGACATGAAACAAATAAAAAGGTGATGACTTATGAAAGAAAACAAAATATACTGTTACTTAACGAAGATACAAAATATAGCTCTATGCTCCAGTTGAAGATCTTTGTTGTATTATGTGAAACTTTACCTCACAAAAGAGCAGATAAGATACTTCCTCTTATTTTATGTGTTTGCTAAGTTAAAAATTACTAGCTAAGATAGATAAAGTATGTAAAATGCACCTTGCTTTTCCACATTTGACGTAGAGACACCGTCGCCTTCGCTTTCGAAAGGTGCATCTAGTTTCTTAGGCGCCACTCGTTCAACTTGGTTTTGTGTCGTTGTTCTTTTCAGATACTTCACTAGGAACAGATTCTTTAACAATGTCTGGTATTTTCTGCACAATCATGAAAGGTGAGGCCGGTGATCTAAATCCAGTACTCCTTTATTCCCTCGAGTGTGGAAAGAGGATGATGTGATATTTGAAGTTAATGGAGGCGATATATGGACAACTCCTTGAGCTTCTCTTAAATCAGTGGTAACTTGCTTGGCTTTTACATCTCCAACTGCCATTGTAGTAAATTTGAAGGATTAGCTAATGAACCGTCTCGTAAAGTAGTATTTGCAACAAATCTTAAAGTAATGTTATCTCTTCCTATACATGAATCAACATCAAGAGTTACTTAAATAAATAACGAGACTAGTACGCTGTCCCACATATAAAGCAAGAAGCTTGATGCATATAACACGTGCAATGGATGACAATGTTTGAGAAAGCATGAGCAGCTATTTATTGATCTACGACGTAATATATAGTGTAGTTGTGGTTGTGGTACATGGAAAAAGGTTTAAAAGCTGAGCATGAGAGGGGCCGCCATCCTATTCCCCATTCTTCCAGCAAACCCCGTCTTCGATTTCCCGTCCTTATAAGTAAATAGCGTACAAATCAGAATCAAATAAGTATCAGTAGTACCCAAAATTCACTTCCCATCATAAGTCACATCCACATGAGTAATTGGCGACCCAAGTCCCGGAAAAGCAGTTGTGGCTTGACTAATAAAGCTAACCGAATACAGCCTAATCTTCTCATCAACGAACACTTGGATTAAACATTTCAACGAACACTTGGATTACACTCTAAACATACAATTCACAACGTTTTAAACAAAACAAAAAATACATAAAATCATTTGCAAATTTCGTCGAACACCTGGTGTACGCGTCTATAGTACACCACATTTCCTTCAAGCAAACTTATTTTATATGGATTTGTTTATTTGTATTTAGAGGCATGAGGTGAGATCCAAAAATAAGCAACAAAACCTAAAAACCTAAATAAGCAACAAAATAAGCAACAACATCTACTGATTATATACCAAATAAATATGAAAAAAAAATCAAATATATACCAGAATCAACATTTCGAAGCTTATTTTGATCGAAAACTGGCAATGAAGACGATTGACGAAACGGATCACCTTTAGATACTGATATTTCATCTCGTATTTCCATTATATAGCGTTAATTATGATCAATTTGGCATGAATAGCGATTAGGGTTTGAATATGGTGGTTTTTGGGGTGGTTAGTGTGTGAAAATAGTGTGTGTATGTAACGGGTGAGAAGTGAATCAGACCCCTGACATTGAGTTATTGAGATAATAGAATTACCAAAATGCCCCTCATTAAATATAATTAAATTAAAATGTCAATTAATCTTAGTCATTGGATTGAAGTTGAATGGTTGGTTGAGATCAAGCGGTTTGATCTTTAGATACAAATGGTTCTGCATTGAACTTTTGTCTATGGGCTCACGTAAGAATCCCATCTTTGATGGCCAAAATTTGTCACTAAAGCCAACGAAAATTAAAGTTAACACTCTTATAGTCGTCACTTAAAGTGCGACGAAATGCTTATGTCAAGAAGCATTAGAAGTTACTAATTTTAATAATTTAAAATTCTTTTAAACTATATAATAAGTTAGTTAAATATGTTAATCACTTTTCATTTTCCTTTGGCGTTACACAAATATACGTTCTCTCAGTAAATAAAATTTGAATAATTATTTGATGCTCAAGAGTTGCATATTGATAATAATTTTTGGTGAAAATGTATTTTAATACCTTGAACTTCATTAACTGATTTACTTAATATCGTGAATTACGTAAGATGCAGTTTGATACAGTTAGATGCCTTGACATTGGCAAACAAGATCTGCTACTATAGTAAACTAAACTAAGAAATATTTAATTTTTGTTTTTTTAGAAAGTTATCAATATATTAAAACAACACAAAACATTACAAACAAAAGGCATCTAACTTTCATAATCGAGCCGATTAAATAAGCAGACTCTAACAAACAAACAACCCAGTAATACAAACTACACGAAAGACAGTCTCGAAAGACAATGAAATAAAATGCATTTGGAAAGAAACTGCACAAAGCAAAAAACAAATGAGGTCCCAGCCAATGATCATACCCATAGAACGCCAACATGGATCAAAAGGGGATAAAGAGCATGTCCCACATTGTGGATGTGTAGAAACATTTCAACGCGTTGACCACTTGAGATTCTACAAATACAATACTGACCAGACCCACAATACATTCCCCCTTGCAGCAGAATGACTGATTTAACCGTAGCACCTGACACACAGCACCATACAGTATATCTGCTAACCACACAGACCATTAACTCGAGTAACTGTTTATAAGATTCATTAACCACAGCTGCCAATTTAAATTTTTGTAAATCTTCGATCTTCGAATTATCCACTCGTAGCTTTTTAATTGAATGTCTTGAACGATTTTGTTTGTACTTGTCACTTTTTTTACCAAACACACGAGCATTTCTTTCTTTCCATATGAAGTATCCGGATGTCCAATTGACCGCTTGCCAAACACGAGATATGAAACTAGGGACATTAACGTTTCCGTATGATGCAAAAATTTCACCAATAGAAAAAGCGTTAACGCACCCCAACTTCCACCAACTAAAAACCTTATTCCAAACGCTCATAGCGAGATCACAAGTGACCAAGCTATGGGCACATGATTCCACCGCATTAGTACAACATGGACAAATAACCGAGTCCAAATCGATGCCTCTTCTATCAAGCTCCTCCTGAACCGGTAGTCTTCCTTTCATAGCCATCCACACAAAAATGTTTACCTTTTTTGGTACCAACTTGTTCCAAACCTTTTCTTGCGCTCCACTTTCCACATGAATAATCTTTTCCTCGATCAATCTTGATAAATCTTTAACCTTGAATTCCCCATCCTCGCATAAAGTCCATCTCCATCTATCCGTACAATTATAAGAAACAACAACATTTTGCAACACATTAACTAAGTCATCTAGCTCCCTACACACTCTACCCGTAATACTCCTACCCCAATCCCATTCCCAAAGCCATAAACCATTCACCCAATTCCCTTTATCCCTCACACAACCCTCTTTATCTCTATCTAAATGAAACAGCCAAGAAAATCTATCACAAAGTCTTCGATCATCAACCCATCTATCCGAACAAAACTTAATGTCACACCCATCCCCCAACACCCCTCTGCACGATGATGTAAACTCTAAACCCAACCCATCAACATCCTCTCCTACCTTTACGATATTCCGCAACACCCCAAAACCGCCCCCCTCCAACCCGTAAACTTATCATCATTTAACCCGCCACTATCGCCAAGGATACTTTTAATCACCCTAACCCATAACACAACCACCCTCCTTCCTAAACCTCCACCACCATTTTCCTAATAAAGCTAAGTTTTTAGCCCGCAACGACCCAATGTTTAAACCCCCTCCCCATATGATGCTAAAACTGATTCCCATTGACCAAGACACTTTGTTCCCTTCCCCAACCCCACCCCAAAAGAAAATTTTTTCTAATTCTCTCAAGTTGTTTTAACACACTCGAAGGCACATGGAACATCAAAAAATAATACAATGGCAAGCTACCTAGAACCAATTTAACCAATGTTAGACGCCCCCCGAACGGCATCCTTTTAGCTTTCCAATCGGCCAATCGACGCTTGAACATTTCATCTAAAATATTCCATGCATTTATCCGCCTCATGTTCTCACCAATCGGTAAACCCAAGTACGTAAAAGGGAATTCCCCAACACCACAACCCATCCAACCCAACATATCCATTACTTCCAACTCATTGACCCCAATACCATAAAACTTACTTTTATTGTAATTCACCCTTAGTCCGGATATCTCCTCGAAACACTTTAGGATGCACATAAGCGACTTAGCATTCTCTTTATTTCATTCACCAAAGAATACAGTGTCATCCGCGTATTGTAACTGAGACACCCTGACATTACTCGTGCCAACTTTAACCCCTCTAAATATATTGTTTTCCACCGCTTCATTAACAATCGCATTCAGCCCCCTCGTCTCCAAAAATAAATAGGAACGGTGATAGCGGATTACCTTGTCTAACTCCCTTCTCTAATCCAAATTCTTTCGTTGGAGAGTCATTCACAAGAATAGACATACGCGAATATCGCAAACACACTTCCACCCATTTGCGCCATTTAACACCGAACCCCATTCTATCCATTATATTTAATAAGAATTTCCAATTGATGCTATCATACGCCCCCTCGTCTCCAAAAATAAATAGGAACGGTGATAGCGGATTACCTTGTCTAACTCCCTTCTCTAATCCAAATTCTTTCGTTGGAGAGTCATTCACAAGAATAGACATACGCGAATATCGCAAACACACTTCCACCCATTTGCGCCATTTAACACCGAACCCCATTCTATCCATTATATTTAATAAGAATTTCCAATTGATGCTATCATACGCCTTTTCAAAATCCACTTTAAAAGTGAGCCTTTGTTTTTTCGATCTCTTCAAATAATCCATCGTTTCATTTGCTATTAATACACCGTCAAGTATGTATCTCCCTTTTATAAATGCACTTTGAACTTCCCCCACCACTCCGCCCACCACCCATTTAACCTTCCCCGCTAACATTTTTGCAATAATTTTATAGTAACATTCAATAAGGCTAATGGGTCGAAAGTCCCCAAGCCTGATAGGGTCTGGAATCTTAGGAATGATAGTGAGAAAGGACGAATTACACCCCCTCGACATCTCCATCTTTTCCCAAAACCATAAAACAACCCTCATCAAGTCCGCCTTAATCACATCCCAAACTCTTCTAATAAACTTGAAATTAAATCCAGGGCCGGATATGGGCCTGTGCAGGGTGGGCAACTGCACAGGGCCCATAGTCCATAAGGGGCCTCAAATTTTTGTCCATTATAATGCTATGTTATGTGGGCCATTTTAAAAGCCTGGTCCAGCTCTTTTTTTCACATGAAGCAAATTACATAACATGAGAGTTCCCATTCACATTCTTGAAAAAAGATGACTATTAACTCGTATAATAATCAATATCAGTTACCTATTTTAGAAATTACTTTTTATGCTTCTGAATTAAACCTTCTATTTGACCAGCTATTTTGATTTCAGTTTTTACTTATTTAAAATTTAGGCTCGTTTTCAAAGCTAATGTTAGGATTTGATTATATAATTTGATTACTAAGGTATTACATAACATTCCTAGGTCTTGGAAATTTGTGTTATATATTCAATCATTAAAAGACAACTAAAAACGATTACAAGTTAATTATATGTATATCAAAAACAACCTTACCAAGGAGTAGTATATAGGGAATAAATCATGTTGAATGTAATTATGTGACATTATAAACATTTAATACAATTGTTTGAAAGTTTTTTTATACTTACAACAATTTCCCTAATATTGATGGATTATTTTTATGCTGTGTAAATTTTTTCGCTTTTAAGGGGCCAAAGTTTAAGCTCTCGCACAGGGCCTCCCAAATCCACGGGACGGCCCTGATTAAATCCATCCGGACCCAGAGCTTTATCACCCCCACAACCACGAATTGCTTCCCACACCTCTTCCTCGTTGAACTCTTTTTCAATAGCTCTCGCATCGTCTTCATATATCTTTTCTACCCTATTACAACAAAATACTGGTCTAGCTACTCTTCCTTCAGAAAAAAATGACTTATAGTGTCTAGCCATCTCCATTTTAATTAGTTTTGGATCTTCACACCATACCCCGTTTATCACAAGCCCTCTTATATTACATTTATTATCCTTACGCTTAACATATGAATGGAAAAACTTTGAATTTTCGTCTCCTTCTACATCCCACCTTATTCTAGCTTTTTTTTCTAAGCATGTTACCATATTCGTTCTCCACTTCCTTCCACCTTTTTTCTCATTTCCAACCACGAACTTTTCTTACCCTCATTCAGCGATCTTTTTTCCGCTTCTAACTCCCACCTCATAGCTTCCTTTTTTAAAGCTTGAATCTTCTCCTTATGGCCACCGAACCTATCCTTACTCCACACCCTAAGCCTCGCCTTGACATTTTTTAATCTATCCTGAAATATACAATCCGGGCAAGTTCTTCTCACTTCTTCCTTCCACGCATCCTCCAAGATATGTTGAAAATCCGGTTCATCCATCCAATTATTGAAAATACATAATGGTTTTGGACCAAAGTCTAAATCAGCGTCTTTCAAGATTATCCGGCAGTGATCCGATAATTTACGATCCAAAGCAAAGACCGACAGATTACGCCATAACCTGACAAAGTCGTTAGTCATCAAAAAGCAATCTAACTTACTAAATTTCATACCATCGTCTCTTACCCTAGTAAATCTTCTTCCCCCATCGGAATTTCAACTAACCTTGTGTCATTATTGAACTCATTGAACTCGCTCATCTCCATCACATTCATTTGAGAATTAAGTCTATCATCACTGTTACATTTAAATCTCCAAACATACACCATGCTCCGCGTCATCTATCCATTAAACCCTTTAGCCTTTCCCATAGTGACGCTTTTTGTCTACTCACCTGTGGACCGTAAATTCAAACAAAGAACACGTCCTCTACTTTCCCCTTCCACGAGCCCTTTAAACATATGAATCTCTCATCCTCCACAGCCTCCTTACAATTGAAAATCCTCGTGTCCCAAATTAATATTATACCACCCGAGTTTCCGTTTGCTGGTAATTGCGAATACCCGTACCCTTTCCCGCCCCATAAATCTTCAACCCAAAAATCATCAACCACACTGCTTTTTGTTTCTTGTAACCCAATAATGTTCGGCTGCTCAACCTTAATGACTGATTTAATCCAACTTTTTTTTCAACCTCACCCATACCCCTCACATTAATAGATATCATCTTTATTAAAATACAAATATATGAACGAATAAAATACCAAAAAATCATATTAGCGGCACTGTTTCCGCCACATCCTCCTCGCTACCCGCTCGATCGTCCGTCTTCTTCTTCGTCTCCGCTTCGGCTAGCTTCCACTAGACTCCAACCAACTCCCCTACTTCCTTCACATGTTCCATATTTAAATTACACCTCCTACTTTCCACTCCATCTTCTCTTATATTGCCGAACCGGAATATCCCATTATTTTCCCCTGATTCCTCATGATATTCTTTGTACATGTCTGAATTCCTCTCTTGATTTCTCCAAAACCTTCCACCCCAACTCTTCTTGCCACCTTCCTAGCTTTAGTTATACTCCTTTGTCCGACCATCTTTTTGGAATTTATAATTTCCTTGTCTACGTTACCATTATTAAACACCTTTTCGAACTCGTCCCCCTTCTAATACCTCTTCGTTTTTGGACTTCCTCTTTTTTCTCGATCTATCACTCCCACCCCCAACCGAACTAGACGGCGACACCTCTCTTTTTTTCTCCTTACCGTCAAGTTTTCTTGAGCTTCATCTTCATCATTATCATTCTGTGATTCTATGTTTTGGTTGTCATCCTTCTGTTGAAACACACTATTTTCTGCTGTCACTTTTTTCCCAGCCACACTTTTTTCCCATCCACTTTATCTGCTCGATTTACTCTTTTATATTTTGACCTAGCTTTCTTCCTTACTGGATTGTTGAGACTATCAACTTCCCACCCAACTGACCAGCCCACCCTTTCATTTACCATTAGCCCAATATCGAAACACGTATCTTTTTTATTTACTTCATTCCTCGATACACCTATTAACTCCCTGTCCAAATATTAATTTTTCTATGGCCCCACCTCCAACATCATATTATTTTCCCCCAATCCTTTTTTATCCCCACACGACACTTCGCTTTTCTCTGCCGCCTCATTTTCTTGGAAATTTCATCTTCTTTAATGAATGTCTCACACACTTTTGTCTCACCGGAAAAATTGTGCCCTTTGTCTACCCCATCATTCCGGTTACCGGAATCGATAATTGGACTGTTGCTGCTGCCATTTATCTAACCTATATTCTGACCCTCCTCGTCGTCACTCGACTCACCATCTAAATTGTCACCCATCTCGGTATCATCTTTACCATCATCATCATCATCATCATTATGCATTGCATTATCATCCACCTTGTAATATCCATCATTCATGTCCTTCTCCTCGTCATAATTTTTACACGCTTCCTGTATGTTCAAGACAGTTATATCTCGGATTTCCTCCACCACGTTTACTATATGATCCGTTTCTTTTAGATAAGCAAATTTATTAAACTTGCAAGGTGCTAGAAAGAATTACAAAGTCATGGAACTAGGATATTTCATCCAAGAGTTCCAATCATGGTTGAGATTACAACGGTTTGAACACCAAGAAAAAGATAAACGAACAATGTCATCAAAAAGTAACTCCATACGGCTGTTTACTCCCGAACGAGACTTGATTACAAAAGTTCCAAATAGCCCACCACATGACGTAACAAGTGCCTTCAAGAATCTCCATAAGTCTCTTTGATAACTGGATATTATTGAGCCAATCTTCATACGAATTAAGGTCATAATGCTCCAACTCCCACCAACGAGCAACTTTGAGCATCAGTTGCCTTGCTAAATGGCAAGAAAAGAGAAGATGCGATGAAGACTCCAAAGCGATACTACTAAGAGGACATAGAATAGAAAGTGATTCGACCCCTCTAAGAGAAAGATTTAACCTTGTTGGAAAATTATCCAAACAAACTCTCCAAGAAAATATATTAATCTTAATGGGAAGGCCTTTTAACCATCGGGTAGGAACTTCCGGCTTAGGAAGTAAAGAATCATCTATAAAGGAGCAAGCTGATTTAACCGAAAATCACCCGACGACTCATGATTCCAAACCCATCGGTCACTAGAATCCGGCAAAAGAATGTGACCCAAGCTATCTTCAAGAAGTCGAAGTTGCTCATCTTCTATACCACCTCCCGGTTCTCTCCTAAAGGACTCGACCACGGAAGTATCCATTAAATTGTAAGCAACTATAGCTTGTTTATTTAACTCCAACAAGAAAAGTCTTGGATACGAGGTCTTCAAAAGGGAATCAGTAAGCCAATGATCATCTCAAAAAAGGTGTTTTATCCATTTCCCACTTTTTTTTACAAAATAGAAAAGATCAATACCTTTAAAAACGAGACCTTTGAACTCGCGGATGATGTCAAGCCAAGGAGAGTATCTCGGAGGAATACGAGAATTATCAAGAAGACCTTTTGGACCATGGATGGCCTTGATAAACCGAGACCATAATGAGGAGTTATGGGAAATGAAGCGCCATATCCATATAAAGAGTAACCTTCGATTAAGAGTAAAAAAACTTTGAAATGCCAAGCCCTCCATTTTTATTAGAGGCCATAATTTTCTTCCATCCAATTAGAGCTAATTTTCTATCTAAATTTGTCACTCCATTAAAGAAGTTCCGAAGAATAGATTCCAATAAATTAAGAACTCCCACTGGGATATTTGAAAATGGACATATCGTATAGTGGTAAGGAGCTTAAAATTGATTTTATCAAAGTAAAACGACCACCCAATAGAGAGAGTTTTAAGCTTCCAATTGGATAACCGAGAGGAAAGTTTTCCAATGATGTTGTCCCAAGATCCACGTCTTGACATGATACCACCCACTTCAACACCAAGAAAGTTAAAAGGCGCGGAGAAAGTCAATCATCCTATTGAATCAGCTGCTAAAACCACTTCATTGTGAGGAATGCCAATACCCATGAGTTTGCTTTTATGGAGATTGATCTTTAGACCCGAGGCCCAGAAAAAACATTTGAGCACATTAACTATGGTATTAACATTCAACGTATCCCATTTGCCAACGAAAACCACATCGTCGGCATAGAACATGTGAATCAAGGTCAAAGTGTTGTCAATAGGAATACCTTTGTAGATACTGCATTCACGAAATTTTTGAACGATAGATGCAAACTTTCCATAATCAAAATAAAGAGAAACGGAGATAATGGATCTCCCTGTTTCAAGCCTTTGTAGAATTGAAACTCAGAAGTTGGGCTGCCATTAACAAGAATAAACCCCTTAGCATTGTTTAAACAACCTTGAATCCAACCACGCCATTTATCTCCAAAATCGAACTTAGCTAACACATCATCAAGATAATCCCATCTCACCGAATCAAAAGCCTTTTTAAAGTCGACCTTAAAGACCAAGGCTTTATACTTTTTGAATTTGCACCAAGAATGAAGCTCATTAAGAATAAAAGGACCATCAAGGATTTGCCGATTAGAGACAAAAGCCGATTGCACCTCACTAATAAGACTTGAGATAACAAAGCTCAAGCCGTTAGCTAAGATTTTAGCAATGATTTTGTACACGCTACCAGTTAAACTTATAGGGCGAAAGTCTTGAACCACATTGGCTTCTTGGTTCTTAGGAATTAAGGCGATGAAAGATGAATTACAGCCTGGAGGGAAAATACCTGACGAAAAGAATTGTTTAACAGCAGCCACAACGTCCTTATCGATGTTACTCCAAAACCGACGAAAGAATTCAAAAGTAAAACCATCGGGCCAGGAGATTTATTAGTACCACATTCCCAAACCGCATTTTTGACCTCATTGTAAGACACATCTCTTTCAAGATCATTTTGTTGGTCCATAGACAAAATATTAGGAAACTGAGATTCGAGGACAAGTCTTTGTGAATTAGGAGCAGGAAATCTGTTGGAGAAATGGTTCAGAAATTCATGTTTAACGTTAGAAGGATCAACAATCCATTCACCATCAATAAAAACCCCACATATAGCCATTTGAGAGCGTTTCTTATTTAAGACTCCATGAAAGTATTTTGAGATTTCATCTCCTTAAATAGCCCAACGGACTTTAGCTTTTTGTATCATATTAGACGCAACACACGAATTAAGGTCATGAAGGTCTTTTAACAGGTTGGTTTTTTCATTAAGAAGCCCATCATTACACATACCTTGGCTATTATTTTATCCAATACAGCAAGACGTTTCAGATTAGAATCTTTAGCCACACTTCAGCGTAGTTTAACATCTCGATGTTTTTAAGACTTGAAGTTTTTCCTTTAAAGAAACAGTACTATTCGGTTTCTTGTTGAAAGAAAATTAGAAGATTAATCAATAAAAAATTTGTGTAAAGCTTGTGCATGCACGGAGTATAAATGACTTATATGGTCTTATATAAAATAAATCTATTAATTTAACAGACTCGTGTATGCACGTGGTTAAAAACTAGTAAATATTATAATAAAACTAATTGAAGTCTCTTATCATGTAAAAAACAAAAATGCTCCTCCAAGATCATCGGTAACTTTATCACTATTGTTTATTTATTACTTATAATTTATGAGGAGAGTTTTTTTTATACACTAAAAATTTCTAACATATCAAGAGACAAATCTCAGCCACTCGTTTTCCTGTTAAGAGAAATGAAGAGATTAAAAAAAATTTAATTTAAATTCAATTACACAATTTTTTATAGTTTAAATATCTTATAAACCGTTAATCGTTAGATAAACATGTTATACTGTTATGACGAGCATTAATAATCTTTCAATAAATGGGAACTTTGCTATACTGTCAACAAATTTTTTTTTTCTTCATTTTTTCATGTTTTATTTTCGGTATTGAAATTCGGACATATCACATGTGATTTAACATTAATATCAAAGTTCGAACAATAAACCTCTGCACTAAAAATGGAATAAGTATTTGTCAATAAATCAAAGTCTATTCCCGTTTTTGCAATAAAAAATATACATGCATGGCTTTCAACCATATATCTCAAATTGTATTCGAATTATAGATTATAGTAATTCATTCGTGAAATTTCTATAATCACATGTGAAATCATATGTAGTAAAAATCACATGTGGTTAAAATCACTTGTGATTTTTTTTGTTTTATCCAAGCTCGACAAATTAAGTGTACTAATCTACAATTGAAAATATAATGTGTTATATATGGTTGAAAAGCTATGAATGTCTAGTTTCTACGAAAATGGTGAAACTTCTAAAATATTATAGAAAAAGTTATATTTATTTTATTGCATGTTTAGAAATTTGAATAATCAAATTAGTGTTTAATCACATATGATTTCTTATGCAAGTTTCAATAACAGATAAAAACGAAAAACGAGAAAAAAAAGGACAAAAAAAGAGTTTGTCGATAAAACATGAAAGTTTCCGTCAATAGAAAAATAATTAAATGCTCATCACAATGGTGTAACTTTTTCACTTAAAAATTAATGGTTTAAGGGATATTAATTTTTTGAAAAAAAAAATTGAAAATGAGATTGTTATCTAATCTAAAAAAAATGAGATACTAGTATCGATTTCTTAGTATGTAAAGAAACTTTTGATATATAAATGAACTTAAATCATAATTTATTTGTATAACGTTTGATACATTGAGTGAGTAAAGTAAATTTTTTTCACCTAAAAGCTTGTGCCTTGCAACGAAACGCAGATTAAAACTCTTCGGTTGTATTTGATTCGTAGATTTGAAATTCTAGAATGTCAAATTTTAAGAATTTGCATTTCGCAAGACTTTTTAAATCTGGTATTTAGAATAATTTTATGTGTTTGGTTGGCAACAACTTAAAAATGAAATTTAAATCCAATTCTTTAACATGACGTAAATACCTTTAACATGTGTGAAGAAGGTGGGAAATAAGGATAATAAAGTGTAGGCATTTTTGTCTCTTTTAACAAATGAAGTAGTGGTCCAGTAGAATTCTAAATTTCTTACCCACAGAAAGAAATATAAAACCCTCTCATTCAAATATTTTAATCTCTTGAACCCGCATCTTATTTTGAACCAAACATGAAAATTCAAGCAATTTTAATTTTAAATCCCTCCAAATTTCTTGTAGTTCCTCCAACCAAACATCACCTTTGTTTATTATTTAAATTCCATACCAAAATTCACCTCTAGTATTTTTTTTCGTTAATAACATCTAACTAGAAAAACAACTAAAGTAGGTCTCTCAGTTTTTGTGGTAAGTACACATAACGAGATGTTTTTTGCATGCGTGTTGCAGCGGAGCAAAAATATATTTTTTAGCTACGAAACACAAATGCTTTTTTCAATAATTATGTTAAAAATGGTAAGGAGAACAATGTAAAATGAGTAGATATATAAAATTTAATTTTTAGGGGTTAGTTTGCTTTATTACTAAACTTACAAAAGAGTAAAAACATAGAGATTAAGGGGATTAGATTATTTTGTTATGTTACTAAACTTAAAGGCGTTTATTTGCTATATTACTAAATTTAAAAAGAGTATAAACATAAAGTTTAATGGATTTAGTGGTTATTTTGTTATGTTAGTAAACTTAAAAAGGTGTTGAAGTATATAATTTTGCTAAATGAACAATCAGTTTTAGTGTTTTACTTGATAAATGTTAAATAGTAAATAAATGCTTACACGCGTCATGTTGTATTATTTATGTATTTATTCGATATCGTGTGGTTGTGGTTTCTTACTATCCTTCTCATTTTAATTTATTTCTCATTTGATCTTAACTCTCCTCTTGTAACCTTAACTTGCTTTTTGTACTCACGTTTTACTTTTAGACTAAGTACTCAAGTTGTACTTGATAAACAGATAATGTCCTTTTCCAGCAACGACTTTGCTCACTTATATATTCCTCTTGAAGTTATACTATCCGCTACCAACAACTTTGCTGATGAAAATTCCACCCGCAAAGATGGATTTGCAAATGAATACAAGGGACAGATCTCGTGGTCCGGTGAGTTGATTAATATCTCTGCTCGGAGGTTAAATAAAGAATGGGAAGGAGGAGAACATCAGTTTTGGATGGAGATTTCCATGCTATATAATCTCAAGCATAAAAACATTGTTTCATTAGTTGGATTTTGTTATGAAAATGGTGAGAAGATCATAATTTACAATTATCAGACCAAGGGAAGTCTCAGAAACTATCTAAGTGACCCAATTGTCACGGGACTAATTCTCAATGTCCGTGCGGCACTTAGCGACTTGGTTTCAACGACTAAGTAAGCCAAAAAGTATGGAAGAGATTAGTGATGAACACTTGCAGATATGGTCGGGAATGCTTAATATATATTGCACTTAGAATGTTGGTTACAAAGTAGATGATTACAAATGGGGGGATAAGCCCTTATTTATACTAGGGCTTATTGGATTCTAGAAGCTTCTAATACAAATATCTTATATTTTCCTATAAGCTAATATCTAGCTTATTCTAGATTATTCTACCAAAGTATCTAGCTTATTTCTAGAATACTCTAAGTAAATATCTTGGATATTTTAGACAAAATATCCTAGATATTCTTAAGGCTAAATTCAGAGTAATCTAATTATGTTGCCACACCGAGGTCTTTTCCATGGATTGGGGCTGCTACGTTTTTCCTCGTAACTTACCCTCCGCTTGATTTCCGCGGCGCCCTATGCGTGCTTTCATCTTTGTACCGGCGAAATGATATTTGAACCGTCTTAGTAAATCTTCTCGTTTCCAGCTCGACTTCTCCTCGAGTGCTCTTCCCATTTGATTGAGAATTCTTAATTATGTGGATCTCCTATTTTCTTCTTTTCGCCGCATTATTTATGCGGACTCTTGTTTCATCTTTTTCTTTTTGCCATTCTTTCTTTTTCTCAAATAGTCTCGGTGCTCTAAGTTTTGTTTCATCGCTAACGCACTTCCTTTATTGCGTCACCGATAATAAAGGTTGTATCTCACTTTGTTTCTTTAGGTTTGTGACTTGGGACAATTCATTATCGTGAATGACGAGTGTTTTGGCTGCGGGCATAGGAAAAGCCCGGGCTCTTTCGAAGAAGTCCAGGCCTAGTATAATCCTGTAGTCATCCATCGGCACAACTGTATAGGTTAGTTTACTAGCCAACTTATCGATATGAACATTTACCTCAGTAGTCCCAAGGACTTGTTGCGGCTCTGAGTTCACTGCTTTGATTTTCCCTTCTTCCGAAGTGTATTTTACCCCGAGTCGTTCGGCTTCTTTTACATCCAGGAAGTTATCGGATGCGTGCGGTGTGTCAATGAGTCAGCGTCTTCTTGCCATTCATCTTCATCTCCGTAAATAGCAATCCATGATCCTTAGTCTCGGTTTTAGTTGGTATATTCCTTAACATCCCAAGACGTCTAATCGATCGGTTCTTGGTGGTTCTTCATTATTGAACCCGTTTGCAACTAAGGCATTAATAGCTACGACTCGGACATCCCTTGTCCAATGAGATCCGTCACAAATAAAACATGGCTTTGGAGGGGGTTTGGACATTTCTCTCTTAAACGGCCTTCGAGCTTTGAGTTCTCGTCCTTTCGATCTTCCACCGGCAGGAGACCCGGCCTTCGTTCCTTTGATTGTCAAATCTCTTTGGCAAGACTCTCTCTCTATCTCGCCTCGTCGTGGGGCTCTCCTTGGTCGATTAGAGTAATCAGCGATCGATTCGACCCTGCAATGGCCCGTCTAGAGTCTTTACGTTCCTCCTATCAATCTCGATTCGGGCCCATTCTTTTAATCCAACTTTGAAGTAGAATAGGGCATCTTGATCTGGTACATCAACAATTTCTAATAAAATCGTAGTAAACTCTTTTATGTAGTCTGTCGTACATGTGTGGTAGTAGTCGTAGTTTAGCCTCCCGATTTCCGCATTGTGAGGGACAAACCGCTTTCGTAACTCGGTTTTGAACTAATCCTAAGTGTTGAGAATGTATATGCCCTTTTCTTGTTCATGATGCTTCTTTCTCCACCACAGTTGGGCAGCTTCGCGCAAGAAGGTGGGAGCATTACTGATTCTAACACCATCCTCTACTACTCCCATTTCTTCGAAATATTGTTCGAGTCCGAACAAAAAGTTTTCTACTAGAGTAGCATTTCGAGTGCCATTATACATTTCTGGTTTTGGAACTTTTAGGGACGAGAAAGGTGTACCTCTGCTACTACTGGCACCTCCATCATTATTCTTCTTTTGATGGTTTTTACATTCCTTAATTGCATTATCTATCTTTTCATGCATCATAAAGATCTCGTCTTCCAGATATTTCCGGGCGCTTAATTGGTCTTGGGTCATCTTCTCGATTTCTTTCTTGAAATCTTGTATATTCGAACTAAAGATTTGGCCCGATTACTTCTACATTTCTTGGGTCATCATGTTGGCTTCTTGGAAGAATCCATTTGTTCCCTCATTTCAACGACATGGGTCTCTATAACCGAAACCGTTCTTCAAGCTGTCTCCTGAAGCTCCTTCATCATTTAGTGGCTTAGGAGGTGAGACTTGCTTCTTGCCGGCTGATGTCATACGAGGTTTCTTCCTCATTTGGTGTTTCGACACCATCAACTCTGATTCTTTTTCCTTCGATGTATTTCTAGGTTTAAAACCTTTGCTCATACCACTTGTCACGGACTAATTCTCATGTTAGATGCGGCACTTAGCGACTTGGTTTCAATGACTAAGTAAGCCAAAAAGTATGGAAGAGATTAGTGATGAACACTTGATGTGATGGGGGGAATGCTTAATATATATTGCACTTAGAATGTTGGTTACAAAGTAGATGATTACAAATGGGGGGATAAGCCTTTATTTATACTAGGGCTTATTGGATTCTAGAAGCTTCTAATACAAATATCTTAGATTTTCCTATAAGCTAATATCTAGCTTATTCTACCAAAGTATCTAGCTTATTTCTAGAATACTCTTAGTAAATATCTTGGATATTTTAGACAAAATATCCTAGATATTCTTAAGGCTAAATTCTAGAGTAATCTAATTATGTTGCCACACCGAGGTCTTTTCCATGGATTGGGGCTGCTACGTTTTTCCTCGTAACACAATGCTGACTTGGGTGCGAAGATTGGAGATATATGTCGGTCTTGCGCATGCATTAAGCTACATTCATTATGATGAGTCACACGAATTTAGCTTAATACATCGGGATATCAACAGCTGCACCATTCTATTAAATGATAATTGGGAACCCAAGTTATGTGATTTTCAACTTTCCATGCAGATTAAATCATCTCAAAGGCACCTTTCATTCAATGATTCTCTTTGTGGTACACAGGGGTATACAGACCCAGCATATATAGAAACTCATAGTGTAAGCCATAAGTCGGATTTGTACTCATTTGGGATAGTATTGTTTGAACTGCTGTGTAGTAGGAAATCAGTATCCGACTACGTTGATAATAAGTATTTAGCTCCGGTGGCCGCTTTCCATTATAAAGAGAAAATACTCCATGATATAATTGATTAGGGTCTATGGAAACAAATAAATCCGCAATCACTCAATGTTTTTGCTGATACAGCGTATGCGTGTCTAAATGAAGAACCATCTCAACGCCCAAATATATATGAGATTGTTACTAGACTTGAGAACGCGTTGAAACTTCAACTGAAATGTCAAAAAAGGGTAAGACAGTTTGTCTTTTTCATCTTTTATCATAATAAGTACTCTATTTATATTCTTGATTAATAATAATTACTTATTAGTGTATTTAATTATGATTATGATGTTAAAGGAACACTCCATAGCTGCAGCCGAAGTTGAAATTGAAGGTACTTCATCCAGTCATGACAAGGTAATTATTTTCTTTTAACTCTTGCTGTAAGTCACTGAAATTTTAAATACCGACGTGTCACCAGGAGTTTGGAACAAACATTTTCCTAGGTAGGAGAACATATAATTTATTTTCTTTGATAAATGTTAAAACTGTGTGCGTAAGTGAACTCACTGAAGATATGTCTTGGTATCAGTGAACTTTGATACATATAGGGATCAGTGAACTTTGTATCCACACGCGTAATATCCGAAAAAAAAAACAATGTCATCCCTCAAAGATTTTTCTCGCTTTAAACTCGGTATGGAAGATATGAAATCCACAACCAACGGACTTGCACCTGAAAATATCATCACATAATCTAGCCGTAGAATAATCTACGAAGACCATCTCTTGCATCCTGAACAGTTTGATATAATTGGAAAGTATTATCCTATCTGATTCAGTAAAAGACGAGAGCAAAAAGTTTTGGACAGAGATTTTGATGCTTTCTAGTCTGAAACATAAAAATCTTGTGTCTCTTATTGGGTATGTTGATGAGGAGGATGCGAAGATTATCATATACAAGAGGGAGGCCAATGGAAGTCTTTCAAAGCATCTAAGTAACCAGACCCTCACATGGATGCAAAGGTTGAAGATATGTGTTGGTGTTGCGAAGGCATTGAGTTACATTCTCTATGATGCTGAACGCGATTTTAGTGTCCTACATTGCAACATCAAGAGCTCGAAAATTTTACTAGATGACAAATGGGAACCCAAGTTATCTGGTTTTGAACTTTCGCTGAAAAACACAGTAGCTCGGAGCATCGTCTTCTCCTTACTCATGATATTGTGGAGAATGTATATCTGGACCCAAAATATAAAAAGACTGGCGGTTTGACCCACAAGTCAGATGTGTATTCATTCGATTTTGTATTATACGAAGACTTGAGAAAGCGTTGAAACTTCAATCAATATATGAAAAACCGGTAAGAAAATGAACTTGTTTATCAACTTAATGTACACTGTAATACGGAGTACCTGTTAGTATATTATTAACTCATTTCCTATTTTTTTGCAAATATTAATTTTAGGAACTTCCAAGAAATGCAATTGACGGTGCATCATCCAGTCACTTGAAGGTAATTCATGATTTCATAAACTCTTAGTTTGAGCCTTTGAGACCATTTGTTCTAATTAATAAACAAAAGAGTAAATTACACGAATGGTAACTGTGGTCTTTACATTTGATCCCTGTCACGATGAAATTAGGCAAGACATTTCTGATGTCTCTCATATTCATAACCATGGCAGTATAAAATGATAACGACAGTTAACAAGTTTGTTGAATATGGGGGCAGTTTTTATCTAGTGGTTAAATTTATTGAGATGATCACCTCCGTACCCCCTTCAATTGCCTTCCAGCTAGCCACCATACAATCACCACCCAAAAAGCAAATATCAAAACAAGTAAACAACATCTGCGCCAACTACCATGGACCTGCACACTAGTCACACTCACAAATCACAAATCATTTTTTAGCTTAGAACCTAACTGATACAAAGGGTGATTTTAGTAAATAACCAAATATGATACTTGGGCTAAGCGTCAAGTTGGTGATTTTTCTTACATCTCCTCCCGGAGCCCAAGTATCTTATACGCCCCCAAAATAAAGAGCCTTGAATACTAGAAGAAAAGCACCTAGACCTAACAAGATTAAGTTAATACCTAAAATTGTAGTCATTTTATTTCTATCTTTCCATACATAACCGAAGAATGGAAAAGACTCTTTAAGCGTCTCAGGCCCTAAAAGTGCGTGATAAAGTAATTAAGCTTATAAATAATTGGGGATTTCGAGTGTGATGTATTACTTTCAAATTCAATCATTATATTTCATTACATTGTCCACAATGGTTCTATTTCATTACATTGTCCACAATAGTTATAAATAACATCACAAATAGTACATGATTATTTTCAAATTCAATCATTATATTTCATTACATTGTCCACATTATTGCAGTGGAAGAACTTGGAACACTTGAAGATTGCACTTGATGATATCGTGTTGGCAACCGAGAATTTTGCCGATACATATTACATTGGGGAAGGCGGATATGGTATGGTATACAAGGCACAACTCGAACATTTTGATAGCATAAATTCATCGTCGATAGACGGGGAAAATAAATGTGGTTTTCCCAAGAAAGAAAGCATTGTAGCCATAAAACGCGTCAAGAGTCGAGAAGGAGAAAAAGGGTTCAATGTAGAAATTGAAATGTTGACGAGTTGTGAGCATAAAAATATAATCTCCCTTCTTGGTTTTTGTTATCAGGGTTTTGATCACGTGATCCTTGTCTACGAGTATGCCTCTAAAGGCAGTCTTGAAGGTTATTTAGGAAACAGTGACAAAATGATCAATCTTACTTGGATGAGACGTTTGAAAATATGTCTTGGTATCGCACATGGCTTGAATTACATTCACAACAACACACATCATGGCAAAACAAGGATGATACACTGTGACATCAAGAGCGAGAATATTCTATTGGGCGATAATTGGGAGGCAAAGATTGCTGATTTTGGGCTTTCAAAATCCGACCCAACAAATCAAAGCACTTTCAAAACCAATAATATTGCAGGTACACGTATGTATCGGGATCCAGAATATGAGAAGTTTGGGATATTAAATAAAAAATCAGACATTTACTCATTTAGAGTGGTAGTATTGGAGATCTTAACTGGGAGGGTAGCCTATGATCGTTTTTTCACCGACAAGGATGAGATGGGCATTGCACCCATTGCACGAGATCATTATGAGAAGAGAACACTAACGAATATTGTTGATCACAAGATAATGGAAGAAACAGATGAACATGTCTTTTCTCTGAGTAAAGGACCCAATAAAGAGTCTTTGCGCATTTCAATGTCTAGCAATGACTCAAGCCAAACGCCCATCAATAGATGTTGTCATCAACGAACTTGAAAAAGCGTTATCCTGTCAGGTAAGTAATTTATACGATATAAGACTTAACAGTTTCCTCATACTCTTCATCCTAATATTCTATTCTATTCTATATTAATACATTTATCGTAACCTACGATGTCACATGATTAGTTGTGAAGTTGGGGATAAGCAATATTGTTTTCTCATCGAAAATTTATTATATTGTATATAAATATAATTATAACTATAGGGTCAATATTTAAAGTTCATTACAAAAGAATTATAAAAATAGAGCCATTAACTAATTAGTGGCTAAAAAGGGAAGAACAAAACTGGGGTTCCAAAATAACAAATATTACAACCACACAATTTTCACACAAAAACTTTCAATCAATATACAAAATTACAAATTACCACGCCATGGTAATGACAAAAGATATTACAGGTATAAATTTAATTTAACTACTAAAAATAAAACAAATTATTTAGTTTTTAAAAAGTCTACTAACAAGAGATTATTAAAATACAATCAAATCACAATGCTAATGATATCTCTATGATTTTATAATTCACATAAAAATATAAAAAACGCTACAATTTGTTGACTAATCAAGTGAGTCCGTTTGTTTTGTTAATGGGTTTAGAATGAAATTAGGATTTGAGAAAGGCGTGAAAGAAAACTAAAATGTATGATTGTTATAGAAGTTGTTTGGTTTAATTTATTGAGATCGGAAATATGATTAAAATTTATTACTTTTAAAATATAAAAATGAAATATGTGGCTAGAACTAGTTTGAAAATGCAAGATAATACAAAGTTGTCACGAAAACCAAGGGTTTTTCTTAAAACCCGCCACATGAGCCCGGATTGAGTTTCTGCAATCATTTCATTACTTGATTACCCATACCAAACTTGTTTCATCTGGGCTCATTCCATTCTTTTAGTTCAAAATATACGTAACAAACACCGACTAAGTTAAATTGTATCCAGTTTTAACCTTTGACCATTCATTAAGAACAAAAAAGTTATTCTAATGTTAGCTTAGGGTGTATTTGGTATGCAATTGCATTACTTTATTTGAATGACAGTAAGGACTTTTCAAAGTAGTCATAACAAGCGCAGTAAGGGTTTTTATAAACTCAACGTGATTGGGGATAAGAATCAAAACTAAAACGAATCATTTTTTATGAATTTTATGCTACAACATTTCATGCCCACGTATTTTCAGTAGTTTTAGTTTGCAACTTACTCTTGATAAATAATTTTAGAGATTTGTCTTAAACTTTTAGGGATAATATATTAGGAGGGCATCAAATTTTTACGTTTTTCTCATATATGTCACTCATATTTTGAAAGTAACTTACAGGCCATCAAATTATGTATTTATCTTAGCTTACACCAATTCTGATCCACTCTAATATGGATAATTATCAAATGGCAAAAATGAAACTAACACTAACATACTAAACTTATACGAATAAAAAAAAGTCGCGAAATTTTAATTTTATCCTTCTGAAATACCCCATTAATATATAGTCACACTTAAAATAAGGGTATAATCGGTATTTTACATCAAACTCGTCTTGCTTGGATAAGTTAGATCTTGGTTTTCCTATTTGTTTTCAGGCATAAATTTAGCCAAAATTGGTGTAAACGAAAAAACATATAATTGAACGACTTATAAGTTCATATTTATACATAAGTGGCATATATGTTTAAAGTTAAAAACTTGGATGACCTCCATATACATTATATCTAAACATTATTAGATTAGTGATTGAACCATTTTATAACATGCTACCGATTCGCCGTAAATGAACCTCCTCACTTCTGCCTCGTCTTGATGTATATCAGTTCACGTAACTTTTTCTTTAATTTTATAATGCTACAACTAACCTTGATTTCTAATTATAGATGGCAAGATGTTTAAATTTGTTTTTGACTTATCAAATCGACTGACTCTCTCATGATTCACAGATGAACCACAAGGACAACCTCAAAATTTCAATTGAATACATCAAACAGGTCACACAGAACTTCAAGGATGACAGTCTCATTGTACATGGAGATTCTGGGAATGTATATAGAGGAGTAGCTACTAACACCGACACTCATGGACACAACATCATTGCTGTCAAGCGGTTGGATAGGGAGTCTGGTCAAGATGCAGCTAAATTTTTGACAGAGATGGATATTCTTTCGGAGTATAAACATGACAATGTCATTGGTCTTGTAGGCTATTGTGATGAAGAAGAAGAAAAAATTGTTGTCTATGAGTTTGCATCTAGAGGAAGTCTTGATAGGTGCTTGAGCGATGTTAATCTTACGTGGGTGATGCGACTCAAAATATGCATTGATATTGCAAAAGGGTTGGAGTTCCTCCATGGAAGTGCTTCAAGTCAACAAGTGGTTTTGGGAAAGCAAAAATTACTGGTTTTGGGATTTCCTTAGTATGTCCAATAGATCAGGATGTGGACTACGTCATCGACGATGTTACTGGCACAATCGGATTTTGTGACCCACTATACTCGACAACACGCTTCTTAACAAAAGATTCCGATATATTTTCACTTGGTGCAGTTTTATTTGACATATTGTGTGGGAAATTATCATCTGAAGAACTAGATGATGAATATCGATTTTTACCCTTTTTGGCTAAACAACACTATCATGTTGGAAAACTTGATGAGTTAGTGTTTGAGGGTATAAAAGAACAAATTGTGCGGCAATCATATACTACATTTATAGGAATTGCCCTTCAATGCTTACATCATAGAAGAGAAAAACGGCCAACAGCAGGTGAAGTAATAATACAACTTAAAAAAGCATTGGAATTCCAAGTAAGTTTTTATAATTATTTCAATTTATGCTACCATTCGTTTCTAAAAATCTAAAATTATATGCATGGATATTCAAATAAGTTTCAAACTTCTATTGTTCAAACAAGTATTTTTTTATAACTCAAAACAAAGAATAATTAAATGTAAAAATGAAAAAGACAACAAGCTAGTTAACATGATTCAGTTGTCCATGTTTAGTAGAAGGTCTTTAGTAGTTTCTTTAACGTTAGAAATGTGATTGTATAAAAAATGAGCTCATTAACAGTTTAATTAATGTACAGGAGTATTATGAGATATGGGAGCCGAGATTGCCTAAACACTATAGAGAAATAATCAAGATGTCAAAGTGCCCTGGAAATTATTCTATCATCAAGAAAGAGGACATGTACAAGATCTTTTCTGAGGGAATCCTCCTACAACAGGAGAAAGTGGTAATTAGTTTATTATATCATATCTCAGTTAATTTTGTGCTTGGTGGTCCTTTATGTATCTTTTACTTTTTTAGTTAAAGTTCAAAATCACACTTAAGTCTGGTTTTCTTTTGTTGTATAACAGTTGTTGTCATTGGCTGGTAATGGAGAAAGAAACGAAATGGTTTCAGCCACAATGTTTTCCTACATAAACAGTTGTCCACATGACTGGAAATCTCTTCCAGAATCGAGGTTATTCTCACTACCTCTCCATGTTTAATATATACTTGTTGTTTGAAGTCCGCAACACAAAACTATAATCAAACACTTTCGCTACATTTCCAGAACTAGAACAAATAAAAGAACGAGTAGATCCTCAGCAAACGTCCCTAATCTCACCAAAAACAATGAAAATTAAGAACCCGGCCATTTGACTAAGCTCTCATTTTGCCCCTGCACTTACACAAAACATATTAGAATCCATTTTATTATGTTTTGTTGGCAACATCGATCCCTGCACAAATTACACAGAGCTAAATAGTCTTTCATCTTTTGCTCTTTTACACTTGAGACCAAACGTTCTATATGACTAGACTTCATGCCTTATTTCATGAGCTTAGTAACTAATGGTGTGCAAGAGAATATATAATACTAAATATATACCTGTTCATAAGGCGGTTGAGGTATGCCCCTGTTTTGGGTCATCTGCTCTCATGACCGTGAATAACTGAATAAAAGTCAAAAATGACCAACATGCTTTATTAAATGTACATAAATGCTAAACATGTCCATTTAAATACCAACATACTACACATAAGTTCAAATTTTGTACCATTATGAATAACTTTGCACGTGATTTGACATAAATACCCTTGTTCTTCATCTTCATCTTCTACCTTTTCAAATCTAGATTCCGGCCATCGTCGTTGACTACCACCAACCGTATCCGGCATATTTAACTTGCAACATCCACCGAGAAAAACAAGACTACAATATCATAACCAACATCAATTCAACCAACATTAAGTAAAACCAACAACAACGCATCATTAAATAACCAAAAATTGCTAAATTTGTCCCAATCCTTCAACAGCAACACATCAACACTAATTTGTCAACAATTTGTAAAAAATCTTCAAAAACTAAAAATATCATCTAATGACAAAAATATTTCAACAATCCTTCATTCTTTTCCTCACCTGTTCATACTAGCAAAAACCCTTTATCCTTTATGCTACATAAAAATCAATATTTCTTAGAAATCCCCATAAAAATCGATATTGCAAGAACTGTTCATACCCATCATCGATTTTTGAACAAGATTTTTGAAACAAAAAGATTCGAACTCAAAATATCAGGTTTATAAGCTTCTTAAGTACAACCCATCATCCACTGATCTTTCAAGATTTGAAACCGAAAAAAGTGAAAATCTTGTGGTTAGTAATGGGTCAGTGGAATTAAGTTCACTTTTGGTATATCAAGATCTCTAAGAAGCAATTGTTTGGATTTGTTTATTAGAAATTTTGGTTTTGTTTGGATTTGCTTAATTAGGGGAAAGACGATGAGGCTAAATAAAAGTAATGGCCAAAATATAATGTATAATTTTCTTCCGGCAAGAGATGGTGGTCGGTAGCCGGCCGAAATATGGATTTGAAAATGTAGTAGAAGAAAGATGAAGAACATAAGCGCATTTTTGTACATGTTTATCACTTTGGTATATAACTTGAACTTAGGTTTAGCATGTTGGTAGTTAAATTGATATGTTTAGCATTTAGGTACATCATAAAAAGTATGTTGGTCATTTTTGACTTTTACCCTAATAAATTTTGGTAGCATCTTGAAATTAAAGTCTTTAAGATAGAAATTTTACAATACAGTAAGTTTTAATATAGAATCTAAGCTCTTGTTCCAGAAAAATTACTTTTGTCGTTTGTTTGGGATTACAAATTCAAGAGTAGAAGTGAATGGGAATAAAGGCTGTGACTGATTAAGGCTTCGATATCTATAATATGTGCTGTTTGAGGCAAGTGGAGATATTGGATATTTACAACATGAATATCGAAATCAAGACAAGAGCTCAATTTTTATCTCCAAATGTTGTATATGGTGTCTATTTAGTCTTTAAATTTTGTGATTCAAGACACTGTTCAAGTAAACCTACGTATGTTAACCTAAAGTATAGAAAGGGACACGAAAGTCTGCATGCATATTTCGCAACATGGAGAGATGAGCAGTGGATGATGATTGAGTTGCACCATTTCTCGAATCAGAACGAAGATGTCATTTTTGAGTTTCTACTAGAGAGCTTTTCAATGTGCTATTGTGGAGATGGTGCGATATTTCTTGAAGGCATTGAATTCCGAGCCATTGACAGAGTGAGTTCATAAGTATTTCTTTTATATTCTTTTTTAATATTTTGTATTCAAGGGGCTGGATGCATGGCGGAAAAAAATTAATGTTTTATGTTGCATATTTAACATGATTTGTACACAGGTGAAACATGAAGAAAGTAGAATGTTGATGGAAGTCCAACAAGTCTTGCAATCAAACTTCAATGTGGATCAGGTGCAACAATTTCCAACTAAATTTGAAGAAATATTCAAGATACAAGGCAACTATGACGAGTTGTTCTGGTTGGGAGAAGTAAACGGAAAGAAACTTCTTGTGCTTTCGCCGAAGGCAGCTTTATACAAATTCTCTAATGTGGATCTTTTCACTTCAATACCATCAGCCGAGTCCAGGTTTGCTTTTTTAAACCAATTTTGTTACAGTGTACATGCACAATGTGATCACCAAACTAGGATTCGTATTTTGTCATAATTCTCTATTCGAATATTTGAAAATGTCTCGCGAAAAACTTGGTTTGATAATATTATGTCATAATCTGTTTTGTTGTATATTTAAATACCAAACTAGGATTAGTAAATATATGGTTGACATTAGTGTCACTTCTTGGATTTGGTATTTTGTGTCTTCAAATTTTACTTTATTTCTATGAATTTTGTAGTCATGCTATATATTGTACATGCAGATTTCAAGACGTCATTGAGCTTTTGCCACAACAAGCATTTTTTCTCAAATGCACGATTAAAAGTCAAATGTTGTCACCGGATACAGAATATGTGTGTTACCTTGTGTTCAAGCTTTCAGAGACATGTCAGGGGCTTCATTATCCAGTAAAAGTACGAGACGTCCTCCACCAAGAAAATAACGAAGCTGAATTTGTTTATTTTATAACCCCAAGCCCATTGAATACACATGGTTTTACTCGGGTTCCAAAACAAAGGGAAGATGGATGGATGGAGATACAAGTGTGGAAATTTAACTCAGCTCATGAATTCAAGGATGACTCTCTTTCTATGAATATGAAATTTACAAGTCTTGAAGGAGCTATGTCTGGCCTCATTGTATGTGGTCTAGAGTTTCGACCAGTGTAATAGAACTTTTCCTGTTCTCATTAACATTTGATTTTACTTTCATATTCTTTATGACAAAGAACATTTACTGGTTCGGTTATTTTTCACACGAGGCCTTTAATTAACCCAGAATTCACCATCCAAATTATTTTCAAAACCCCAAAAGGGCAGATCCAGTAATATATCTTTAGCGCGAAAGTCTATTTCCTTTCCAAGCTAAAAAGCGATTATTAGTCAACTTTTTAACAAAGTTATGCAAACACTGTATATCACATGCATTTCGTCACCGAGATCCGACCCGTCTTCTCCGAGAGAAGAATGTTGCAAGTCCTGCAATTAAATTGAGTTGCACACCGATTGTTTGATATAATGTTAGTGACACTTTAGTGGCAACCCTAAAACCTACTACATCCGTCCCAAATTATAAGTCCAGTTTGACTTTCTAAGTTCACACTACCACATTTACCAGTTTCCCCATCGTCGTTTTCCCCGGCGACAATTGTCGCTGGGGAATCCTCACTAAACGACAAAAATATATCCTACGTGGCACGAAGTCTCGTAGAGAAAGTCGACTAAATTATCGCTTACTTTTCCCGCGACATTGCGTTATATTTTGACCGAATATTTCATGGTAAAACGTGGCGGGAATTTTTCCCGCTTACTTTTCCCCGGCGACATGTCGCTGGAGATTCACTTGTTTATTTAAAAATTCGTAATTAGTGTTAATCTCTCTTAACGTGACGTGGACAATAGTTTCCCCAGCGACATGTCGCCGGGGATTCGCTTTGACTTCGTTGACTTTAACAAAAACATGGCACCAAGAATTCCCACAAAAAACATGGCGCCAAAACTTCCCACCAAAAAGCTAACAGATCTGTTTTATATATCACAAAAATCTACCAGATCTTATCCTCAAAACCACTCAACCTTAAGATCTTATCCCACCAAAATCTAATAGATCTTATCCTCAAAACCACTCAACCTCACAACCTCTTATCTTCACACAAATTTCAAAACCTGAGATGGATCAATTTAATCATTTTATGTGTTCTTGTGGAGCAGGAAATATAAAATTAAGAACATCACATAGAGAATATTCATCTGGACGACAATATTATTCATGTCCTCTGTCAAAGGTGAACAATCATACATTTCTTATTTATGTAAATATACAAATAATTGGGTTGTAAGCTCTTATAATTTTCTTATTTGACGAGTACTTAAGAACAATCTCTGCACCAACAGAGTGCTCGAGCTGCCATGAAAAAGATCTTAGGATAAGGTTGCTGGAAACACAAAAACATGTGCTAGAGACAAAAGTAAGGTTGCTGGAGGCCAAACTTGAAATGGCAACGATTCCTGACGACCACGCATGTCAGTCGGATGCATTACTTCGTGAGCTGTTATGTGACATGGAAAATCTTCGTATGTAGTAGTAGTAGTAGTAGTAGTAGTAGTAGTAGTAGTAGTAGTTATTGTTGTTTTTGTTGTTGTTGTTGTTGTTGTTGTTGTTGTTGTTGTTGTTGTTGTTGTTGTTGTTGTTGCTGATCAAAGTAGTAGTTGTTCTTGTAGTTGTTGTTGTTGATGTTGTAACCATAACATACCGACTCATCCGTTGAATGTCTAATGTGTAACCATAACATACCGACTCATTCGTTGAACGTCTAATGTGTAACCATAACATATCGACTCATCCGTTGAACGTCTAATGTGTAACCATAACATACCGACTCATCCGTTGAACGTCTAATGTGTTACCATAACATACCGACTCATCCGTTGAACGTCTAATGTGTAACCATAACATACCGACTCATCCGTTGAACGTCTAATGTGTAACCATAACATACCGACTCATCCGTTGAACGTCTAATGTGTTACCATAACATACCGACTCATCCGTTGAACGTCTAATGTGTGACCATAACATACCGACTCATTCGTTGAATGTCTAATGTGTAACCATAACATATCGACTCATCCGTTGAACGTCTAATATGTAACCATAACATACCGACTCATCCGTTGAACGTTTAATGTGTAACCATAACATATCGACTCATCCGTTGAACGTCTAATGTGTAACCATAATGTAACACCCCCAATTTCGTGATACGCAGCGGAATTCAAACTGGGTGTTACTTCATGGCACAACAGTCATAACAATAGAAAACGATCTCTAAAGGAGTCGTTTAAAAAGGATTTATCATTCGATTCATATAAATATCAGAGTTTACAAAAATGAGGTCCCAGTTGGTTCCATTGTTTACAAAATATAGTAAATAGGTTTTCGAATGATAATAAAATTTATAGCCTTCTTGATCTAGTCCTTGCTCTTCCGTGCCAGCTTCCGACATTATGGACCTGAAATACATGCTTAAAACTGTCAACACAAAGGTTGAGTGAATTCATAGAGTTTAGGAAATCAGTTGAACACATAATGTTTGTAGTGTGAGCTATAGACTCACACCAATGGTTTGAAAACCAAAAGAGATATTATTGCACTAAGCTCATGATACCGAAAACGTTAACAGCTTGTCAATAGAAATTGATATAATAGTTTGCCAGGTCATTGGTCAAACAGTTGCCCTAATAGGTAATTTGCCAATTAACCTATGGTTCTTCAAATAGAGTGCGTTTGTTTACCGGACTTGGTCAAACAAACGGGATTCGTCAATCCCGATAGATCTATCCACATTATTCGCGTTCACTCGCAAGTGATTAATGGTTCATGATAATAGGGATTTTTTTTTTGGGTAAAGGGGAGTAATCCTGCACCCTGGTAAGTGTATTAACCAAATAAACGTTTAAGTATAATGGATATGAGTGAAATCTCATATCACAGCCCGTTACATAGGCATAAAGCTTACATAACAAGATACTTCCTATTCTCTAAACAAGAAAACAAACCACTACTCAAATGATAACATATGACACAACGAAATAAAATTACTTCCTAGGACCTTGAAACTTTGTGCCATACATGGCATTAAAGGAATCCAAATTCCCTGGAAGATCACGAACCTGTTTCGCATAGTCATCGAAATCATAGTCATCATACTCATCTTCAAACTCTTGGCCACCACCAAATATATTAGCAGACTCATCAAATGGGTTAGCAACAACCTCATCTTCTAATTAGACACCTCAATCTCTCCCACTTTAGAAAAAGGGTTAACTCTCTTAGTAGAAGAGGTAGACGGAATAGGTTGACCTTCATCATCCACAAGAGTAGCTTTCCCATCAATAATTAGCTTTTCAAGCTTACCAATTTTCTCAGCTATGGGAGTAGAACCAACATCCATTGTTCCCATTGAATCACTCACAAGCTTGGCAGCAGAAGAAGTCCCAGTCACCGGAGGCTTAGACGCCTCACCAATATCAATACGAGAGTCCTTCCTCCGAGATCCATCAATACCTGCTTCCTTAGTAGTACCAGAAGACTTCCCAGTCTTGACCTTGTTAGTAGAGGAATCAGCCACAGTACTTGGGATGCCCGAATCATCTTCCACCTCAAGAGTCCCAAAAGAGTTAGACGTAGTAATCGGTGTATCTTTAGCATTACCACTAGCAGCTGCCGGTGTCTTCGTCTTTGCAACATATACCTGCTTCCTAGGTGCAAATCTAGGACCCTTACCCATATTAATACCACCAGTCATCTTCGTATCTTTAGGTTTGGCTTTCCGATTCTGCACCACCTTAAAGCCATCATTAGGTTCATCCTCATTAGAGGTGGGGGGAACATCATTATTCTCCTTAATACTCTTAGGACAACAAGCAGTATCATGCCCAAACACTTTACATTCCGCACAGTGTGGCGGCTTCCATTCATATTCCACTTTTATACTTGCCGTAATAAAACCACTATCATCCTTATTAGGGATCGCCATAGTCACCACATGTTTAAGCTCAAATTCAGATGATAATTCCATAAGAGCACGTGCAAAACTAATGCGACCCCATGAATCAACACACATGGAACTAGTAAAAGCATCTAACATAATCGGCTTACCCACTTGAGTAGCAATTAAGCTCAACCCATCTTCCGAATATGCAAGTAATGGCACATTATGCAATTTAATCCAAACGGGAACTCTAGTTACCTCACTTTTAGACAATAGCACATCATGAGTCCATTTAGTGAGAATGAGAGGAGAATTGCGAATAATCCAAGGGCCCTGTTGAAGAACATTCTCAACACCCTCTTTAGAATCGAATTTAAAGAGGAAAACACCATCATCATTCTTCATTAGTTTCTTAAAACCAAACTTACCCCAATGGTTGGAGACGTAGTTCTTAACCAAAGGAAAAGCAACATTCTTGCCAACAAAGAAGCCAACAAGTGTATTTTCATACCGGTTGAATACACCCTCCATAGCAGCCTTCGAAAGCACCAGATCATGATTATCATGCGCGCCTCATTCACCAAGGCACGGAAATTAACTTTCCTAGAGACACGTTCCGGGTTTAATACATTAGCAAATGACCTCACTTCATTAGTTACACTACCATTCACGTTAGGACCTGAAGTAGAAGTATACACCACGTTAGGACCAGAATTCACCACGTTAGGCACACAAGTATCATGGCCATAGGCATTAGACGAAGTCCCTTTAGTGCTAAGATCCACCCCACTCATAGAAGTACCAGAATTATTACTTGCAATCCCCACCCTAGGTTCCGCCCATGGGTCAGTTTGGTCCATGTTAGACGTACCCCAAACTGTATCAACCGAAACGTCCCCAAACAGATTACCCTCAGTATTGCTAGGGTTTCGGACAACCCTAGCAGCCTTGCGTATCTCAGAACGTGGTACCATCATTAAGACCTTTTAAACGTTTAAGCCTAGCATCCAAAACGTTAATGTCCAAAGAAGCATAAGGATTAGGTTCCGTATTCTCACCAACTTGATCGGCCACGCTTGGATGCCGCATTCAAAGACCCATCCATGTTTAAGAACCCTCGTTCCATCTCTCTCAAAACCCCACAACCAATTCAAGTACACGACACAACCAGCGCATAAGCAAATCGAACAGAAACAAGAAAACCCTAACTGAACGTTAGGGTTTAAACCACAAAGAATTCGATCCTATCCCATAATACACAACGTTTTAGAGAATGATAGGATGGAACAGGCCGAGTAACAATCCAACCACAAATAACCAGAAAAAAACGAATATATAAACCCTAAAACAACGATTCTACAAAAAGACCTAAATCAGGAGAAACAATACTTAAAACCAATCAAGAACCAATTAACTATGATGTTAATCGATATCAAAATCAGTTATAAGCAAAGAATCCCAAGGAATAGGTGAATTGAAGAAAAGCGATTAAAGGATGTTAGGGTTTAAAATATTCGCCAAAGAGAGAGATCGGTTTTGGGTTTCAGCAATGGTTATGATTCATGATAATAGGGACTTAAGATTGGCAATAGTGGTACTTAGTGCAAGTAATACGTTCAGATAAGCATACAGTTTGAAAGCAATGTGTTCGATTTAAAATAAAGCATGTATCTCCCCCAAGGGTTTGTAAAACAATTTAGTAATAGAAAGTGGGGCTATGAACTCACCAAAAGTTGATGATATTAAGTACTTTAACGGATGATGGATAAGTCGGAAGACTTCTATGTGCAACCTAAAAATAAAATGTTGCGACTTAAGTTTGGAATAATGTTTAAGGAAACATAAACCATCCTATATATATTCCTATGTTGATCATGATGTAGTCAATTATCATTTGATGTTTATAGAAAGATCTTTAATATGTGAAAAAATATTTAGTTTATAGATATCGTACTACCGTTCGGGCCATCATAATTCATAGGTCATGCAGTAAACGTTTGAGGAGCTAGGACACTTTAATTCGTAAATCCAGCAACTCGTCGATACGTTTTACTCAAATGAAACCCCTCACATGAAGCTCCCTACTATTGTAGCACTTAGTAAATACAACATATGTTTTGAGTGAAGATTGTTATAGCATAAAGTTTATCATGTTTTAATAAGTATCTAGTTTTTACAAGTTCTTGTCGTTTCATAAATATAATTACCATAGTTAACGGTCTTGGGCAAACAAGCCTTGAGGCTTTAGCCATGGCCTTGCCGTGACTTTGGTCTTGACTACCATGGTCTTGAGACTTAGCGTTGACCTTAGCCGTAGCCGTGGTCTTGGCTTATGGCCATTAGGCTTCTTGGTTTGCTTTTAGTTGTGACAAAAGTATAGTTGTGAGACTATAATTACGGCAGTTTCTGTTTTTGAAAGATTTTGGCCTATTTATGCGTTTTCAAGGTCCGAGCTTCTTTGTAATTGAAGGAAAACGTCGTTCCGGACAACTTTCGTGTTTTAACTTTTTAATGATTCGGATCAGAAGTACCACTTTTAAAAAGACAGAACTGAAAACAGCTTATACATGGTAGTTTTGGCGTTTAGGTTTCGCTAACTTCTTTTGCTTATAACTTTTGACTCGTTTGTCCGTTTTGGGTGATTCAAATTGCTATGTTTACCTTTTTATATTATCTACCATATTATGTAAGTTATAAAGTCCTTATATTACTATTTTTAATGGTCTCACATGTGTAGATTATGACTAGTTTACTAGTTTGTTACTTTTATGACCATTAAAACAAGTGATTGAGTATATGTACATCATGAATCAACATAGTAACTATATATATATAGCATGAAATAGTTAAGATTATGAATAATAAAGATGAGATGATGGTGGTGATAAGTTGCTTACAACTTTTGGCTTTCAATAAGAAAGGAGTAACTTAGTAAGGTTAGGACTTTGATTGATCGCTTAAGACTTTGGATTGAGCTAGCTTTCCACACCTTGGCACCCTTGCAAACATGAAGAGTTGGCGATGAAGTTCTAAGTGACTTGAGTGGATCTAAACTCAAGAAGATCACTTAAACTTGCTAGAGATTTGATGTAGTAGCTTGATCTTTGGAACTTCCTTGCATAAACTTGGAGTTTATGGATCAAATGATGGAAGATATGGTGGATTTAAGTTATGAACGACCCAAAACAGCTTGTGAAGGTCTTTAGGATGAATTTCACTTGCTATTTATAGGAGGGTAAGTTTGGTTAACCATATATTGGGTTAATTATTAACCATGATTAAGTTAGGACACTTGTAAAGATCTAAATGAACCATGGTTAGGATGATGCCACCAAAATGATGACTCCCCCCCCCCCAAGTCGGCCAAGACATGATAAGATGACTTAGGTGGTTATTTTTGATCTTATCTTGAGTTTAAAGTAAGTTTTGGTTCCGTTAAATGCCAACTGTAAGTCGTTAACAAAACGTAAAACCGGGTATCATAAAAATATGAAACTTGTAGGAATAATGAAACTCATCATTATACTCCATCTAAAAATATAAAATGGGTGATAAGTCTCATTGGGTGCAAAAACGCTGCTTAAAGCTGGAAATACGGTCAAAAACGCGTAATTCGCTTTATCGGAAAGAACGAAATTTCAAGGAAATGACCGTGAATTTATTTAGAGTAGACTAAAATTAGTCTAAAAGTGATATGAGATGTTAAAATGTGGTTTTCACATACGCTGGATAACTTTACAGTTATTCGTGAAGTTTAAAAGTTACGCGATTTAACAAAAATATAGAACGTACAAGGTTAATTCCTTTATGGTCAAAGGAGGAGGGAAATATGTTTGACTTTTCCAAAAATGTTAAAGTGTCAAAAATATATTAGAAACACAGTGCAGGAATCGTTAAGTCTGGATGTAAGTAGAATTGTTTAAAATGTAAGTTTAGTTTTGTTCAGCGCTGGGCTTATTTGGTAACATAAAAATAATAAATCTTAAAAATTCTCAAATTAATTATGAGTGATCTAAAAATTTATCTGATGCGAGGAAAATTGTCAGGGTTGATTTTCGTTAAGCGCGTGATGTTTAAACGGTGGACCGTCCAAAACGATACTTTAAAACGATGTTTACTTAATAACTTTTGCGAAAATGATCTAACGATGGTCGAATTCTCAGGTCATTACTAAAATAATTTATCTTACGAGAATGTGAAATTAAAGTTTTACGGATGAATAGTGAAAGTGAATAGTAAATGTTAATAGTAAAAGTGAATAGTAAATTCTCGAAAATGAAAAGTAACCTAAAAATGCGGGTGGTTACACATAACATACCGACTCATTCATTGAACGTCTAATGTGTAACCATAACATATCGACTCATCCTTTGAACGTCTGATGTGTAACCATAACATACCGACTCATTCGTTGAACGTCTAATGTGTAACCATAACATACCAACTCATCCGTTGAACGTCTAATGTGTAACCATAACATACCGACTCATCCGTTGAACGTCTAATGTGTAACCATAACATACCGACTCATTCATTGAACATTTATTGTGTAACCATAACATATCGACTCATCCGTTGAACGTTTAATGTGTAACCATAACATACCGACTCATTCGTTGAAAGTCTAATGTGTAACCATAACATACCGACTCATCCGTTGAACGTCTAATGTGTAACCATAACATACCGACTCATCCGTTGAACGTCTAATGTGTAACCATAACATACTGACTCATCCGTTGAACGTCTAATGTGTTACCATAACATATCGACTCATCCGTTGAACGTCTAATGTGTGACCATAACATACTGACTCATCTGTTGAACGTCTAATGTGTTACCATAACATATCGACTCATCCGTTGAACGTCTAATGTGTGACCATAACATACCGACTCATCCGTTGAACGTTTAATGTGTAATCATAACATATCGACTCATCCGTTGAACGTTTAATGTGTAACCATAACATACCGACTCATTCGTTGAACGTCTAATGTGTAACCATAACATACCGACTCATCCGTTGAATGTGTAACCATAACATACCGACTCATCCGTTGAACGTCTAATGTGTAACCATAACATACCGACTCATTCGTTGAACGGTTAATGTGTAACCATAACATATCGACTCATCCGTTGAACGTCTAATGTGTAACCATAACATACCGACTCATCCGTTGAACGTCTAATGTGTAACCATAACATACCGACTCATCCGTTGAACGTCTAATGTGTAACCATAACATACCGACTCATTCGTTGAACGTCTAATGTGTTACCATAACATATCGACTCATCCGTTGAACGTCTAATGTGTGACCATAACATAACGACTTATCCGTTGAACGTTTAATGTGTAACCATAACATACCGAATCATCCGTTGAACGCCTAATGTGTAACCATAACATACCGACTCATTCGTTGAACGTCTAATGTGTAACCATAACATATTGACTCATCCGTTGAACGTCTAATGTGTGACCATAACATACCGACTCATTCGTTGAACGTCTAATGTGTAACCATAACATATCGACTCATCCGTTGAACGTCTAATGTGTAACCATAACATACCGACTCATTCATTGAACGTTTAATGTGTAACCATAACATATCGACTCATCCGTTGAACGTCTAATGTGTAACCATAACATACCGACTCATTCGTTTAACTCATCCGTTAAACAATTTCTTAGCAACATATATTTCTTGTAGCATTGATTTTTTTTATCGCTAAATATCAAGTAATTAATATATTCTATGTTTCCCCAGCGACATATCGCTGGGGATTCTTTTGACGTCGTTAACAACATAATGTAATTAATTTTAACTTAAAAATATTTTCCGGCGACATGTCGCGATACCCACCCACCAAAATTTTCAAGTATCGCTAATTACGCTAAACGACAAAAATATACCTTTCCAAATGACATGTCACGGGGAAAAACTTTATCATAAAGTAGATCCGATATCTTCTTCATCTAAAAAAAAAAACTAATCCTCCTTTGGCGATTTTGTAGCAATTGAGCACATCCACCATCACACTCCATCAGATCCACCATCACCACCACCGCATCCACCATCACTACCACCACACGTTACACGGTTTGTTTTGCAAATTTTAAATGTTATTAAACTAAATTAGTTAATTATAATATGATATTTGCAGATTATTATTGTTGTAAGTTGTTGTTAATTAGAAAAGTTAAGTTTTTTTTTTTTTTTTTTTTTTTTGGCAAGGCGAGAGTTTGAGCAAGAAGGAGCATGAGCCGAGGTATGTTATAATTTTTGCAGATTATTATTGTTGTAAGTTGTTAATTAGAAAAGTTAAGTTTTTTTGGCAGTGGCAGGCTTAGCAAGAGCGTTTAGGTATGTAATAATTTTTTCTCCTTTTAGTATCCCGGGTGACATGTCATTTGGGGAATGTTTATTGTATAAATTTTGTTAGTTTATAGTTATTATTAGTTCAATTGCCTTGAAATGTGCTCGTTTATAATTATAATAATTAGTTGTTTAAATTTTGTTAGTTTATAGTTATTATTTGTTGATATGAGCCGTTTATAATAATTTTGTTAGTTTATAGTTTATAGTTAATATTTGTTGAAATGTGCTCGTTTATATTATTTTGTTAGTTTATAGTTATTATTTGTTGATATGAGCCGTTTATAGTTTATAATAATTAGTTGTTTTAGGATTTTAGTGATTAATTTTGGAAAATCCCCGTCTAAAATTAATCATCCTATAGAAAACCCGTCCGAAATTAATTTATTAGAAATTAATTTCGGAAAGTCCCCCGTTTGGGACTGCTTTTTGAATGTTTTGTCTCATTTAGGATATGAATGCGTATAATTGAGAAAGTTTATTCTAGTGAAGATGGTGTTGAGAAAGTTTATTCTAGTGAAGAAAAAGATTGATCTTGAGTTGTAACTTGCAAAATACACTTATATATTTGAATGAATGAATGAAATTGTTGTGGATTGTTTAAATGTGTATATTTATTTGGATGTGTATGTATTTGGATGTGTGCATGCTTATATTATTTTGTTCATGAATTTCTATATCTTATGCTAATTGTACTTGTACAGATGTCACGACAGATGTTGCACGGTCCAATTACGCCGGTGGACGGTGGCGGGAGGATCGTCCCCTCCGATCCCGCGTACCCACCCGGTTGCCGGACTACGAGCTTCATTATGAGGTACGATTTCGGATTATTGTAATACAAGCATAAATTTTATGACTTTATCACTAACTTGATTTTGCGTGCAAAGGTAAACGAAAGCCCAATTTGGGTGGCTAAGGAGCGGGCGTGAATACGCGACAAGACCGAAACCTTTCGCTGAAGGCAGTCGCAGAAGAAAAAGGTCCCATCTCGATCAATTTTGAGGTGGGTGACAAACAAACCTTAAACCCTCTCGGCCCCCATGCGGCTCACTGGTCTAACTACATTGGGGAGGTCGTTAGGAAGGTGCCGTTTTACTACCCTTCTTGGGAGAAGGTCCCAAAGGAGCAGAAGGCGACAATCATTTCAGATATTAGGGTCAGTTATCCTTTTATGCATACCGGATGTAGCAAGTAACGGTCTCAAAACAGTTAAGGATGCAGTAGGTGGTTTTTATGCATGGCCAAAGGATCAAGTGGTTTTCGATGAAAAGGTACATACATGCATGTGTTTTATAAACCTACATATATCATTCTTCATATTTAATTCGTGTTTGATACCCGGCTTTTGTTTCCCTACGGTAACACCACCAAGTACCATAAAATAGATTGGTGAGAACCCGAATCGCACCTAAATTACAAACGAAGCGCTATGTCTCTAGTGATGCCAAGCAAAAGGAAGCTAAGAAGATCAAGAGTCAGAAGTCGTTAAATTATTGAGAATTTTATTTTGTACGACATTACAATTTTATATACATTCCAATTTTATTTTATTTGAATATATTTTGAATATATGTATATATATATATTTGAATTTGTTTTGATATATATTGATTTCTTATATATGACTAAAAGATTCATATAGTCACAGTTATTAACACTTTTTGGTCACAGTTTGCTTAATTCGATGTGTGACTAAATGTTAGAAAGGGCCACACGAACATAAAATTAATGTGGCCATTGGATGAGCAATAGTTACACATAACACACATTTCTTCACTTAAAACACCATATGGTCACACTTATTAACATTTTTGGCCACTTTATGCTCAATTGTATGTGACTAAATACCAAAAACAAACATGCTTTGTGTGACTAAATGTTAGAAAAGGCCACACAAACATAAAATTCATGTGGCCATTGGATGATCAATAGTCACACAAAAGACATATTTCTTCACCTTAAACACCATATGGTCACACTTATTAACACTTTTGGCCACTTTATGGTTAATTGTTTGTGACTAAATACCCAAAACAAACATGCTTTGTGTGACTAAATGTTAGAAAAGGCCACACAAACATAAATTTCAAGTGGCCATTGGATGATCAATAGTCACACAAAACACACATTTCTTCACTTAAAACACCATATGGTCCACTTATTAACACTTTTAGCCACTTTATGGTTAATTGTATGTGACTAAATACCCAAAACGAACATGCTTTGTGTGACTAAATGTTAGAAAAGGCCACACAAACATAAAATTCATGTGGCCATTGGATGATCAATAGTCACTCAAAACACACATTTCTTCACTTAAAACACCATATGGTCACACTTATTAACACTTTTAGCCACTTTATGGTTAATTGTATGTGACTAAATACCCAAAACAAACATGATTTGTGTGACTAAATGTTAGAAAAGGCCACACAAACATAAAATTCAAGTGGCCATTGGATGATCAATAGTCACACAAAACACACATTTCTTCACTTTAAACACCATATGGTCACACTTATTAACACTTTTAGCCACTTTATGGTTAATTGTATGTGACTAAATACCCAAAACAAACATGCTTTGTGTGACTAAATGTTAGAAAAGGCCACACAAACATAAAATTCATGTGGCCATTGAATGATCAATAGTCACTCAAAATACACGTTTCTTCACTTGAAACACCATATGGTCACACTTATTAACACTTTTAGCCACTTTATGATTAATTGTATGTGACTAAATACACAAAACAAACATGCTTTGTGTGACTAAATGTTAGAAAAGGCCACACAAACATAAAATTCATGTGGCTATTGGATGATCAATAGTCACACAAAACACACATTTCTTCACTGTAAACACTATATGGTCACACTTATTAACACTTTTGGCGACTTTATGATTAATTGTATGTGACTAAATACCCAAAACAAACATGGTTTGTGTGACTAAATGTTATAAAAGGCCACACAAACATAAATATAATGTGGCCATTGGATGAGCAATAGTCACACAAAACACACATTTCTTCACTTTAACACCATATGTTCACACTTATTAACACTTTTTGCCACTTTATGATTAATTGTATGTGACTAAATACACAAACAAACATGCTTTGTGTGACTAAATGTTACAAAAGGCCACACAAACATAAAATCAAGTGGCCATTGGATGATCAATAGTCACACAAAAGACATATTTCTTCACCGTAAACAACATATGGTCACACTTATTAACACTTTTGGCCACTTTATGCTTAATTATATGTGACTAAATACCCAAAAGAAACATGCTTTGGCGTGACTATACGGTTTATGGTCACTAATATGGATTAATCCAATAAAATTTGTACCTACTAGTCACACATGTTACGGTTTTTGTTACTCTTTTGCAATAATGAGACTAAAAAGTCAAACACGCCGACCATAGAGTACCTATCTATGTCAGCGCGACCTTTAGTCACACACGGCCGAAAAATCATGTGTGACTATATGTATATCGTCACGCGTATTCGGTGTGGCCAAATCCACTTTTTGGTCTAGTGTTAATTGCTTGCATGAAAATATGTTTGATATTATTTACGTAGTTGCATGATTATATGTTAAAACAAGGTTGCATGAAATTGACCATTTGCAGTTTATGTTTAATTTCTGGAATGATCGTCGACCTTAAAATATTTTTGCCACCATGTTTGTAGGAATCATGGGTTCTAAAGAGTTGGAAATACTCAGCTCACTTCACATCATGATCTTACAGGTTTTTTCCTCTTTTTTGTTTAAGTTGAATATTGTGGGTTAATTTTTGTTCAAAGTATTTTATAGGGTACGTAATTGGATATTTTATAGTTTTGTATTCATTTCATGTTTTATGTGTGTGAATTGTGATTGTTTTTTTTTTTTTCAAAATTCTATTGACTGGTGGTTTAATTTTGGAGAAGGATAGCCGTTGAGACCCCGACCATGCTAAACACAAGAAGTTCAGGTGACATGACAGTTGCTATGGATATAAACACATTATGCCCAAAGGTTGGATGATTATGGATTGTGATTATGTGATATCTATATCATTATTTTATCAATTGATGTTATTTTGTATACAAAATGTAATGGGCTTAGTTTGATTGTAACTATACATTTGTTTGTTTCGTTTCGAATCAGCCTTTCGATATTCTTTACATGCAAATGAATTATATTTTGTTATTGATTTGGTGCCGAAAATGAAGTTTAGTATTTGAAGTAAGTTCTTTACTTTCGGATGATAAACTTTTCAAGTTTTTTCATGACTTCGACACCCTTGCCCCTAAGATCGAACCTCAAACTTTCAAAGCCATCAATCTCTTCGAAGGTGATGGTAGCTATGAAATATTAGACACAATCGGTGCATCGCACTTGAATAAAGCCTCGTCTAAAATAATTTTAATAACCATTATTTCTTACTACCTTATCCTCATTAATTATAAACTTTTCAAGTTTTTTCATGACTTCGACACCCTTGCCCCTAAGATCAAAGCCATCAAACTTTCAAAGCCATCAATCTCTTCGAAAGTGATGGTAGCTATGAAATATTAGACACAATCGGTGCATCGCACGGGTTGAATAAAGCTTCGTCTAAAATAATTTTAATAACCATTATTTCTTACTACCTTATCCTCATTAATTATTATCCTTTCTTTCTCCTTTGTTTAATTCGGTTACTCAAAATAATTATCACACGATCGTTCACTTTTCGAGTCACGTTCGGCTAATACCACTTACAAGTCAATATTTCACCCTCGATCCCAATAATAAACCCAACCTCCGGTTTTACTAGTCGGGTCAAACATGTCAATATGTCAAATAGTAAACCAAGTAAATCAATAATATCACGAGTCCAAGTAATATCCATAATCAAGTCCATGTAGGCAAATCAAGGTCTCACCGAGACCATGAGGTCTCGGCTATCCCATGTCGCGGCCAAAATCACAACGAAATTCCAAATCCAAATAAATCAAATGATGCAAAATAATCTCAACTAGTCCAGATCGATCCAAGTAAATATACGGCTCAATGATGAATCCCAAATCCAAATCTGCTTCAAAAATGAATCCAAATCAAACTAAATGGCCAACAATATTAAATCCGAATTCCAAATCATTTCCAACTCACCCATAGGGCTCGGCCTCGTGGGTTAACCAACTCGTACGCGTTCCCAAATGAAACAAGAAAATGAGAGTAAGTCAAAAATAACGAAATAAGCCAAAAGGAAATAAGTTCTCATGAGCTTATAAAGAGCTTTTGACACAAAACGTTTAGGTCGAAAGAATAACACGATGAAAATGATGATACCGTTGTTTTCAAACACGATTTTAACTCGTTTTAATCCTAAACCGTTTCACAGTCTGTTTAGCAAACAAAAACCGATTCACAATATGTTTAGCAAACAAAAACCGATTCACCCCACATGTGTGAACTGTTATTTTAATAAATCTTTTAAATGAGTTTCACTGTAGGGGTGGCGGTGTACGGTGCGGTGGTGTAATTTTGAGTTTAGGGTTGGAAATGAGAAGGGAGTGGTATATATTTTGAGTTTGGGTCGAATCTGTCAATTCTCAAAGTCAAGGGGGGCTCAGTTAATTATTAACGCAGGGACTAATGGTGTAATTTTACTAATCTCCAAACAAAATGACTCTCGAGCTTCTTTAAGCTAGATAAGATTTTCGTGAAACTTTTAAACTTGCACCATTAATTTTAAAATCAATTTTCCAATAAAAACAACTAGTTACATGACTATTTTTCGTAAAACACCATAACTAAATCAATAAACGTATATTAGGTATAGACTCGTGCCGGTACGGGTTGTGCTACATCACACGCTTTATGAGAAAAATCTCTCGACTCGCAAACTAATATTCCCATAATAGTTCCATGATATTCCAAAAACAGTTCTAAGGTATCAAATGTTCATTTTCAAACGGAATGCGGTGTAAAAATATTTTTGAAAGTTACCGGTTGTCACATATTAATACTAGTCTTTACTACTTTTAAAATGTAAAATTTAAAAATGGCAAGTTTTTAATATTGGCTAATCTCCACATGTTTATCAATTTAAAAAATATATATACCGTTTCGCTATCAATATCAATATACATTACATGAATGCTCTTATAAAGACTTAATCTTATTTCTTAAAACTTAAAAGCCTAAAATTGAGTATCGTTAGTGAACTTTTATACCATTAAAATAGTAACATCATTTACAACAATTAATATTTTGAATACTGTTTAATCCTTAAAGTTGTATCAATTTTTTTTCCTAACTCATGAACATTTTTCGTAATGATTATAAATTCCAACCGTAAGTTGTGCATCAAGGGTTAAACCAGCATCACGATTTCATAAGTATAAATATTTGCATCTACACATTACCTTTTTGCTCAAATAGCCGTTTGGTATAATAAAAATATACACAAACTAATAGTTTTTCAAAAATTCATAATGTAAACAACTTGCATGTACGAGTTTAACAACTAGTTCATTTTTTAAACATGATTTTTCAAAAACTTCATCTTCTTGTCAATTCAGGAATATTATTTTATTTTATGTGTTTGTTATCTAGTCTTTATATTTATATGTATAAAATGAAAAATAAATTACTTAAATGAACTATATAAATACTTATCTTCAAAATAAATTATTTTCTATTACTTTACAAAAATAAACTAAAGCTAACGCCATCACATAGTGTATGTGACTTTATGAGTATACAAAGCTTTGGTGGGCCCATTATTCTCAAAATAACATCACACAAAAACACTCATTTTCATAGCCTAAAACACACCAATAGTACTCTGTATCTATACTACTTAAAGCTTATCCCCCTTAATTTAATGTGCAAGGGGGTTGTGCACAACCGAAAGTACCGTACATACATCTTTATGCATACCAAAATAACTACAAATGATTTCGGTTTAGTATGCCCTCATATTCAATGCAAATTCAGTTTGATTTATGAAGAGGCTCGAGTTGAAAGAAATTTCCAGTTTGGTTTATGAAGATCCTCGACTTGAATGAAATATAACCCTGGATTGAATGCATAAACGTTCACACTAAACACGTATTCAATGTTGGAAGCACAAAAGGGCTGCCAATTTGCAACCTCAAAGAATATGTATCAATCTACAATTAAAACATTACTAAATGGAACCTGCCTAAATAAGCCTTACAACCCATTATCCGCACACACTCATTGTGGGTAGGCATACAAGTAAAAAAAGGACCGTTATCTCTATAATTATGGTCGTAGAAAACGGAGGACCAAATGCACTATTGTTACTGGACGAATTGAAATTGGATGAGACCGGCACGATCGTAGTGATGCTTTGTAGGATGTGGGATATAAATGCTCCTTCAGGCCGATACTTGAGCACTAATTTCTTGGTGTCCGATGCTAAAGTATGTTGACATCCATCACCATGTGTGAAAACCCGAATAATGCCAACATGTAATACAAAAGTTATCAAATGTCTGTTGTTTGTCAATTTTTTCTTACATACTTTTATGCAGGGAAATGTTATCCACTGTACCGCCAAGGCAACAAGAGCTCACAATTTCTTGAAGTTAAAAGAGGGTGCTATATATTCTGTCAAAAATTTTGTAGTCATGCAAAACAAAGAAGATTTTCAGATCGTGAAGGACGATACGCTCATGCTTGAGTTTAATGGAGCAACAAGCATAAGGAAATCTTTGGTTATATCTAAGGGATTTGTTAGGTATCCGTTACAATTGGTTGATTTTGATCATATAAAGCCCACGAAAAACAAATATCTCATTGGTAATGTGTTGTTTGTTTAGGTATCTTAAAATTAATTGTTTTTAAATATTGTTGCTATAAAAGCTTTTACCTTCGTGATGTCTGTAGGTTATGTGACAAATGTGGGTAGGATGAACTACACCAAAACAGAGCCAAAACCTTGATTTCTACTTGGCGAATCATAGGTTGAAATTTATATTTCTTGCAAAGGATGTTGTGAAAATGAAATTTTTTTTGCCAATATGTATTAGGAAACTTACTGTTCTTTTGTTTCGATTCCCTTTGTAATCAGGGGCCAATCCATACGGGTGACCCCGTGGGGAGGGCTTGGCTGATGTGTTGATTGAGAAGAAGCGACACACGCTGGCATGTGTCCTGTTGTGGTGACTTCAACCTCTGCAAAGCAATATAACAAAGAAGTGGCTTATGGACTATTTACCTTTTGCATGTTCAACACTTTTCATTTACACATTTAACCTTTGATATTACCTTCTAGATAAGCTCTATCTATCCAGCAGTTCATCCACCCAACTCCTAGATTCAGTCGACATTCCTGCGATTAAAGAATTGAATACAGAGATTTGGTGAGAAGCTAATTCTTATTATTGAATATATCCTAAAAGCAGAAAATTTAACAAATCATACAATTGTTTGTTAGCATCACCGATGCCTCAAAAGGATCTTTGGGTAGACACTGAACCAAGAGAAGGATCTATCGAGAATCTTCTTATGTGGGCCCGAAATAAAAGGAATGATGTATGTATTATTATGCATTCGCCATCTCTATATTATCTTTATAGTTCACAACATTTACGAATCTAATTTATACAACGTCTGCCATCATAATTAAGGCCAAGATTGATAATGTGCGTACTTATAGAAAGGGATGGAATTTCCCATCGTAAGGGGAGACAACCGCAGGAAAGGGGCTACTAGAAAGAATGGGAGATTTTGGTGCGAGTCATGCAGCAGCAGCTTGAATACCGGTAATAAGGTAATGCCATATTTGCATTTTATATTTTGATTGTTTGAATGTATTATATAAAATTGCTCACCTTGACATTTACCATGCGCTGAATGTTTCCTTCGTGTATCGTCTTGAACTTGGTATCTCTCGATGCTACCGCAGCAGACTGTGGTGGTCCTTTTTGATGATGCGTCCGTTGGATTGATCGGGTTCCCAGGCGTTAGTGTCCGATGAGGATGAGGTACGTTATAAATCCCCTTTAATTACACACTATTACATCATTCCCATTACTCATGGCTTGCTCTACAAGGTTCGACGATCATGCAAACTTTCCATCACCTATATCTGACCTCATTGGGACAACACACATGTTTGAAATCAAATCTCACACGTATTATGAATATGGAACATTCGAGAGTTTTACGTCTTGGGAAGTTGACCCACATAATACATCAGCTGAACCCACAAGCGCAATCACCATTGATAATGAAACCGCTGTTACATGCTCATCATCCAAGTCACCCGCTCGATCGCCAACCCTCACTACACCGCCCAAGCCCTCAGAGGATAGGAAACGGAAAAGGTAGTCGAAACCCAAAAAAAACAATACAACATGTATTTGTATAAAGTCACTTACTGATAGAATTCCATTGTTTGCAGGGTGGTTGTTGATGATTCAACTACAAAACATGAACCGCCGGTTAATGATGTACAAGGTGATGCGCCGATATTGCAAGTAATAATCCATCTTCAACATCCAGCCCACCGTTCAAACGGCTGATAAAGACCAACCATGCAAATGATAATAAAGATGATAGGTCAGCGATCTTAAAACATTTGGGTGACAACAAAATATCTTTACCCTATCTATCTTACTACTACAATACATCTAACATAATAATCATGTTCCGTTGTATGCAGTGTTGATATTGATAATTTGGACGCGGTTGTTGAACCGATAACTGTCGACATTGAGCAGGATGGTGATAACAACACCCTGCCCGTCAAGAAGAAACAGAGACGGTTAGCACATATTGACTTACACTTTTTTCCGCTAACCCTTTTACGCTTTGCCCGCATAATAACACGTTTCTCCCTATATATTTTGTAAACAGGTTTGTGGTTGAAGAATCTGAATGACCCCATCCAATGAGTGCCCCATCAAGCCTTTATAAAACGAATGCTTTTGACAATAATAATACATTTGATAAAAACTACTCTTGGGATTTTGTTTTACTTTTGTTTTAATTGTTGTTTGGAAGACACAATAATTAGCCGTTCCATTACATTTGGTTTTGTTTTTTTCTGACAACATGTTTTGGTTTGCCATCAAACAAAATATTGTTTGTTTTTGTGCTAAACTCCATTTCGTGTACCTCCAAGATGAACATAATGTGGCTTTGGACAATTTCTACATGAGATCAAATAGCTATGTGTGTTAGTAATGCCAGATGACCATGAAAGCAATTGTGGTTCTTTTGATTTTTCCATCAAACATTGTTACCAAGTGTAATGTTTAATGTACAAGATATTTGTTTAGGTATCTTAAAATTATTAATCCTTTTTCGTTTCTCCATCGACATGGTTACGGTGTAATGTTTCATGAACAAAATAAATATGTGAATGAACCATATATTTATATTAATGAAAATAATATCTATGTCGTTTACTACTTTTCCTGTTGTATCCCCTTTTTAATCACTCCTATAACCCTTTCATGTGATGAACATGTAACCAAACATCCAATTAATGAATCCTATTTCAGATAATTCTCTAACTCTCTTATAGTATCCCTATTTTCATTCACTCATATAACCCTTTAAATAATTGATCAACTTAAAGTACACAACGGGTCATCTAAATTCATGAATACATGTGATTGATTCATTGTGAATACTTAATAAAAAAATTTTCAAAACCTTCGGAAATTACCCAAATGTTAGGACGATGTTGTTTTAAATCTCAAATGATACGGATATTGAAGATGGTTATGCTGCTTAATGCAATCACCAAGATTGCCTAAAATCGACTTTATTATATACCTAATGAATTAAATAATGACTGTAACATTATGTTTGGTATGAATTATATGAGTTTGAAACCCTCCTTCTATTTATATGTATTTATACCATCCACTACATATGTTTACTTTACACATACATTATTATTTTATACATGACAAGTGTGATATAAACTTATCTTATAAGGCAATTTTTTAAACATGTTTATTCCTGCATTATTTTATAACAATTAAGAGTTTCTTACTTTCTACATATGTTATATAGATGAACCATCCTGAATTTGTGTGTTATACATAACAAGTTATTATTTTATATTGGAAAAAAAATCAGTCTCATTATTAAAGCAATAATAAGAATCATAAAACCTGAGATACTTACCATAGAAGCCTGTTCATTGTTCATTACACTTATTGCATCAGTTCACCACTAGAATCCCAAGAGATGCTTTAATATACATCTTGCTTCTATATCTTTCCAAACCTGCAAGGTTATGTGTTGCATAATTGATACATATCATCCAAATACTAAATGAATACAGGTACATTTCAATTTAACAAAATACTATACCTCCCAATTATGTATATGATTAAATCCATATTTGTTTTTCCGCATAAGGTCGAAAATGATCATGCTCATGTTCCATCCCTCAGACATGTTGCGAAATCTTTCGTTATTGATTTGAAAACAATTGTCAGTGAAAGTGGAATAACACAAAGCTATTGTGGTTTGCGGCTAAATGAAACTGTCAAATCATTTACTGTGTATACACCAGCCAAACATTCACTTGCATTATTATAGTGCAACATTGTTGCAACAATTGATACCGATTCGACGTGTTCACCGTAATTTGTTAGGACAAACATCACGCCAGGGTGATTTACCAAATATGACAAATGAGTCAAATGCCTTATGCTTCAAATCAACCCTTTATGTATAAAAAACGAAGATCAGCAGGTGTTTAACTAACCAAATTACATTTGGCACACAATTGTTTCCGTAATAATGAATAATACCTTAATGTTATTCATACAGGACGCTTCTACAGCGTGCCAGTGCACTAAAAAGCAACACGGAGCCATTACGCATCTGCAGGTAATTTCATATTTAATAATTCATGCCTTATGTTATTTGATGGATAAAAATGTTGTTATTCCCAATAAAATTTACCTTTTTTGGCAAGGTGTTTCCGTTGTTTACGATGATATTGGGCATCCATCATTTGAGTGTCAAATATGCAAAGCGATTATGTGGTATCAGGAGAGAAGCGATAAATCAAAGAGCGCTACCAACCCAACTTTTTCCATTTGCTGTCAAGAGGGAAAACTTCTTTTCCAAGATTTAATGAAACGCCTTCACCTCTTAAAGAGTTTATGGACTATAATAATCCTGCAAGTTTAAGATTCAAAGACCGGATCGGGTATATAATGGCATGTTTTGTTACACATCTTTTGGAGCAAGAATAGACCATTCAATTAACACGGGCAAGGGTCCATATACCTTTAGAGTAAATGGCCAGAGCTATCATCAAATAGGTTCTCTTCTTCCAACACAGGGAATTCAACCTAAATATGCACAACTATACTTTTTGACACCGAAATGAAGTGAATAACCGAATGAGAGCTTTTATAGACAAAGATGGGGGATATGTGTTAGATCCAAGTATAGTAGGGAGCTTAATTAAAATGTTTGATCAATCAAATTCAATTGCTAAGGCATTTCGAATGGCTCGGGATTGGTGCGAGAACCACAATGCAGCCACCTTTCAACTACGGCTGATAAGTGGACATACTACATCTCGGCAATACAACGCACCAACCGTGGCCGAAATAGCAGCTCTAATTACTAATGACTTTGGTGATGGTATTCCTACAAGAGATATTATTGTAACTAACAGGGATGAAGGTTTGAAACGTATTTCGAAGTTGCATTCGAATACATGTCACTTCAATATCCATTGTTATTCCCATATGGAGAAGAAGGATTTCATGAAAAGATACCATATTACAACAACATGTCAGACGAAGACCAAAGGGCTTTTGTCACAATGAAAGAATACTATTCATATATCATACAACAAATAAATAACCAAGGTACTACACTGCTTAGAGGTGGGCGATTATTCCAACAATACTTGGTGGATTCATATGCGGTTGTTGAAGAACAGAGGCTAAAATGGACCAGGAAAAATCAAGATACGTTACGCGTTGATCTATATCATAATGTTTGTGACGCTGTAACAAGGGGGATATAAGTGCAGCAGACGGGAAAACGAATCGCTCGCCAAAAGTTTTATAGGCGGTCTAAGGTATATGATGCAAAACTACCAAGATGCAATGGCTATATGCCGGACGTATGGGAATCCGCACTGTTCATCACGCTTCACCGCTAATCCAAAATGGCCCGAGATTGCAAATGCTAAAACACGCCCCGCCAAAAAGTACATGACCGCCCGTATGGCAACACGCGTGTGTTCAAGATTAAACTTATCGAATCGTTAAAACGACCTTACAAAAATTCATATTTTTGGCAAGTCACGAGGAGGTAAACAAAAATTAACCCATACTTTTAATCTGTTTACTCTTTTATATATACATTGTGTATTATCTTATGTTTGTTTACGATTATATTTCAGTTGTGTATGTCATAGAATTTCAAACGTGGCTGCCACATGCTCATATCCTACCGGGCTAGAAGAAGAATTGAAATGCAAAACCCCATCCCGTATAAATGATATAATTACAGCTGAGATACCATGTCGAATCAATGATCCAGATGGGTATAAAGTAGTGACTGAGTTTATGTTACATGGACCTTGCGGTAAAGATGAAAAAAAAGCCCCATGTACAACTGAGGGTAAGTGCTCAAAACATTTTCCTAAACCTTTTGTGGTTGAAACAATTGTTGATAATGATGGTTATGCTATTTATCACGGAGGAATAATAACGCTCACCATATAAAGGGAAATTCAAATACGATAATGATATGTGGTGCCTCACAAACCGTATCTCCTCATGAAATACCAAGCCCACATTAACGTGGAATGGTGCAACAGATCCAAAGCAATTAAGTACTTATTCAAGTACTTAAATAAAGGTCCCGATAGAGCCACAATTGTTATACAAGAGAATGTAAAAAATGATGGTGATACATCAAATGTACAAGTTTTGGAGGTTGACGAAATAAAGAACTATTTGAATTGTCGTTTTTAGCTCCATGTGAGGCGGTGTGCCGTTTGTTTTCATACGACATACATTTCTCATATCCGTCTGTTATGAAGCTGAATTACCACTTGCCGAATCAACACGCAATCACACTACGTGACTCGGAAAGCTTGCCCGCCCTAATTCAAATAGAAGGTATCGACATGACCATGTTCACTGATTGGTTTGAATTAAACAAGCGTGATACAAATGCGAATCAGATATGTATGTGAGATACCTACACATTACGTGTGGCATGAGAAAGACAAACTATGGAAAAAACGCAAATTGCAAAAATGCATCGGTCGGATTGTTTACTCGCACCCGGCCCTGGAGACCGATATTATCTTAGAATGTTGTTGAACATTGCAAGAGGTCCTGATTCTTGGGAAAAACTCATGACTGTTCACGACAAACTATGTTCGACTTTCAAGGAGGCATGTTTTGTGTATGGCCTCTTAAATGATGACACGGAATGGACATATGCTATATCAGAAGCAAGTGTATGGATGTTTGGACCACGGTTACGTGACATATTTGTAACAATTTTAATATTTTGCGATGTTAGCAGACCTTTAAAATTTTGGGAAGAAAATTGGAAGTTTCTATCAGAAGATCTTCTACACAAGAAAAGGAAAATGTTCAATTATCCTGACTTGGAGTTGACGGACGAGCAACTAAAGAACTATTGTTTGATAGAGATCCAAGAGTTATTAAATAGAAATGGTAGATCTTTATCTGAATTCCAAGACCTACCGTTGCCGACCCAAGGTTACTAACCAATATGGACAATCGTCTCATACGTGAGGTGTTGAATTATGACATGAAACAGAGTAAGATTGAACATCAGCAACTTCATTCATTGTTAAATCCCGAACAACGTTTAATCTATGAAGAGGTGATTGAATCTGTCCATGGTAAAAAGGGAATTTTTACTGTATACGGTCCAAAGGAACTGAAAGACGCTTTTTATACAAGAGTATCATCTCAAGATTAAGATCGAACGCATGATAGTGCTCGTTGCATCTTCAGGTATAAATTTATACTATGTTTTAAAATCAACTATTTTAAAATGGATAAAATTTGTTACTTGATTAACACTTTCAATTTAGGTAGGAATAGCTTCATTGTTACTACCAGGTGGGAGAACCGCGCATAGCCGTTTTGTTATACCGCTTGAATTATTAGAGAACAGTACATGCGGCATAAAACAAAATACACATATGGTGAACTCATACAGAAGTTAAACTTATTATATGGGATGAAGCTCCGATGACTCAAAAATATGCTTTTGAAGCATTGGATAAGACGCTCAAGGATATTTTAGGATATCATGATCCTGACAGTAGGAATCGAATATTTGGAGGAGTGAAAGTCTTGCTTGGAGGTGACTTTCGACAAGTTTTGCCAGTTATACCAAAAGGAAGCAGGGCAGACATTGTTCAATCGTGCGTAAACCAATCTGAACTATGGAAGCATTGCAAAGTATTTAGACTTACACGTAGCATGCGTGTCAACGAGTATACCGAGAATGGGCGCTTGATACTCGAAAACAAGATTTCAATAGATGGGTTTTGGCTGTGGGGATGGAAACGTGCCGGCAAAATGCAAAGAAGGAGAGGACGACCCAAGTTGGATTGACATTCTTGAAATGTTCCTAATTAAATCGTGGGATTGTCCAATAAAACAGATTGTCACAGAGACATACCCTGATTTTACAACGAGGCAAACCGACGATGTGTACCTCAAAGAAAGGGCAATACTAACTCCTCGGAATGATGACGCTGATGACATCAATGAGTACATGTTTAAACAGTTATCGGGGAATCGTTACATACAAATAGCGGATGAGATTTGCAAGGAATCTACAGATAGCCTAGAACAGCACGAACACTATCCGATTGAATTTCTTAATTCCTTAAATTTCCCCGGTATGCCCCCACATGCTCTTCACTTAAAAAAGGAATTGCCAATTATGCTATTGCGGAACATCAATCCAACCAAAGGGTTGTGTAATGGAACAAGGTTGCTCATCACAGATCTAGGCCAGTTTGTTATTCACGCTAAGGTGCTTACAGGTTCAAATATAGGGATAACGTTGTTATACACAGGATTATACTGACATCAACGCAATCCAAGTGGCCATTTATTCTAAAACGGCAACAATTCCCTGTAAGACCATGTTATGCAATGACAATTAACAAAAGTCAGGGTCAATCACTTAATTACGTTGGCCTCTATATGCCTACTCCCGTATTCACCATGGTCACTTTATGTGGCGCTATCTAGAGTTACCGCCTGACGGCCTTAAGATACTAATGGTTGAAGACAAGGACCCAGAGCTTAAGAATTGCACGCGTAACATTGTTTTCAAAGAAACATTCAGCAACCTAACGTAGGAACTATATGCGATGTTCAAACAACAGTTATTTATTATTACTTGGTTGTTTGCCACAAACACTCATAATGTGCATCAGTCCATGATATTGTTCCAACTCTTAACATGTATTCATATCGCACCACGGTTACTCTTTAATCAAATAACCACAAAATGTAGTAGGCACGACTTAACTATACACCTTAAAAAAAATTACTATCATACACTTAGACTCAAAAGTTAAAGACACCAAACTGTACTCAGAAAGCCAACCACCTTCAAACACAAATAACCACCAATAATACAAAACCAACTTCTCGATCCCTCAATCTACTCATCGCCAGAAACTAAGACAAACAGAATGCACACCCAAGATTAACAAGACTCAGCCGAGAGAATTGGGTGTGACCAGAGCAGGTATTCACACCTCTCAAGGAGGCAGATCAAGAAGTTAGTCACACCGTTTGCACCCTCTCGACCAAAGAAAAGTTGATCTTAAAGGAAATAACATAAACTTACCGTGCTATAAAGAAACCAACCACCTTCAAACACAAATAACCACCAATAATTTAACACCAACTTTTCAATCCCTCACCTACTCATTGCCGTAAACTAAGACAATAGCTAAACAACCACAATTAACGGATTAAACAGAACACACACCCAAGATTAACAAGACTCGGTTAAGAGAATTGGGTGTGACCAGAGCAGGTATTCACACCTCTCAAGGAGGCAGATCAAGAAGTTAGTCACACCGTTTGCACCCTCTCGACCAAAGAAAAGTTAATCTTAAAGGAAAGAACGTAAACTTACATTGTTGTAAAGATAAATGCGGAAACGAGGCACAACACTCTTAGTTAAGAGATATTGATTCAAGAATGTGCCAAAATGAATAGCCTCCTATCTGAAGAGGGTCTCAACACAAACAACCTTAATCACCAATAACCCATTTAACCTACACAACGATTACACCAATCACCACCGTGATCACCACAACCCTCCTCATCACCACCATAATCTCCACTGCTTCGCCTTATTATTCCCATCCAGCATAACGCGCCACCACACAGCCACCATCATTCACCACGTGACACCACTAACCAAGCTAAAACACCCCACTATCATCCTCATTTCCTCAGATGCTTACCGGTATTAAGTTTAAGTTTCTTCCTGTATATTACAATTAAAATTGTCACATAAGGAGCTTAAAATCAAGTCAACAAATTTTCTAATAACCAAAACTTAACTATAAACCTTAAAACAACCAAAATTTCGCCTGAGAAAATCATACTCATTCTTAACACATAATTGGACTTTCAAAATATTAATTGTAAATGGTTTTGAACATTATAAGATTCGTTAAAAACAACAATCCAAAGTGATAAAAAATTAATGTTCTTTGTTTCAAGACACCATCATCATCCTAAACACTATCCATAAAAAACTTCAAACTCTTAGAAATTTTTACCGATAAGTAAAACATATGCTTATTTGTTCAATTTAATCGAAACAAAAATAACCCCATATCATTCTTAAATCAATAAACATCATAAACCAAGTAACACTCAATAAATTCAAACATTTAAATATGCACGCTTTAATTTGATCATAATGAAATCGAATACCTGAAATATTGGAATCAATCGACAGATAATCAGATCCTTTATCATAACCCTCAAAAAAAATATATCGATTACTATAAATCTTGATCAATTTGGCCTTAGATTAAAAACCCTAAATATGTTATTTAGGCGTTATTCGGTATTTTTATCAAGTGTGAGAGATGTGTGAGAGAAAAAGTCAAACGGTTATACTTTACCCTTTTTAATGTATATTAAAACAAATTAATAATAATAAAAATTAAAATACTTAAACATAAACTGATTATAACATAAACATAACTGATCATAGATCAGTCCCTTCCATTAACAAAGTTAAACAACTTACATACCCATCATTGACATAAAACCTAACTTAACCCAACAAACTACATACATCAAAAGACAACAGAAACTACCCAGCATGCCCTAATCTTCATCATCAGAACTTTCAGCTTCATCAAGCTTCTCCAAAAGCTCCTCCTTCTCCAACAAGCTTTGACGACACAAAACAAGCAGTTGAGCCAACAGATCAAGTTTCCTGCGATCCTTTAGTTGTATTTCAAGGATAGCATCATGACCATTGCTTTGCCACGACATTGAAACGAGAAAAAGTGATAGCCGTCTCATTGATTGTCGCTCCGTTTGTCAATCACGCCCTTAACCGACTGCTCTCCTCCCCAATATGAGCAATAAAACCTTCCTCCTCTGCTTTAGCGTGAGTTATCGTAGCTTTGAAAGCATCAACAAGTTTTCCAGTTTGAGTGAGAGATTTCAATTCATCTAGATTCGGTGTGGTTGACATTTTGATTTTAGAGTTACTGTGGATAGAGTTGTGTGTTAAAATTAGGGTTAGATAGTAATTGATCTTCGATTATATATACAGAAAATTGTGTGGTCATTATAATTAAGGTGGGTATACAAGAATTTGCAAATAAAACAACACAAACACAATAATTAACGTTCGTAAATAAGAAGTTGCAAAAAAAAACAACACAAAGACACTGAAGAGGCATTGGATCATTTAATTTGGGTGTTACTGGAGACTTTGAAGTTTCCATGCATAAATGACAAATGCAGTATTTAGGAAGATGTCCAACATTGCAATATAACACCCTCAGTTATACATTTGATATAAAACAAACCCTGCATACACAATGCATTACAATTAACGTCTTAACCTTAAAATCCATGCTTATAATTTATAAATCTTCGTTAATTAAAAATTTCGTAATAAAAAAAACAAGCAAAAACACTATAAATTTTAATACCATCAAAGATATCTAAATAAAATTTACTAATTAAACTCATTCATTTTTTTAGCATTTGACTCTTCCTCACGAACACCGTCTTTAGCTTCCCAAAACAAAGTAACTAATTTTTCAAGCATTACACGATTCCTCTCTTGCGTCTTTCTCAAAGCATCGATCGAATCTAAAGCTACGCCACGATGACCTAACGCTTCCATGTTCAAAATCATTGTGTTGTTTTTAGCCATTACACGCCTCAAATGATGACAACAATCAAAAAGCAACTTTGATAATGCATCATCTTCACATGCCTGTTGCACAAACCACAAACGCATACAATCATGCAATTTTGATGATCCTGAAATATTCATCAAATTCTCTAACAACTCAAAATTTGCCATTGAAGAGTGCAAATAGTTATATAATTCCTAATAACAAAAGACACATATAAATAAGAAACAAAACACTTATGTAACTTACTCAAATTAAAATACTACATATGAAAAGACTATGTTAATAAAAACTTTTAATGGAAATAAAGTAATGTAAATACAAAAGTAATTATAACATTATTAGGCATCTAAGTATATATTCCACAAAGATAATATAAACTAAAATAATGATAACATTATTAGCAATTTAAATAATAAATTAAATGCAAATTATATAACATGTATCTAAATACCATCATATACAACATTATTGGTAAAAACATGAACCCTCAACCACTATACCGGGCATCGCACGGGTTGAATGAAGCCTCGTATCTTTAAAAGTAAAAGGAAATTTTTAGAATACCACAACATAATCCAATCCCACCAGTGGGGTAGGAAACTTTCAGATTAAATTTTATTAAATCCAAACCATTGTTGAAACTACAACTTATAATTTATGCAATAAATGTTATACAATTTATATGGTATAGTATTTTTAAGCAAGTAATTAGTTATTTTCATATTTGGTTGCCTACTACATGTTGGGTCGCCCAACACATATTGGATCGGCTACCATTTTAAGTCTTTTGAATACTTTAACTTTCAAGTCGTATTTATCAAAAATCTTTCAGTCGCCTGGTAAATGTTGGGTCACGTAAATGCATTGATGTTGCCTAAGAGGTCGCGTAAAGGTAAATGTTCATTCGAAAAATAACATGCTTGCGACATTGTTTTGTAAAGTACTAACATAAATGGGTTGTTTAAAAATTCACTCTTTTCAAATCAAGTTTAAGTCACACGATTACGTTATTAATATCAAGCTTTACTACTATTAAAATGTCAATTTTAAAAATGACAAGTTTAAATATTAGCTAATTTTTACGTGTTTATCATTTTTTTTTAAAATAAACATTTTTTCTATCAATATCTATTTACACGGTTGCTCATATAAATACTGAATGACATTTCTATAAACAATTTTTTGGTAAAGGGTATATATCCGGTGAAATATATTGAGTAAAAAATGTTTGGTACAAAAAGGGCGGTAATGAGCCACCCTAAATCAAAAAACAATATACTTTGAAAATGCTCAAAGCATAACAACCAAACTAACCAAATGTGATACAAAGACTACAAAAGATACACATTAAGGGTGCGTTTGGTATCCCACTATGAGAATGAGATTATGACTATGAAAGTGATTAAAGGTGTTTGTTTTGTGGGACCAATAATGAAATGGGTTTATCATAGTCATAGATTCATTACACACCAATTTGGTGTATATGAAATCCATTCACGCGGGCCCTTCTCTTTTCCACTACAAAATTCAAATATCTTTACACTTTTTCATTCCATATTTTATCAACCAAATATAAACAATCGTAATGATACACTTTTTCATATCTATTGTCATTCTACCTCTTACCAAATTCGATACCCATTGTGATTCCTAGCAATAAACCAAATGGCCACTAAACTCAGCCTCTAGACCTCATCACTTCTAGCTCACTTCCACTTGCACATTAGCAATCTTCCTTGTTCTCTTCATTTGCTCCACACGAGCATTCTTCTTAAATTAAATAAGTGCCAATTTTAAGCAAACAGTGTCAACTATATTTTTGGCAACCAATCGAGTTGTCTTCCACCCTTTCCATAAATTCTATTGTTTCGTTCTTGCCACACAAAATAAGAAGTTGCCACCAGTAGACGACCAACAATAGTTGTCACCTTATTTTGTTCTGAGATAGGAAGAAGCTAAGCAACAATGTCACTCCACTTTGATGATATTCCTCTCATTCCAGCTACGTCCATGACTAGATTCGCACTTGCACGAAAGCGGACACGCAATGAAGAAAAGATGCTCATGAGAATCTTGTTGATCATTGCAAAGTGGACACCGAAGTAAAGCAAGATCTACCTCATTCCCAACATGCCATTGTCTCATCCTATCTTGAGTTAGTAAATGTCTTCTCATCACGAGCCACAAATGTGTAGTATGTCTTGGGATGGAATATTTCGACCACACAAGATATGCCCAGTTTCTATAAACTTAAAACCTTATAATTGGGTTATGTTAGTGGACTATTATGCCCTTGTTAAAAATACTAACATTACCTACAACTAAATTAATATTTTAAATATTGTTTAATTCTTGAACTTTTATCAATTTTTGTTTCTAACTCATGAACTTTTTTCGCAATGACTACAAATTGAACTCGTTAGTTTTGTATCAAGGGCATAGTTTTAAAAAGCGCGCCGCGCCTCGCTCAAGGCTCAAGATCTAAGGATTTTTTCGGATCGAGGCTCACGACATGCATGAATCCCATAAAAATCGCAGCTCCTTGGGGCTTTTTGCGCCTTTGTGCCTTGGGGCTTTTTATGCTCCCTGAGATGTAAATGAGTTTTGGGGCTTTTTTTTTTCTAAATATTAAGATAAGATACATGGGCCTTATAAGTTATATACATAAGCCTTTTAAGTTATATCTAATAACCCTAATTTGAAAAAGAACTAAAACACACAATCAAGTGGGTAACTATAGATTCTGATCATTTTAAAAATATGTAATCTCTCTCACGTCATAAGTTTATATCTTAAACTGATTTTTATTGATTGTTTATTTTATTGATTTGTAAATAACGTCATAGGGTGAGTATTTGTATGATTTGCATTATGCCTTGAATATTAATATGTTGCTTGCTTGATATTTGGGTTAAATTGGAAACTTTGTTAGATGTAAGTGCAGTGTAGGACACAAGCATATTTAGTCAGATATGGATTTTAATCTATATGTAGTTCATCGAGCCAAAGAGTTGATCCATTTGAGAAGTGACAACTGATCCATTTTAATCTTTATAATGGCTATATGTGTCATGTATTAAGTATTTAATGTTACTTTGTGTTATTTAAGCTACATAAATGGTCACATATATTATAAAAAACTTAATGTATTTAGTCGCCTACGTATTCATGAATCCGCCTACACAGGTATGCTACCTCTCGCGCCGAGGCTCTTTGGTCCCCTTCGCGCCTTAGTGCGCCTTGAGCCTTTCAAAACACTGATCAAGGGTTAAATCATAAACAAGATATTGCAAGTATAATTATTTATCGTTATACACTGTCGCTTTGCGTGAGTATTTTTCTGGTATAAAAATATATACAAACTAATAATTTTCCAAAAATTCATAATGTAAACAACTTGCGTGTACGAAGTTTAACAACTAGTTTATTTTAGCTAAACATGATTTTCAATTTTTTTATTTTCCTGTCAATTCAAGAATATTATTTTATTTTTTGGGTCTGTAAGCTTGTCTTTATCTTTATATGTATATAAGAAAAATCATCGTTATCAATGTCAGTGGAGTTGTTAGATACTTTACGAAAAACACAAAAACAAATTAGCACTAAATGACACAACACATGAGCTGTTAGATGCTTTACGAAAAACACAAAACAAATTAGCACTAAACATGATTTTCAAAAACTTTATTTACTTGTCAATCCAGGAATATATATATCATTTTATGGGTTTGTTAGATTGTCTTTATATATATATATATATATATATATATATATATATATATATATATATATATATATATATATATATATATATATAAAACATCGTTGTCACTTTATGCTCTATGACTTTTTGGAGCTTTTTGGCGATGGCGGTGGCTGAAAGAAGAGCTTTTTCATTTTAAATACTGTTCGTTTGGCAAAGGCCGAAATGTGAAGCTTTGCTATTTTTGGAAAAGCTCATTTTCCAATGCTTCTTTAGGAATTTGTGAGCGAAGTGTTGAAGGAAATTCTTACTAGCCTACTTTCGCCAAACATAGCCTATATATATCAAATTGAGCTGTTGTAAGATGCTTTATGAAAAACACAAAAATAGATTAGCACAAAACGACACATATGCTTTACTAATCAATTGTCACTATATATATATTCTACTCCTACTTGTCTAAATTATTTCAGTAATAATTAGTTATAAAAGTTGGAGAAATGTTCAAATGCTTATTTTTATTTTAGTGCTTACCAATGACAAATCTCCATCATCGTTCTAATTTGATCTGATGATTAACCTAAAATTTAATAGATAAACCTAAGTCAATATAGTTTTTTTCTTGTCTTTTTGTATTTCTTTTTCATTCATTTTATTTTAATTCACGTTTTTTTATTTAAATTCATGTTCTTTTTGTTTTAATTCCCGTTATTCACGTATTTTTTAATTAACGGTTTTTTTCTTCGCTTTTATACGTTTTCGTTTTTTTTCATACGTTTTCATCTGTTTTCGCCCGTTTTCATACGTTTTCGCCCGTTTTCATACATTTCGTCCGTTTTCTTACGTTTTCGTCCATTATTCATACATTTTCGTCCATTTTCATCCGTTTTCATACGTTTTCGTCCGTTTTCATACGTGTTTTTACGCTTTCATACGTTTTCGTCCGCTTTCATACATATTCGTCCGTTTTCTTACGTTTTCATATGTTATCTTCCGTTTTTAAATGTTTTCAAACGTTTTCATACTTTCTGAATGTCACAAGTGATATTCTTTGAGTTGTATCGCTTTTTCCATCCAAAATTAACATTACAGAATGGATGTGACCATGAACCTAGGAGTAAGTAACCCTATAGTCAAGCTAGAGACTCGAACAAAAACAAGCGCTACTCTGAAGATTAATACTTGCCAATATACTTTTGTATTAAGGTTTGTATAATCTTTTCATTTCTTATAAATTATTTTTGGTGACATTCAATATCACAAGTGATTTTCAACTAATGTTTTGTAACATGAAAATCACAAGTGATATTTAAAATATCACAAAGTGATATCCAGAAAATCACAAGTGATATTCATAATATCACAAATTGTATCTCAAAGTGATATTCTAAAATCATGAACCGATATTCGAAATCACATAATATCACTTGTGATAGTCAGAAACGTATGAGAAAGGACGAAAACGTATGAGAAAGGACGAAAACGTAAGAAAACGGATGAAAACGTAAGAATACGGACGAATACGTAAGAAAATGGGCGAAAACTTATGAAAGCGTAAAAACACGTATGAAAACGGACGAAAACGTATGAAAAATGGACGAAAACAAAAGAAAACTGATGAAAACGAATGCAAACGCACGAAAAAGTATGAAACGGCCGAAAACAGATGAAAATGTATGAAAACGAACGAAAGCGTATGATAACAGATGAAAACGTATTAAAGCGAAGAAAAAAACGTGAATTTTTTAAGGAAAAAAAGTGAATATGAATTAAAAAAAAAGACGAAAAATATGTGAATAAAAAAGAAAGACAAAATGAAAAGAAAAAAAAAAAAACATGGACTTAGTTCTACTTTTTAATTGTTAGGTTAATCTCCACTATTAGATCAAACTAGATGGATTGTGAGGATTTGTATTTTTGTAAGCATGAATTTGTAGGCAAGAAAAATAAAATGCCTCATAATAGTTGTTCACATGTGTGTAGATGACTAAGTGGAAAGAATACTTTTTAGGCAGAGTTTAAACTACGTTATTTGATCGGCTTATAAGTTTTTTGAACTTTTGAAAAGCTTGTAAGCCCGAATTTGGAACAACTAATAAGCCCTAGTTGATAAGCTCATAAGCCCAAAAAATTAAGGTTGGTAGTTTTTAAAAAGTTCCATAAGCCTACAAGGCGGTCAGATAAGCTTAAACATCACTTCCTAATTATGTGTTCTTGCATTGTAGTTCTCAATTTTTGTTATGTTTCATTTAAACCAATTCTAGTTATTTGCCCAAAAAAAAAATCCTATGTCGTTTCCTCATTATCATACGTAGTTAATTTTGGATCATGAACAAAGCTTTTACAAACTTCTATCTCCTATCCCTTAATCTTAAATCCTAAATCTCCAACCTTTAGAAGTTAAAACTTTTTGCAGCTTGGTATGTATTTTTAAACCACTAGCATCCCATAAAGTCAATTTTCGTATTGTTAATAGTAGTTGATGAGAAGTTGCATATCATAATAATGATGTTCCCATTACAAATTCAAATTACTATGTAGGCTGAATATCACTTGTGTTTTTCTGAATAAAATCACAAGTGATATTCTGAATATCACATAATATCACAAGTTGATAACAAGTTTTGTAATTCAACAACCAATTTTGAAATTTCCAACACCAACAAAATGCGCCACAATTCTTTCAACCAAAACAATCATAACAACGGTTCTTTGAATCACAACAAACACAACCTACAATTCTTAGTACCACAACCACCACCAAAAGAAACCTATGAACAACGACTTAGAGAAAAAAGACACGCAAAACTTTCAAAAAAACTAACCACACCATGGTGAATTTGGACGCGGACGAGGAGGATGACGAGGAGACACGAACGGTGAGCCGTTGGACTTGCAATGAAGAAACGTTGTTAGCCGAGATTTGGATCAAAGTTTCCCAAAACGCCGAGATCAAAATTGACTGATCCGAGGACTCGTTTAAGTGGCAGATTACGGAGCTACAAAAGGTGTTCCTCGTACCAAGAATATGATCACGGGGAAATGGACTAGGATTAACGGTGATTGCCAAAAGTTCAGTAGTAATTACAAACTTTTATAACGTAAAAGCGATGAAAATGAAGTTGATCATATTGAACCCCGCGAAGATTCTATTTAGTGACAACACCGACAAGGGAAGAAAGTTTACTTTGGTTCACGTGTGGAACGTGTTGAAAAAATAACCCAAATGGGACATGACGGAGCCGATTGATATGGCTAATCTCACTGAACTATTATGCCCTGATGCGTGACCTCGTCCCGTTAGCAAACTTTGACACGAAAAAAAGCCAAATCGGTGGGGACTTCGGGGGGGCGAGGGGAGTCAATCAGATTCTTTAACGAATATTCTATCTTCCGATTATAGACGCAAAGTTGAAGCAGCCGCATCCGCATATGAGGTGAAGAAACATAAAAAAACAAGGGATACTGGAGTGTAAAAAGTTGGAGTTTCTTATGATTAATACCGAACACTTGCCAGAAAGCAAAGCCGCCGTCACCCGAAGGAAGTAATGGCAAAATATCCTCCAAACTGACAAGGCAATTATGTATTTCATAAGTTTCGTATGGTTTTTATGTGTCGTATATATTTTTATTTTTTATTACGTTTTTTTTTCTTCGTTTTATATGTTCGTTTCGTATAATAATTTTATTTTAATGCAATGAATTTAGTTTGTATGAGAAATAGAAAGTAAAATAAAACTGGGGTTGAGTGGGGCCTAAATGACTAAGTTTTGAAGTTAATTATGAGTGAAAGGCTATTTTGAAGTGCAAGTATTTAAATAACGTGGTATACAGTTAGGCTTAGGGGATTTTTTTTTTTTTTTTTTTTTTTTTTCTCTGTTAATAACTCTTAATGGGGAGATAGTGGTAGGCCACACATATAATATGTTTCTTTTTTTGTTAAATGATCTATATGGAGAGAGAAACCAAATGGTGCTCCTCCCATTAAGACTCATTAAATAATAGGCCCACCCACTTAATCCAGAAAAAAAAAGAGAAACAAGCCTTAGATGATTAAAAAAATTGATTCATGATATCTAGAACTCTTATTTTCAAACTTCAAACCGGTTAATGAAAACGAAGTTTCCCATATGCTAGATGCAATTTGTGTAGTCTTAATTATTAAAAGCATGGTTTTAAAAGGAGCGTCATGTCGGCGTAAAGGCACCGCAGAAGCGTAAGACGTGACCTCTACGATACGTAATAAACAAGGCACGTGTCTTTTGAATTCAACTACGATGAAAATGTATATCAAGTTTACAAAAAGTTTTATAAATAAAGACTAAGTTAATAAATTATCTTTAAATGTAATTTTCTTCACTTTTTTTTTATAAAAACATTTTCATCGTAGTTTTAACTACGATGAAAATGTTTTTATAAAAAAAAAAAGTGAAGAAAATTACATTTAAAGATAATTTATTAACTTAGTCTTTATTTATAAAACTTTTTGTAAACTTGATATACATGAAATGAGGAGAGTTATTTTACATACAAAACTTTTCTCACATACCAAGTGACTAATCTCCACTATCCATTTAAAAAGAAATCAATTGCTGAGATTAAAAACATTTTATTATTTCACATATTGTTTATAATTTAAATAGCGTTAATTACATAATTGGTCCTTGTGGTTTGTCGGATCTTGCAGAAAATGTCCCTGTGCTTTTTTTTTTACGGGTCATGTCCTCGTGGTATGCAAAAGTTACGGGTTTGGTCATTTGACGGGTCATGCTGTTAGTTGACCGTTAACTTTAATGTTTTGGCAAACCACAAGGACGATTTATGTAACTAAAAAAAAAAAAAAAACTGATTAAAAAAAAAATAACTTTAAAAAAAAAAACCTTAAAAAAAACATTTAAAAAAAACATTTATTATACTTAAATTTGGGCTTATTTATAATGTGAGGGCTTAAAATTTTTTATTAAAACTTAAAAAAAAATTATTAAAAAGTTTTTATACGTTTAAAAAAAATTATACGCAATAAAAAAAAGGTTTATTTATACGCTTAAAATTTTTAATTAATACTTAAAAACCTGTTTAATAAAAAAACGAAAGCGTATAAAAACGTATAAGAAGCGTATAAAAATTGATGAAAACGTATAAAAACTTATAAAACAGACGAAAACGTATAAAAATAGATGAAAATATACAAAAATCATACAAAATACGCATTAAAAAAAGTTTTTTTAAGTATTAATAAAAATTTTTAACCCTCACGTTGTACATTAGCCAAAAAAAATTTAAGCCCTCACGTTGTGAGGACCTAATTTTTTTATTTTTCATTGTTTAAAAAGTTTTCTTTAAGTGTTAATAAAAAAAAATTTAGGCCCTTATGTTGTACATAAGCCCAAAATTTAGGTATAAAAATAAATAAAAAAAAATTTCTTAGGCCCTCACATTATACATAAGCACAAATTTAAGTGTAATAAATATTTTTTGTAAACGTTTTTTTTAAACAAATTTTCATTTTTTTTAATCAGTTTTCGTTTTTTTTAACTTTTTTTTTGGTTAGTTACATAAATCGTCCTTGTGGTTTGCCAAAACATTCAAGTTAACGGTCAACTAACAGCATGACCCGTCAAAGGACCAAACCCGTACTTTTGCATACCACGAGGACATGACCCGTTAAAAAAAACACAGGGACATTTTCTGCAAGATTCAACAAACTACAAGGACCAATTATGTAATTAACTCATTTAAATATCTCTTAAACCGTTAATCATTAAGCGAAAATATTTATACCGTCACGACGATCATTTAATTATCTTTCTATAGACGGGTACTTTGATATACTTTCGAAAAAAGAAAAAAAATCTTTTTTTCACGTTTTTTCGTTTTATTTACGTTATTGAAGTTTGCATGAAAAATATCATATATGATTAAACACTAAATTGAATATCACATGTGATATCATTGTTAAATCATATATGATATGTAATATCATATGTGATATGATATGTATATCATATGTGATTTTACACTAATATCACATGTGATATTAGTATATTACATATCATATATGATTTAACACTAATATCACATGTGATATTCAAATTAGTGTTTTATCATATATGATTTTTAATGCAAATTTCAGTAAGGTAAAAAAAGAAAAACTAAAAAAAAAAAAAAAAAAAAAGTGAAAAATATGATTTTTTGTTTTTGTCAGTATATCAAAGTGCCTATTTATAGAAAGATAATTAAATGCTCGTCGCAATGATATATATATTTTTTGCTTACGATTAACGGTTTGAAATATATTAATATTTAAAAAAAATGATGAAAATGAGTTTTTTAAATTGTTGAGATTAATCTCATTTATTAGATCAAATAAAAATGAAGGTTAGAGATTGATCTCTTGGTATGTAAAGAATTTTTTGTCTTCAAATGATCTTAAATTTACATGAAATATGATATATGATATATAATATATAATATATAAATTTATAAGTATTTTCATATTTTTTGCCGCTTTAAATCACGTCTTAAATAACCTTAAAACCTTATTTTAGCTTTTAAGGAGTTAAGCTTGACTATGCCATCACGCTGTGTCTTACACTATCCAAACCTTGATCTTTTTTTTGAACGTCTATCTAAACCTTAATCAAAAGTCAGTAGTCTTGATGAAAAGTCAATAGTCTATTAATAATATTAATTAATCAATTTTTTGAACAGATGTTATCGCTATTTAATATTGCAACAGCCAGATCCATCCATCCATTCGCCTCCTTTCGCAAAACAACCTTTTGTAACCCCAAACAACCTTTTCTTTTTACGTTATTACTTGATAAACAGATAGATCATGTCTTCATCCAATCACGATGATCTTGTTCACTTAAAAATCCCCCTTGAAAATATACTATCCGCCACCAACAACTTTTCTGACAAAAATTTGATCGGAGGAACTGAATTTGGAGACTGTTACAAGGGACAGCTCTCTTGGTCCGGTGACTTGATTAATATCTCTGCTCGGAGGTTAAATAAAGAAAGGTTTGATGGAGAAGAAGATTTTTGGCTGGAGATTTCATTGCTTTCTAGTCTCAAGCATAAAAATGTGGTTTCTCTTGTTGGGTTTTGTGATGAAAATGATGAAAAAATCATCATTATTAAGCGTGAGACAAGACGAAGTCTTGAAAGCTATTTAAGTGACTCGATGCGGTTGACATGGGTCCGAAGATTGGAGATATGTGCCACTCTTGCAAATGCGTTGAGCTACATTCATTATGACGAGCCACGTGATTTCAGCGTTATACTTCGAAACATCAGCAGCGGAACAGTTCTGTTAGACTATGAATGGAAACCCAGGTTATTTGAATCTGAAGATGTCACGAAGACTGAAGCATCTAAAAGTGTGAACCACAAGTCAGACATGTATTCCTTTGGGATACTCTTGTTTGAACTGTTGTGTGGCAGGAGATCAATAATTGACGACCAGGATAATAAGTATTTGGTTCCGGTGGCCATTGACCATTATAGAGAGAAAACGTTATATAATATAATTGATCCAGTGTTATGGAAACAAATGGATCCGCGATCATTCAACACTTTTGCAGAATCAGCATATGACTGCCTGAATGAAGAACGATCGCAACGGCCAAATATCGATGAGGTTGTCATAAGACTTGAGAAAGCTATGAGACTTCAATTGGAACGTGAAAATGTTGTAAGTCGTTTTTTTCACTCTTTCATCTTTTCATCATAATAGATAGTTAGATACCCTATACTTATAAACCTACTTATTACTGTATCAAATTGCTTACTAGCTAGGCCATACGTGACATTTTAAAAATATATATATGGTTTTGATATGGAACTTTAAAATGTCTCATAAAATGTTACAAATTTTATTTTAAAAAAGCGAGTTACACAAAACTAATCACACTTGTCAAATTTATACTAGTATGACAAGTCACACTATTAAATAAAAAAAAAATGATACATGGGCCTAAATTTAGCTCTAAACTTAGTCTAGAAACCATTTGGCATCATCCAAATAAGTGAGTATCTGTTTGCAGTAATCAGGATGCCCACACTTAATTTTAGGTCTAACCCATGTATCATTTCTCAAAAAAATTCTTTTGATACGTTTTTAAGGCCTTTTGAAACCGTACTAAATGTCAGTGTCTTCAAATTCACCATAGGTTCAAAACCGTACCAAAAAAATGAGTTCTGATATGGTTTCTTATACAACCGTACCAAATACCTCATGTCAAAGCCAATCATATTTTGCTTTTCCTGTATGGTTTTGTTAATAGGGTTAATTCTATAAAGTTGAGATCAATAGATTTCATATTCTTTCATAGATCGAATGAACTAACCCTAGCTATTTATTTTTCATCAACAAAAAAAATAATAATAATAATAAATCATTTTCTACACTTTTTATAAAATAAAATATTTTGCAAATGATAAATCGTTAAGCGACAAAAAATACACCATGACGACGAGAATTTTTTATCTTTCAGTAGACGGACACTTTAACATACTTTTGACGAACATTTTTCTAGTTTTGTTTTAGTGTTAAAATTTGTGTTTTGAAAAATCACATGGGATTTGTATGTTGAGAATCACATGTGATTTCAAATATCACGTGTGATTTCAAATATTACATGCGATAATAAATCACATGTGATTTCATAAAATTATGATTTGAAAATAGCAAATCACATGTGATATCTCTATACGTAAATTTCAATACTAAAAAAAATGTAGAAATTTTTTGAAATTGTATAAAAGTGCCCTCTATAGATAAATGATTTAATTCTCGGCGTAGTGATATGATTTTTTTTTGCTTAAGATTAACGGTTTGCGAGATATTTAATTTTTTCAAAAAGAGTGAAAGTTTATCTTATTTTTATTAAAACAATAGATGGGTATGATCTGTTCATTAGATATTTAGAAAATATTTGATATTCATTGAACTTTTCCCATTCCATATATACTAGATATAAACTATAAAATGTCATATTTACTCAATTAAAATTCATATTGACATATCTACTCAATTTAAACATTAAAATTATCACATTAATTCATTTTATAATAAAATAAATAGAAAATAAATTTACTTCATTAGATTCTCATTATGTACGTGCACATATATATTATGTTTAATTAAAAGATGACTTAAGGTAGATAACCTTAGTTTTATTACTTAATATTTTCAGTTATTTTTTTCTATTAAGTCACAAATAAACAGTTTCATGTGAATTAATGAATTATGTTTTTTTTTTTGTTAAGTCAATTAAGTTGAATTCAAATATTACCTAAACAAGATCAATTACCACACGGAACTAAAAGATAATGATATATAAAACCAGTGTTCTAAAAGGCACGCTTTGGTGCCGCACAAGCGCGAGGCGTAGGCTCGACATTACGAAATGGACTTTGGCGTTGGTTCTACGCGTGACTTGAAGTAAGGCGTGTAAAGGCGCGCCTTTGCGTATGGCGTGGCAATTTTTTTTATTCAGCCATGATTTTTTTTAGAAAATGAAGAATATTAAATGCAAGGATAGTTTCTTAACCTTATTTGTTATGTACAACGCTTTTTGTTAAGTCGAATTCAAACATCACCTAAACAAGATCAATTACCACACGGAACTAGTGCTAGCTAAAGTTCATGATCATCAACTAAGCAACGTAAAAGATAATGATATATATAACCTGTGTTCTAGAAGGTGCGCCTTGGCGCCGTACAGGCGCGAGGCGTAGGCTCGACGTTACGAAATGGACTTTGGCGTTGGTTCTAGGCCTGGCTTGAAGTAGGCGTGAAAAGGCGCGCCTTTGCGTATGGCATGGCAGTTTTTTTTTATTCAACAATGATTTTGTTTAGAAAATGAAGAATATTAAATGCAATGATAGTTTTTTAACCTTATTTATTATGTATAACGCTTTTTGTAAATTCGATATATATGAATATGATATAAATATATAAATATTTTCTTATTTCGTGCCGCTTTATACCACGCCTTAAAAACGCAAAAGTTTCGCCTTAGCCGCAAATGCGTGAGACTTAGTTATGCCGCCACGTCACGCCTCACGCTATTTATACCGTTGTATAAAACACAAAATTATATGTAGTTAATTACCAATCTTTAAAAAACAATAGAACATGCAGTAACTTTTGTATCAACTACTGTAATTTGATTATACTTCCTCTCTTTTCTATCATCCACGTAATTCCAAAAATAAGCTCCGCATATAACTTCTTTATAACGTAATCAAGCAATCAATAAGACAAACACAACCAACTACACCAGCTATCACAGTATTGTCAATGGATGTCAATACAATTAGGGTTTTGAGGAATAATTTTGAGAATTTTAGGACATTGCTCTTAAGTGGATATGATGGCTTTTGAAGGAGGGATGAGGCATTCTATTGGCTATATCTTTCTATTGTTGTGTGAGGATGTAATCTGCACAATAGTTGAGAGTTATACTCAATGAGAGGGAAATACCTCTTTGGTGAATGGTAAACTGAATTGAGATTAGCAAACTTTGGATACATGTTGGACATGTCAACTGCTCCGTTTGTCTTGCTTGTACTTGTATATATATTGTTTGGAGGTAATATAAGTTCACCAATTTCAAAGAGGGAATTGGTCGAAGAATAGCAATGTACTTTCCAAATCTACCGATTTAGTACGTGATTTTTTTTTAAGTTGTAGAAATGCAACGAACTTTCATCAGTGTTCCAATTTGGTACGTGATGATGCCGTGTCACGTTATAAATGGTGCCACGTGTCAGACTTTCAGGTATGACACGTCATCATCACATACCAAATTGAAACATTTATGAAAGTTCGTTGCATTTTTATAACTTCAAAATAGTTTACGTACTAAATCGATACATTTAAAAAGTATATAGCTAATATTCGACCAAATCCCTTTCAAAAAAAAAAGTTGAGAAACAAATTGAATGAACGATTAAAGACAAACAAAAACAACCTACTCTATGAACCATTTTGATTTGGAAACTGTGATCACGCATAAACAACATATCATGCTGCTTAATGCAAAGGGTGTAAACTTTTTTTTTTTTTTTTTTTTTTGAAGAGTGTTACAAAATTCAACGATTAAATTAATTATTTAAGTAACATGGTAAATTTGATATTTAGATTGGGTTTATATGACATTATACTTTTTAATTTGATAAATATGACAATTTATAGTTTATACAGGGTATATATGAAATCGCCACTTCTTAATAAACTGCACCAAAATCCTTTTCTTAAAAAAATATATTTGTGATTTTCTTGTTTCGAGAACCTTTATATCCAAATATTCAAAAACCAAACAACACTATTTACCACATACACGAACAATATATAACAAGCTTAACACCCATTTTTTTTTTTCTTTTTTTAATAAAAAGGGAGTAATCCTGCACCCTGGTAAATATATAAACCAAATGGAATGTTTAAGTACAATAGATATGGGTGAAATCCCATATCTCAGCCCGTTACATAGGCGAAATAGCATACATAACAAGCCATTACCTTTTCTTAATAATAAGAAATAGACCACTACCACATAAACAAAACAAGACTATAAACATATCAACTACTTCCTAACACGACCTTGGAGCTTGATATCTTCATGAAAGGAAACCCATATTCCTGGAAGATCGTATAGTTGATCCGTGAAGTCATCATAATCGTCGTAATCTTCCTGATCGCCTCCACCACCTGTCGATGAGAGATTACCCATATGCATATTGAATAAATCAGCAGACTCATCAAAAGTGTTAAGAGCCTCATCCTCGCTATCCGAATCAACAATCTCACCAACCGTAAAAAAACGGGTTGGTTCTTATATTAGCAGAAGGAGAAGGATAAAAGGAGGAGTTATGCATAGACGTTACAACCTCCTTATCATTAAGTACACTCACATGCGGTTCAACCAAACTTACATTAATAGTAGAAACCTCACAAGGTTTCACATTAACCATACCTTCCTCCAACGCTACAGTAATGGGGCTGTTAGAAATCTCCTTATTAATGTGCAAATCAAAACCATCTCCAACATCCTCCACGCTAGAAGAATTAGAAGCAAGATCAAGCACCTTATCCGCTTCCGACATTTTCTCCAAATTACTCCTAAGTTCACCAATATTAATGCCATCACTAAAATAACCATACTCATTACAAGTATATATATGCATCAACAAAGTATATACACAACATCGTTAGATAAAATGTTTTTACATTACAACTACGTACAAACAACATCGTTATGAAAACTAAGAGACATGTGTATCTAGAGGAACAACCACAACCCTAAAACACTCATTTACTGTCGTAAGCGCCAGTTGGTTTATCTTAGTCCTAGATTTTCAACACTCAAACTTAGTCTCATCTTCTATAGCTTGCTCAAAAAGGTTCTAATCATGTCCTTTGCTTGATCAAGCTCCTCCACTTTTTCAGCTATAAAATTTCATATTTACCTATTCATTACAATGCGTAAATACTAAAAAATAATAAATTATAACAATCTAATGGAACATTTTTGAAAGTTTGTAATATTAATGGAACATATTGTGGTTCACATACCAAAACAACACTTTAAAAAGTTCATTGTTATTTTATCCCATAAACTCAATTACTTATTATTATTAATTATTTTCTGTCTTTTCATCCAATTAATAATGTGAATTTTGTAACTGATCGTGTAGTAGATGGTAAGTCGATATAGTTTTTAATAGAGAGCAAAACGTCAAGTATGGAGTTTGGAAAAGACAATTTTATTTTAGCATGCAAGAGAAAATACATTTCTCTACATGCTCATTATACACGAAAAATATTGTTCAAAACCAGAATAAATTCAAGGAAAAAGAAAGATTCGCGATTAGATTCTAAAAAGGGTAAATTTCGGACTATAAATGTGTGTTGAGTTAAAAGGAAACATGTTTGTTTTTCACAATTTCTTTTGTACAAAACAAAGAAAATAAAGATTTCGTTCAAATTAAATGTTTTACATCAAATTATCTACAAAACATAAAATTTTCATTTTCTACTTTAAAGAAATAACAAAACATTTTTTTTCCCCTTGTATTCCCCTTTATTTTTTTGAGAGTAAAAACTAATACAATATGAATGCCTTTTCTATGTTTTGTCGTAAATTTAATCCCCTATTATATTTTATAAATCCAAAAGTTAAAAATTAAATTTTTTTCTCTAACTAAACGTACACTTGCATGTCTCACCTAAGCAATATACCACATATGAATTGATTCTAAGAAACATAGCATATGAGTAGATTTTGTATCATGTTTACGACTCTTCATGTGAAAGATTATTGATTAGATTCTATTATTCTAACATGCAACATGATTAATTAAGGGATATTCTAAATACACCAATATCATTCTACTAATCATTAATTACTAATCATTAACTTACTTTTAATATTTTACTTTTTAGTTATCATTATATTAATAATTGTTTTTTTAACCCATCATTAGTTAATTATTATTCACCTTTATATTTTTTTTTACTTCTTTTATTTATTTGTTTATTTTTATAGCTATTCTTAAACGAAAGAACATGAATACGATCCTTCCTGTTCGCTCATTTCGTTTACAACCCTAGTATCATAAACATTAATAAAATTAAAGGTTAATAACTTCAAAATGTATTCATCTTTGTTACGTTTTCCACATTTTATCACTGAAAAAAAGTTTTTAAAATGTGTTCAACTTTTTTGTTTAGTGATTAAATATGAAGAACGTAAATACATTTTAAAGTGATTGGCCGCAAAATTAATGTAACAACTTTATTTGAATAAAAATATCAATATATGAGTCCTTTATTTGAATTTGATCATTTATTTCGCTTCCTTAAGTTTGGTTTTGTTCAATGAAGAAACATTTTATATGTTCGGCGTTTTTAAAAGATATTAAAATGTTAGAATTAACTTGTTCGTAATTTAAATGTCACACTAGTTTGGATTAGATAAATAGAAAAGTTTGGAGAAAAATGAAAAAATGTGTGTGTGAAAAAGAAAGTGTTACTTTTTAATTTACTATTTTACTAGTTTTTTTATAAATACAATTAATGAGAGTATTTGATGGGCTACAAACGCATGACCCTTAATTAATGAAGCTGACAACAAAAAGTAGTTATACTCCCAATGTATTAATTATTTTGACTAAAGAAAATTCTGGTGAGATTAGTAGCAACCAAACTCGCTAAAGTGTTTTTAACATTGTGAATCTGCACATTTGATAGGGATCATTAAGTCAACTGAGAAAATCTCATTTTGATCGTCCATTTACACGTCAAGTTGTCAAAAGATTTGATATAGCGTCGAGAGTACAGCAATCGATATATGAAAATCCGGTAAGCTAATCAACTTAATTATGAACTTTATGTGCTAATTATTGTTATGTTTATCAACTCAATTCTTATTCTTTTGAAAATTTATTTTAGGAACTTCCAATGAATGCAGTTGACGGTACATCATCCAGTTACAATCATCTAAGGGTAATTAATTTCTTTATAGTTTTAGTTTGAGGCTGGTCATCCTAATTAAAGGGAAAAAAAATATGAGAATTTTATGGTCCATGTGGTTAAAGCACGTTTTGCGTCCTTTTTCTAAATAATTAGGGATGACGAGTTTGTTGTATTACTTTGTACTTTCTGTTAACATCAAAATTAGAACAGGATTCTGAATCTTTTCTAATTCAATCATTATATTTCATTATGTTTTCCACAATGTTGCAGTGGAAGAACTTGGAACACTTGAAGATTGCACTTAATGATATCAAGTTGGCAACCGAAAATTTTTCCGACAAATATCTCATTGGGAAAGGCGGATATGGTATAGTATACAAGGCACAACTCGAACATTTTGATAGCAGTATTTCATCTTCCATAGAAGGGAAGAATAAATGTGAGCTTCCCAAGAAGCGCAGCACGGTAGCCATAAAACGCATTCACAATCGAGACGGAGAACAAGGGTTCATTGCAGAAATTGAAATTCTGACTAGCTGTAAACATGAGAATATAATATCTCTTCTTGGTTTCTGTGATGAGGATCGTGATCACCTGATCCTTGTCTATGAGCTTGCTTCTAAAGGAAGTCTTGCTGATTATATGGGAAACAGTAATAAAATGTCTAATCTTACTTGGGTGCAACGTCTAAAAATATGTCTTGATATCGCACATGGCATGAATTACATTCACACCAACACGGATCATGGCAAACAAAAGATAATACACCGCGACATCAAGAGCGCGAATATTCTATTGGGCGATAACTGGGACGTGAAGATTTCTGACTTTGGGTTCTCCTTTATAATCCCAGCAGATCAAGAGGCCGACACTCTCGATATTGATAATACTGCAGGTACACATGCGTATTGTGATCCAGAATATGAGATGTGTGGAACAATAAGTACAAAATCAGACATTTACTCTTTTGGAGTGGTGTTGCTTGAGGTCTTGACCGGGAGGTTGGCCCAAGATCGTATTTTCACTAACGTCAATGAGATGGGGATTGCACCCATTGCAAGAGATCATTTTGAGAAAGGAACACTAATGGAAATTGTTGATCCCAAGATAAAGGAAGAAACAGATGGACATGTCTTTTCTCTTAGTAAAGGACCCAATAAAGAGCCTTTGAACATATTTTCAGAACTTGCGGTTCGATGTGTGGCAGAAACTCAAGCGCAACGTCCAACAATCCAATTTGTCATCAACGAACTTAAAAAAGCGTTATACTGCCAGGTAACTCAATGCTTTAAAGATATAACTTTGAGTAATATACGGAGATGTCCATGGGTCAAATTACAAATAGGAATTTTATTATTTATCTTTTTCACTTTTGACGCTTAAAATTCAAGGCAGTAACACAAGTAGTCTCTAATTCTGGTGTATGTTAAAAGAGTATTTTGGATGATGGTTGTGTTTCTCAAATTTATTTAACAAAATGAGTATTTCAAAATTATTTAATATACGGATATACCATGTATCTTTTTCATTAAAATGTAAGAAAAAATTGAAACGGGGAAACCCAAAAGAGACCATTATCCTCTTCGTCAATGTCGACCTCAATCCACTCTTCATCCTGACGAAACATCATTATCATTATTTTCCAATCTATTCGATACGATCAATCCATATTTTCAATCACAAAGCATTAGACTCATTCTCTAATTCACTTTTAAACATTACACATATTTTTCATTTGGTGTATGTTTTCAATGGATTCTCTAAATTTAACTCCCCGTTTCTGATTTTTTAGTCAAAATTGAGTGGTTTGAAACTTTTAAGTTATGACCGTAACTTCTATCGAACCATCAATTAAGGGTTTAACTAACTATCGTTTACTTTTGATTCATATATATAATTAGTATATCATTTTGGTTTGGAGCAACCCTACAGAATTTTGTAAATTAATATGATGTTGAATCTTTGTTACACTAACTTATAAACGTGGCTCTCAAAAGCATGGATTTTTCCTCCAAATTTTTTTAGAATATATCATAATTCCTTCAATATATTTGAAAATACTTATTTTGTTGAATAAATTTTGAAAACACAATTGTCAAACAAAAAACTCTATATAAAAATACCGAAAAATGATATAACCACACAATTTGTACACAATGAGTTGTAGAAGAGAGATTAATGTACATAGTTTTTTTAATTTTAATATTTTTATTTATTTTTTTAACATATACTTCGTAACTCTATGAGAACTCAATATGTGAAACTTTTTAAGTGAAAATTATATTAGCATAATATATTTGAAGTAGATATATTCCTTTTCCCTTAACCCCATAAGCATGTTCTTACATTTTTCCACCCAGTATTGTTCCCCGACAGTTTATTAACTAGGTTTATTCGTACCGCACGTTATTGCAAGTTATATTATTTTATTATCTAGTTGCTATGCTAATTAATGCCCCACCGAGCACAAGTTATTGTGTAATTAATAAACAAAAACTTTTTAACTTAACATTAAAATGCATTTAATACACATTAAATGAAGTTATAAATTGCTATATTTTAACATAATTTTAACTTGAATAAACCAAAACATTTCTTTTATTAACACGTTAATACGTTCCCGCTAGGTATATGTTATCAAAACTCAAAGCTTTATTATTTTGTGTGAATAATCACAGTAATATTTTATTGCTAATAATAAAATATCGACTTTGTACTTGCGAAGTTAATAATAATAAATTATTGATTTTATACTTGCTAAATTGTTAACAGTAAATATATTCTTAAACTTAAACTAAATATCGTTTTTGTACCCGTTAAATTGATAATAATTAGTTTGGTTAATTAAAATGATAAAAAATAATAATTTAACATTTTATTATAAAATAGTTTGCTTATTAGAAAATAAATCATTTAACATTTTATTATAAAATAGTAATAAATGATTGATTTGAAAACTGTTTATTATAAAGAAGAGGATAATAAAATCTATAATCTGAATAGCAATTTTAAATTTTAATATTTAGTAAAATATTATGAAAATCATAACAAAGCTTATCGGAAAATCATTTATATACAAAACTTTATAATTTTATATTCAGATAATAATCGATACATGATACCAAAACTCTTTCGCTAAATGTTTATTACGAGGATTTCTTATCATGTGCGTGTGATGTGTTATTTGAGATAATAATTTGAAGATTTAACAAACTTTTATATATAACTAATTAGTTTTATTTGTAAGACTTCATGAAAATAAGTCTAATGATTCATATTTTTTTGTTTAAATGTGGGGCTAGTGTATTAGACAAAAAGAAAAACTAAACTTAGGACCCAAAGATTTACGTTGTAGTATACCAAAAACTATAAAAATGAAACTATCGGATTTGATATGATTTAACTTTTGTGGTACCGAGTTTTGTATTAAAAGATAGTATGAAGTTTGATATGTACAAATTATTAAAACACATAATGTTTTTCAAATAAAGTGTACATCTTTTTTATCTCAAACATCATAAAAATCGAAACTAAGACATTTTTATTGTTTAAATGAGAAGATGTTTATCCCGAAAGTCATTAAATTTACGTAAATGATTTAAAAGGATTGTTGGTTTTTTTTTTTTTTTTTTTTATTATTATTATTATTATTATTATTATTATTATTATTATTATTATTATATTTTTTTGTGTTTCATAAAAATATGCATGAGTTAAAAGAAATTATATATCTAAATCTTTTGATAAATAGCTAAGTATGATATATATGTAGTTATTGTTTTAGTAATTATGAGTTTAAGTATGATATATATATATATATATATATATATATATATATATATATATATATATATATGTGTGTGTGTGTGTGTGTGAGTTTAAGTATGATATATATGTAATTATTGATCTTTAAAAGGATATATATGTAAATCACTTTATATGCAATTAACAAATTACTACAACTTGAGAGGCTCTTTTGAGAGCATCTATAAAACTTTTAAAATATAAGGGAATGGTATTCTATTATGCTGTATTTGTGCAAATGCTACACCCACAAAATAAGATGTTAAGGAGTAACTGAGTAAATGAGAGAGAAAAGAGGAAAACTATAGTAAAATACATCAATCATACCATAACATCTCATTTTTTGGATGATTTTGTGGATGTTTTTTTTTTTATAACTCTTCTCATAATAGTATATAAAGAAAGTCTATATCTACCGCGTTGCCGCTGATGTTTTTAATTTATATAATATTAAGGCGGCACTGTTATTGTTATTACGATGATTTTATATATGCTTCTAATAAAACTTTGTAGAAATCAAATGTACAATATGAAGTCCATTTTTGTCTTATATTATATTTTCAATGAATAAATTATGCAAAAAGTGAATATTTCACTTAGTTATTTGATGCTCAAGAGTTGCATATGCTAATAAATTTTAGTCAAAATGTATTTTAATACCTTGAACTTCATTAACTGAATTACATAATATACGTTTTCTCTAGAAATAAAATTTGAAGGCCATAATTATTTGATGCAGTTTGATGATGCCTTTGACACCGGCAAACAAGATCTGCTACTATAATAAACTAAACTAACAAACATTTAATTTTTGTTTTAACTAGTGATAATATTATGCACACAAACGAGGTTTATATAAAATTTTCAATAAGAAAATTCCTAGTTATATTTAACATATTACGAAACTTCTATCAATAAATACTAGTAGTTACTACGTGTATTTAGTTTCATATCATAGTTAACTCATGCTTTCATTCTGATATTCATTTTTTTATTAATAATAGTTTTAGTTGTATTAGTTATTAACCCCGTACTTACCCTTATATAAAATTATATATGTAAAACATTTAAAACTCATATATTTGTAACACACGTATGCGCATAAGTTTTTACATAAAATTTATATTATATATCAATATCGATTAATACCCGTGCTTTGAGTTCAACATTATTTCACCGTTATTGATAATTTTAGTCGTATTTAAATTTTAAATCTGTGTACGCAAGGTTAAATTTACGAAGAGAAATAACATGAGTCTTTATTGAACATGAATAGTAAAAAAGTATTTTTCTGGATATTTTTACTTAAACTTATAAAGAGAAACTAGCCGGGTACCCGCGCGTTGCAGCGGCGGATACCCGTGTGATTATATATTTTTCGGTGATAATCTTTCAAAGTACTTTTTTACGATGGCACAGTATTTCACCAGTAAATCCAAAGTGGTTCCCATCTTTAGCAAATATCCAACAGCTCAAATAGTTAACAATTCGGGTTAGGTCGGGTCAAGTCGTGTCTAATTCAACCACAGCTCACTTATACCAAAACATCGAACATATTTTTCTATCAAGTGTTTTGTATCAATGCATAATATTATTGGACTTTTGATATACCTTTTTTAACATTAATGTACTTACTGAAAATAAATAGTATTTTGACTTTAAAATCACAAATACGTTTGCAACTTAAAGTCTAAAGTTAGACATAAATACCCATTATAAAGTGGGTTGTTACATGTTTTTGAAATGGGTTGATGTTATAAGTTCAAACAATTTAAGATAATTAATCAACTTTTAATTATGTGTATGCAAGCTTATTATCTATCTTTTTATAGTAAGTGTATAAATTTATTTTTTTAAGACTTCCTCTTATAGAAAGTCCTAAATCCATTATAAAATAGTATAGATATAGATAACATGAATCATTCATATATATGTACAATCTCGTGTATTCATTTACATATTTAAGTAACTTGTGCTATCATTTGATATGTTATAATCCCATGCATACAAATTTAATCCATAATAATGATAATATTTATAAATAAAAGTACTTTTTTCAAAGAAATTAATCATTAAGAAGCAAAGACTTCATCGTCCTTTTTAGCAGGCTCTGAGCACGACTTTGGGATATTTGTAAAACATGTGCTCCAGTCTACTGAACGTTCATATTTTCACATTGAACTCACCTCCCAAATTTCCTCTGGAAGGAGTTGGGTGTCTTAGCATTCAGTGACTAACTTGGATTTGAACCTATCTCTTTAGCAAACTTTATAACCAGGTCTCTAGCCAATCCCTCCATCAAGTGATCAGCTAAGTTTTGTTGAGATCTAACAAACTCTATAGATACCACCCCACTCATAATAAGCTCACGAATCATGCTTTGCCTGACACCTAAATGTCGAGACTTGTCATTGTACATCTGGTTATAAGCCTTTGCCACTGTAGCTGCACTATCACAACGGATAGAAATAGGTGCTATAGGTTTAGGCCACAATGGAATCTCAAGAAGCAAGTTTTTCAACCATTCAGCCTCTTTACCAGCAGCTGCTAAAGCTACAAATTCAGATTTCGTTGTTGAACTGGTAATGCAAGTTTGCTTCTTGGATGCCCAAGAAATTGCACCTCAACAAAGTAGGAATACCCAACCACTGGTAGATGAATTATCTTCATTGTTACTGATCCAACTTGCATCAGTGTATCCTTCTAATACTAAAAAATAACCAGTATATGAGAGACTATAATCATAGTTCTCTTCAGATACTTCATTACCCCCTTAATTGCTTGCCAATGATGAGTACTATGATTACTAGTGTATTTACTCAGTTTATCCACTGCAAAAGTAATATCATGTCGAGTACAAGTCATGGCATACATCATGCAACCAATCATCCTAGAATATTCAAGTTAAGATACAGCTCTCCCATTATTAGGCATCATTTTCTCACAAGTATCCATTAGGGTACTCATAGAAGTACAATAAAAGTAATTGAATTTCCTTAAGACCTTGACAATATAATGAGATTGAGGGATATAAATTCTTTTACTTTCATGTTTAATCCTTATACTAAGGATAACATCAGCCCCCCCCATATCTTTCATGGAGAACTTGATGACAAAAATTCCTTTGTCAGGTCAACCTGATTTTGGTCATTGCCAAATTTCAGCATGTCATCAACATATAGACAAATGATGACTCCTTCACCAGGTTCATCAAACTTGCTATACATACATTTGTCAGATGGTTAAGAACATACCCACTAGTCAAAACCACTTCATCAAATTTTTGATACCATTGTTTGTGTGCTTAATTTAGTCCATACAGAGACTTAATCAGTTTACACACCTTGTTTTCATTGTCAGGCATGATGAAGCTCTGAGGTTGGTTCATATAAACCTCCTCATCTAATTCACCATTCAAGAAAGCTGTTTTCATATCCATCTGATGAATATCAGATTGTAAATTGATACAAGTGAAATCGGGAGTTTTATGGTACTGATACGAGCCACAAGAGCATAAGTATCAAAATAGTCTATCCCTGACTTTTTTTTAAAGCCCTGGATGACCATTCTAGCCTTGAAATTTTCAATAGTTCTATCTACCTTTATTTTCCTTTTGAAAATTCAAGTGTTGTTACCCATGATGGAATCCATATCATCATTAATTGCTTTTTTCCAAGAAAGTAACATCCTGGGAATTCATTGCTTTATCAAATATTTTGGGATCATCCTCATCAATGAAGCAATAGAAGTATTCGTTAGAGGCCTCATCCATTGCTTCTTCAATTAAATGTAATTGAAATTCAGGTCCAAATGACTTTGGAGTCCTGACCCTTTTGCTTTTTTAAGCTGAGGTTCAGGTTGGTGAGGGACATCTGATGGCACTTCATCAAGGACCTCTGATAGACCAATGTCATGAGTTCCATTTGGAATCCTTTACCTTGGTTTAGGGACTGATGAGAATTTGTTCTCATCAAAGATTGCATCCCTCGATTAAATTATTGAGTTAACTGAAACATATTCATTATGTTTAATAACATAGAACCTAAAAGCCTTGAAATGCTCAGCATATCAACCAAAGATGCATTCAATGCCTCTTTCACCTAAAGTTTTCAGCTTTGGATCAGGGAGTCTGACTACAGACCTACAACCCCAGACCATGAGATAGTTCGGGTTGGGTTTCCTTTTAGTACAGAGTTCATAAGGGGTAACTTTGTTCCTTTTGTTAGGAACCCTATTTAATAAATAGCAAGCTGTTAACATAGCTTCACCCTAAAACCCCTGACTCAACCCTGAATAGGACAACATAGAGTTAACTATCTCTTTCGGTGCTTTGTTTTTCCTTTCAGATATACCATTTTGTTGAAGAGTATAGGGAGCATTCGTTTCATAGATAATACCAACAGACTGAAAATACATAGTATCCATGTACTCACCTCCCCTATCAGTCCTTAATCTTTTGATCATGGACCCAAGTTGCAATTCAACTTCAATTTTAAATACTTTGAATTTATCTAATGCTTCATCCTTAGTATGTAAGAGATAGACATAACAAAAACTGTAAGCATCATTAATAAATGTCACAAAGTACTTCTTATTCTCCAATCAAGGAGTGGCATACAAATCACACATGCCACTGTGTATCAGTTCCAAAATCTCAGTTTCACGTTTAACACGCTAAAAAAGGTTCTTAGTTATTTTGGTCAACATTCAAGTCTTACAAATTTTTGTGTCCATGTCAAATGTTGGGATTAACCTATCTTTAGACATAGCTTGCATCCTTTTATAGTGTACATGGCCAAGTCTATCATGCCAGAGGGTAGAGTCATCCAGTTTAGAGATGGTTATAAAGGCTGAATTAACAATATTATAATCAATATTAAGCCTGAATATTTGATTACACAAATAGCAAAAATCAATAAACACACCAGTCACCATGTTTAGATAAAACAAACTTATCAGATTCAATAACTTGTTTAGAACCATGATTATTCAAAACACTAATTGAAACCAAGTTTTCCCTTATCTCAGAAACATGAATAACATAAAAAAAGTTACAATCTTTTCTGAACTAAATCTAAGTTCTACACAACCACGTCCATGCACGAGAGTTGTTGACTCATTTCTCATATGAAGAAAGAACCATCATTCAGTGACTCGTAAGTCTTGAACCAACTTCTATATTTGCACACATGAACCGTTGCACTAAAGTCAACCCACCACACAACATCATCATCCTGCACATAGTTAGATTTAGATACATATGTAACATAATAAATCTGAAAAGATTCATTAGACATATTCTGACCTTTTAGAAGTACATAATCATTCCCTGATCCACTAGTGCCTGATCCATTGGTTTTACCACCAACCTTAACACCTTTGCAATCCCTTTTAGTGTGACCACTTTTGCCACATTTCCAACAAGTAGGTATAGCCTTCTTGTTAGGGTCAGCCCCTTGTGTTATCATGATGTTTACATTTGCCCTTGTTGTCATTGTAACTAGTGGAGTTGTTATACTCCACCATATTGATAGATACACCAGCAACATTGTTGCTCTTTGGCTTGTCATTATCCTGCGCCCTGAGGGATTCCTCAATATGCAGATGACTGCCCAACAGAACAAGAGTCAGTTCTTCCTTCTTAATGTTTAAAAGTATGCTTGAAATCTTTCTAAGAAGGAGAGTGTTTGTCAATGATATAAGAGACTGAAATAGCCTCATCCATGTTCATTTTGTGTTGTGTAAACTTTCCAAGTATACCAAGCAGTTCATTATATTGTTCCATAACTGGTTTTGAATCAGTCATCTTGTGAAATTATTTACAAGGAACTTCTTACTTGATGCATCATCAGCCATGTATTTGGCATCCAAGGAATCTTATAGTTCTTTGGAAGATTCAACATTTTGATAAATATCAAAGAGAATCAGACATACCATTAAGGATTAAACCTCTGAAGATGTAATCATCATTCTCCCATTTGCTCCCTTTCCTCATCTGTTACACATTAGCATCATCCCCATCATCTGAAATAGGTGTAGTTAGAACATAGACCACACTCATGCTTGAAAGAAGAAAGTGCATTTTCTGTTGCCATCTTTTGACGTCCACCCCTTCAAACTTGTCGGCAAAGTTTGAAGCCATGTGTTTCATAGCAACAGTAGCCATTGATTATCAAAAAATAGTTTACTTTGATTGTTGGTTTTTATATGAGCTCAGAACAGGGGGAAGATAATCAATAGCGGACAATACCAATAATTTGAAATCGTGTAGTCACTTTCTAAAGTAAACTATTCGACCCTAATGCCTGGGTATCATGAATATCTACTTGGGATAAGACCAAATGTGTGTTAGTGATGTAGGCATAAATAAATAACCCTTGCGCATCCAAGTTTTTTAGTTATTTGTGTATCTTCATGCAGTTGTGTTCATCTCTATTTATAGTAGAGATTACTCAAACCTAGTCAATGGATTTATGAGTGATTAACAACCCATTAATCACCACTTAATTAGCCTCCATAAATGTAGGTATTAGTGATTATACGATCAATTAAACGTGGTCATTAATGCAGTTATCACTGACACTTGAATAGGTCAAAGCCGTTAAAAGTCAAGTATGAATTCAGTCTAGCCTTTGAAGTTACTCCCTGAGTGGGCTCAGTCAGTGGTTCACTGAAGAGATGAACTCCCCGAGTATACTTATCAATGTACATCTCTAAATGAGATGACTCCCTGATGAGTAAGCATGAGCCTGATGAATCCATCAGAGTGTCACTCACTGATGAGTAAAGCCTCTTAAACCATCAGCGACATGAATGCCACTTTAACACTACCCGAGTTAGGGTAATCAAGGACATGATGGGCGTACACTCCGTACCTTGAAACCCGTTACTAGATATGATCTGATTCCCTCAAGTGCACTAAATTTTCCAACACGTTTAAATTTTTTAACACTTTTGGAGATATCTTCTACATAAGAGATATTAAAAAAAAAAAAAAAAAGTAAATCTTGTCGAACTGAACCTTATATCATAAGATTGAACTATTTGTTATAAAAGTTGATTAGTTTTCATTTTCTTGAAAATTAATTATATGTTATAATTATTTTTTGAGAATATATTATCAAAAGAACTCAACGAAAATATAGCTAACTTAGTATATAAAACCTACCATTTACGTTAATTAATGTACTATGTGATCCCACTCAAACAAGCTCAGTCAAGAAATGCTAATACTTAGTAGTATGAAAGAACTAGGTGAGGTATTGTTATAAGTATGTCTTATAAAGGTGGAGGGTGTGATTGAAGGTTTTTTTCGGTCAAATCAGCTTCATATTATAAAAAAACATTTTTTTTAATTATTTTTTCAATTTTCCGTCAACCAATTAAACACTTTCTTTATCTTCTTTTATTTACCTTTTAACTTTTATTATATAAAAATATCCACAATACACACAACCACCCATAATAACCCATGATATAAAATTTCTCTTTTCAAAACTACAATACTTTTCTCACTCTATTTACTCTCGGAACTTAACTCCCGCAAAAAGAAAGTTTTTGGATCTTTCCCGCTATACTGGTCTGATGGTCCCGCAAGGAAATGAACAAATAATACGGAGTAGTTTCCCGCGGGTTTTCCGATGTCCCAACCACAACAATAAGTAAAAATGTTGTCATATTAGCTCTTTTACCTGTAACACAAATACTTATACGTCATACAAAGACAATATTCCTTATAACTTGGGGTTATGGGTACACCCGAGACTCACAAATTTCTTGTTTTACAGACTTAAGAAAAATACAACATTTTTATCTAAAAAATATAAAATTACCCTAAAAATATATATAACATTAAAAAATAAAAAAAGCAAAGCGCAAATAAAGAAAATACAAAATTTAACCTAATATCTATGCATGATATGATGCATACAAGCATTAGTTTTATATTATTTTGTGTACTAGTTATAAAACCCGTGCACGCACGGGTTTTTATTCTAAAAATTATAAATATGTTAAATATAAAATTAATGTTTCCCTTATTTACTACTCCTTGTTTGATTGTGGTAAAATGTCACTCTAAACTATTCATATTAACCAATAAAGCATCTGCAATTCCCAAAGGCTCAACACCAATTTTTAGGCTTTATGAAGATAGAAATCTTGTTGTTTTAAGTGGAAGAAGGTCATGTGGACATCATATGTTTCCATTAACCAATTTTTAGGCTTTCTGAAGATAGAAATCTTGTTGTTTTAAAGATGAATCAGACAAAGATGTGCTAACATTTGTTTTAGTAGTTGACCATATGAATTGCATACAAACTTAAGCTATCTATTTGTAATACATTAACAAAAAAGGTGGATGGGAATATAGAGATCATGGTTAATTACCTTCTTCAAAGTTTCAGCTTTCATATGCAACAGATTAAGCTATTTTTTTAAGATAAAAGTCGTAAAGTAAAATACCTTAACCTCCATTATATGTTTTTATCTAAAGTTACACCCTTAGCAGGAACTTGAACGTTGTTGGTAGAGGGGCCAACTTAAGAAATATTTATTTTAGGAGGGCTGATATACATTATCCTGAAATCTTTGAATTAAACATTACTAAAATCATATATAAAAAAATACAAAATGTAAATAAGGTCAAAAAATTTGGCGGTTCGCAGCCCCCCTCGGTCCTTCTAAGTCCGTCCATGCCCATTAGTAGCTTCACATCCTTCCACATTATAATTGTGATAAGCTTAAGAACACATCATGATATAAGGTAGCCATCGATGAGCTTAGAAGATCAAATTGATCAATATTTGTATGTTAAATTACCCACAAGTTATTGACAAATAGATTTAAGAAAGAATAAGGGTTGGTAAATAAGTGCAGTCAGAAGGAATAAAAAGGGTGGGTGACAAAAGCAAAATCCAATTAGGAAAACCTAAAACCTCAGTACCAAAAAAGAGGAAAATACATCAGATGACTTCAATTTCTTAATGTGGTGATAACAACTCCATTGTTAAGGTGATGGATAGAGTGTCTTTGTCCAATTTCATATAATGATTGATTACCTTATTGCAATTGTGTTTTTTCATCTTTTTAGTCAAACATGTGTACAATTTATCATATCATGACACATGTATAAAGCCTTACATCTCAGATTATTTTGCATTCTCTAGGGAAAAAGCCTTAACATAGACAATGGAAACCAACTTCATTGTCCATTTTAAACTTAATGTCTTCCTAATTCTAGAACTTATCTTGATATGTAATATGAAAAAATTAGCATTTAATAAAAGTAAATATTATAGCTCAGCAACAACTAAGTCAATGGTGCTAAGTAGTTCATAAGCTTAGAAGTTTTAATCGAAAGGAGTATCTAAACGCTAAGTGGTTCTATGAGATCATATTAACAATTTCCAAAGAAGTAAAAATTGACCTATGAAAAAGGAACACCTTATAAACCTTTGAATATAATGTAAGCTTTAAAGTTGTAACATGTCGAGCAGGTAAATAAAATTATTTTGAAGGAAACAGGTCGAAATTAATTTGAATGAAGTTTTTAGTAATATTGGATACGATAGCTACTTACAAAGGGTTTAGACAAAATTGCCCCGTGTCACCTTGAAATCGATGATTGCAATTTGAAGAATCTGATAACTCATTGCATAAAGCAGGGTAATTTTACATTTATACCATTAATAAACTTTAAATTTTACCACTATTCCTTCAGTTTCACCACCGACCAATGTAACCCTTGAGATAAAGTACCGAAGCCTATATCACATAATCCAAGTGTTTGATAATAAACTTTATATCACCTTGCCACTTCAACACGGCATTTGGCTTGTTGAGCGATTTAGATACTTCTATGTTGATGTTCTTCTCATTGAAGAGGTTTGATGTATCTGACGCTTGAAGCCAGTGTAGAGTTTTAAGAGCATGAGCCCATTGAGCCTTTCTCTCTCTTCTTTCTTAATCCTTCTTTATTGTGTTAGCAGCCTATAACAACACCTATAAACACTTAGGACATAAAGGATGGCAAACTTAATGATATAGAGGGTGAAATAATAAAACACAATACTGTAAAACCAAATAACATCAGCCCATTTCCATCCAATTCCTTTGATTTTAGCAAATTCCCATTCAGCATACACTGCTGAAAAGATGAGAATTACATAATTGCTCAAACTCCTAATCATTAAATCCCGTATATTAAAAAAAAAACAAAATATGAGTTGATAAAGCACCTCACATTAATCCAAAAAGACACTTTTCAAACAGCAGAATAAAATAAACGGCCCCTAAGTCATTGTCTTATAAAACATCACAATAACGCAGCATTTATGGTGGCTGTAATAGCTACATCAGACATACATATGTTACTATGCAAATATATCATATCATAATAGAAACCCACAATTCTATCACACCCTGGCACTATTTTCAGCATCACACCTTAGTACTATTCTCAGCACCTTTAGCACTAATTTTTGGCATACTCGTCATCTTTAGACAGATTCAAAGAGAAACTCTCAAGCTCTCATAAAATAAATTTATTATTTATCTTGAAGGCGAACTCTTAAAAAAATCGGTATATAGATATTATGCTCCACTTTCACATTCTATATGCAAAAACCAAGTAAAAAAGGAAAGAACAATACTCATTTAAAGCGGTTAAATCTATCCCACCATACCCAATCTACTTCTAATATTAGTAGTCGTTGAGCCTTAAATCCCCTTTTAGCTCAAAGCACATATATACAAACATCAACCCAAAATTTGACTGAGGGAATTCCAGGGAACATAATAAAAACATCCAACAGTAACGTTGCTATGAGGTTGAAAGTTGAGGAAAATCGTTTCATTCAAGTAATTGATCAAACACTTAATGTGCAGTACAATGCAAGATGTTATGTTGAGATATGGTCATAAAAAATCCTAATAGAAACTATCAAAGTTACCATATAGATGAAGAAGAACATGTGCTCGATGAGAGAAAACACAATCACATGAAGCCAAAGCCAAATGTTGAAGTATTTGTGCTTTTATACGAATCTAAAAGTTGTGCTTTCAATTAAATTTGTAATTTATTTGATAGATTGTTTGTACGCTAATGCAATCGGCCACGGATTATTAAGCTATGCTGATGCGAATGCAATTACGGGCCAACATATTAATGTATATTTCCATTTAATACCCGTTACCAAAACTGATAAATAGTGTATTAAGGCTTAGACCAAAACTGAACTCATAAACCAAAACACAAGTTCAAATTTTAGTTATAAATCAACAATTATAGCCATGAATGATTTAAAAAATAATTATACCTGCAGATTTGATAACCAATTAGGAACCACCAATCCTCTTACTCTATGATCTTCTTCCTTTCCATCTATATTGATCAAATTAGAGTTTCAATCAAACCCTGTTTTTTTTTTTTTTTTTTTTTTTCACAAACTGAAACAAAATCAACTGAAAAATCACAATCCTTTATGATATATAACTAAAAGCCCTATATCAAGTTTAAACAAAATAAAAAAAATAGATATTATAAATCATACCTTTAACCCTGGAAAGATTATTTGTTCTTCCATAGATAAATTATGAAAACTATCTTCAAGATTACTGCATTAACAATTATATTGTTACAATTATCGATTTAGGTTTCGATTTGGAACTTTGGGTTGAAGAAAAATCGGATTGAAACTGTGTGTCAGCCAAATTATTTTGTGGTTTTGTTTTTTCTTAATTTTCAGTTTTGACCCCTAAGTTTTGTAAATGAACCCCACGTTTTAAAGTTTTAATTTTTTATACTTTTGACAAATATACTTTTTAGCTCAAACTTTAAAAAAAACAAATTTACAAATACTTTTGCTAAATAAAGAGGTATTTACGGTTTTTTTTATCTAAACATATTTAAAATAAATAAATTATAATTAAAAAATATTACCAAATAAAGTATGATTTGATTTTTTTGAAATGCAAAATTCTCACTAGGGATTTTGTTTATTGTATAAAGGATTAATTTTGTCACCTCATTATCCTAGAAACTTCCTTTTTGGTAACTCACGGTTTACTTGATAATTAAACAGATAATGTCTTTGTCCAGCAACGAATTTGCTCACTTATATATTCCTCTTGAAGATATACTATCCGCTACCAACAACTTTGCTAATGAAACCCGCAAAGATGGGTTTGCAAATGAATACAAGGGACAACTCTCGCGGTCCGCTGAGTCGATTAATATTTCTGCTCGGAGGTTAAATAAAAAATGGGATGGAGGAGAACAACAGTTTTGGATGGAGATTTCCATGCTATATAATCTCAAACATAAAAATCTGGTTTCATTAGTTGGGTTTTGTGATGAAAATGGTGAGAAGATCATAGTTAACAAGCATCAGACCAGGGGAAGTCTCAGAAACTATCTAAGTGACCCGATGCTGACATGGGTGCGAAGATTGGAGATATCTGTTGGTCTTGCGCAAGCGTTGAGTTACATTTATTATGACGAGTCACGCGATTTTAGCTTAATACATCGGAACATCAGCAGTTCGTCATTTCAATTAAATGATGACTGGGAACCCAAGCTATTTAATTTTTTCCATTCCATAAAGAGTAAAGCGTCTAAAAGGCACCATTCATTTTATACTGACACACTTGAGTATACGGATGGATATGTAGACCCAACATATTTAGAAACGGGCAGAGTGAGCCACAAGTCAGATATCTACTCATTTGGGATAGTAATGTTTGAATTACTGTGTGGTAGGGAATCAACAATCGTTGACAACAATAATAAGTATTTGGCTCCCCTAGCCATTACTCATTATAGAGAGAAAACATTATATGATATAATCGATCCGGATCTATGGAAAGAAATGGATCCTCAATCATTCAATGTTTTTGCAAAAACAGCGTGTGCCTGCCTGAATGAAGAACGATCTCAACGGCCAAATATTGATGAGATTGCCATTAGACTTGAAAAAGCTTTGAGAATGCAATTGGAACGTGAAAATGCAGTAAGTTTTTTTTTTCACCCTTTCATGTTTTTGTCATAATAGATACCCCTTATTAACCTACTTATTACTGTATCAAATTGCTTACTAGGCCATACGTGATTTTTTTTTTTTTTTTAAGAGTATGGTTTTTTTGATACGCGAACTTCAAAATGTCTCACTAAATGTTACAAAATTTATTTTAAAATAGTGACTTGTCACGTATAACTAATGACACATGTCAAAATTTATAGCATAAACCCAATTACTTATTACTTTTTTGTCCTGTCATTTCATCCAATTAATAATGCAAATTTTGTACGTATGTAACTCTTGTAGTAGCTGGTAAGTCGATATATATAGTTTTCAAAAGATAGCAAAACGTCAAGTATGGAGTTTAGAGCAAACCATTTTATTTTAGCATGTAAGAAAAAATACATTTCTCTTTTAGTATTTTTTACTACCTGCTCATTATACACGAAAAAATATCGTTCAAAACTAGAGAAAATTCAAGGATAAAGAAAGATTCATGATTAGATTCTAAAAAGGGGAAATTACAGACTATAAAGGTGTGTCTAGTTAAAAGGAAATATGCTTGTTTTTCATAAAATGTTTTTTAAAAAAAATAAAAATAAAAATGAATTGAAATTGCAACAAATCAAATGTTTTCCTTCAAATTATTTGCGAAATATAAAATTTGCATTTCGTACTTTAACAAAGGAAACTATAAAATGTATATATTTTTTGTTTTCCTTGCAATCCCTCTTATTTTCTCGAGAAAAGAAAACAATACCATATAAACGCGTTTTTTATGTTTTGTGAAAAATTAAATCCCCTCTTTTCTTTTATATATCCAAAAATAAAAAGTTATTTTTTTTTCTTTAACTAAACGTACCCTTACATGTCTCACCTAAGAAATATACCACATATGAATAGATTCTAAGAAACATAGCATATGAGTAGATTTTGTATCATGTTTACAACTCTTCATGTGAAAGATTAATGATTAGATTCTAAGAAACGTACCACATCAGTAACTGTTTCACCCTGTGAATCTGCACATTTGATAGGGATCAGTGAGCTTCATATCCGCAGGCGTTGAATCCCATGTCACCAAAAATATAAAAAGAGTAGACGCAAAATATAAAAAGACCAGCGGTGTGACACATAAGTCAAATGTGTATTCGTTTCGTGTTGTATTATCCACTGCCATAAGCGGAAGGAGTGCAGTTCTTCCAGATCAAGAGTTGGGAGAGGGGTCATTAAGTCAACTGAGAAAATCTCATTTTGATATAGCGTCGAGAGTACTGCAATCGATATATACAAATCCAGTAAGCTAATGAACTTACTTATCAACTTTATGTGCTAATAATTGTTATATTTATCAACTCAATTCCTATTCTTTTTGCAAATTTATTTTAGGGACTTCCAGTGAATGCAGTTGATGGTACATCTAGGAATTACAATCACCTAAGGGTAATTAATTTCTTTATAGTTTTAGTTTGAGGCGTGTCATCCTAATTAACAAAAAAAAGAGTAAATCTTTTCAATGGTCCATTTGGTTAAGCATGCGTCCTTGTTACGAATAAATTAGACAAGACAATTAGTACAGAATTGTGAATCTTTTCTAATTCAATTTTCATTGCGTTGCCCACAATGTTGCAGTTGAAAAACTTGGAACACTTGAAGATTGCTCTTAATGACATCGAGTTGGCAACCGAGAATTTTTCCGACAAATATCGCATTGGGTCAGGCGGATATGGTATTGTATACAAAGCACAACTCGAACATTTTGATAGCAGTAATTCATCTTCTGTAGAATGCAAGAATAAATGGGATCTTCCAAAGAAACGCAGCACGGTAGCCATAAAACGCAGTGGTAATAATGATTACCAAGAAAAAGGGTTCATTGCAGAAATTGAAATTCTGACTAGCTGTAAACATGAGAATATAATCTCTCTTCTTGGTTTTTGTGATGAAGATCGTGATCACCTGATCCTTGTCTATGAGCTCGCTTCGAAAGGAAGTCTTGCAGATTATATGGGAAACAGTGGTAAACTGAATCTTACTTGGGTGCAACGTCTAAAAATATGTCTTGATATCGCACATGGTTTGAATTACATTCACAACAACACAGATCATGGCAAACAAAAGATGATACACCGAGACATCAAGAGCGAGAATATACTACTGGGAGATAACTGGGAGACGAAGATTACTGACTTTGGGCTCTCCTTTATCCACATAGCAGATCAAGACACCGCCACTCTCAATATTGATGAGATTGCAGATTTTGGGCTCTCCAAATTCCACCCAGCAGATCAAGCAGCCAGCACTATATATATCAGCATGATTGCAGGTACATATATGTATTTGGATCCAGAATATGAGGAGTATGGTAAACTAGATAAGAAATCCGACATATACTCTTTTGGAGTATTGTTATTCGAGATCTTAACCGGGAGGTTAGCCTATGATCCTATTTACACCAAGGTGAATGAGAAGGGAATTGCACCCATCGCAAGAGATCATTTTCAAAAGGGAACACTAATGAAAATCATTGATTACAAGATAAAGGAAGAAACACATGAACATGCCTTTTCTCTGAGTAAAGGATCCAGTGACGAGTCTTTGGACATATTTACAAAAATTGCATTTCGATGTCTAGCAATGACTCAAGTCGAACGCCCATCAATGGATGTTGTCATCAACGAACTTAAAAAGGCGTTGTACTCTCAGGTAAGTCAATGCTTTAAAGATATAACTCTAAGTAATATATGCAGATGCATGTCCATGTGGTATATGTCAAATTACAAATAGGAATGCTATTATTTATCTTTTTCACTTTCACACCTATATTTCAAGTCACACGAACACAAGTAATCACTAGTTCTGGTGTATGTCCTTTTCCTTAACCCCATAAGCAAGCTTTTACACTTTTCCACCCACTGTTGTTCCCCGACTAGAGGTGGCAAAACGGGCGGCACGGGCAACGGGCACTACCCAACGGGCACGGGCTTAAACGGGCACGGGCCAAACGGGCTCATGTTATACGAATCGTTTTAGAAAAGACCTAAAACGACAAAAAAATTTCCACAAATATAACACATCATTTATATTTGAGTAATTAAATATACTATATCTATAAATTTTTCATTAAAAACAATTTAATGTTCGAGAAAAACTTATGCCCATTACGCCTATTTTAACTTCTAAATGGGCAGTACATGCCCGGTTAAAAAAAAAATATAGAGCTAAATGTCCTCAAATCTTTTAAAAAGTTGATTAGCCCATATTTTTTGACTTTAGACACAAATTGTCACCTCTATCCCCGACCATGTAATTAACTAAGTTTCTTCACACCATACGTTATAGCTGGTTAGATTATCTAATTATCTAGTTTCGACAAGTACTCGTTCTAGCATATCACTATTACAGAAAGCTTGTGTGAATAATCAGAGTCATTCTATGGAGTAAACTTCAAAATTCATCTACGTGGTTTGTCCATTTACACATCATACATCCCTGTCACTAGTGTGTAGAGTCTAGACATATATATCATTTCGTCAACGTCGGAAATGTTTAGATATATACATCTTTCCGTCAATAAACGTTAGACATTATCATATTATCTTATAATGGATGAATTACCTTTTTTGCATTTATTGACTAAAACATTGAATACTTAAAAAAATAAGCATTACAACAAATAAAGCACAAGTTGTAAACCAATTAAGCACAATCTACCAACACATTCATCCATCAACTTTTCAATTATGTCATTTTTAAAACACTTATTCAATTAATATAATTTTCAAATCACCCTCAATGAAAAAATAAATGTTATCATAACTATTTAATAAACTAATAAAACAAAAAAAAAATTCATATTATTCATGTGCAAACAAGCTGATGGCAAACCATTGTTTGGAAAACTGGATGGACCGAATGGTTCAACCGGGAACTAGAGTAGCCATTAGTCCAACTAGCTACTAAAACAATTCAAAATCGAACCGCATGTGGCCGGTGAAACCAGGTAAAACCAGTGAACCGAGCTGGACCGGTTTCGTTTCCTTCATGTTTTTTCTTCGATCAGGAAACTTTTCGTTGTAATTCACTGAAAAATGGTCAATTTAAATTAAACATGGAAAGATAGATATAAGTAAAGTATGATATTTAAAAGAAAAGAGAGTCAGCGAAGATTAGTAATTTTACAACTGTTGCTCTATTTATATATAGTAGATATAAAGATGCAACTGTAAATTCATTTAGAAATTAAAAAACATTACTCGAAAGAAACATTATTGCCACACAAAAAATACAATCATAATTAATAATTTGATTGCCATAAATCTTAATCACAGGGTACTTGTCGTTGCAACGCGCGGGGTACCCTGCTAGTACATTCCTATGGACGAACAACTCAAATATTATTCCGTTATCTACTATCGAGTTTATAACAAGAGGGGTGTTTTCGTCTATGTGTTTGTACATGGATGTATTTTGCATTTTACTCTTTTATAATTATTTTTTTATTTTATCTTTTTACTTTTAAAAATTTTATTATTATGTTTATTATTTTTAATTTATTTAATTTTAATATTTTTTATTTTTTATTATTAATTTATTATTACTATTGTTATTTTTATTATTACTTTCCGTAGCATTTATCTTCTTGAACTAACTACGTTCATCTTCTTAATCTCACACATGCACAAGCACGCAAAGACAAAAACATATATTATATATATATATATATATATATATATATATATATATATATATATATACACACACACACTAGGCGAGTACCCGCGCCTAGCGGCAGCGGTTGCGGCAGACAACTAACGAAATACGATATTGTGGTGAGTGTTTTGTATAAAGTGAAAAGATCAAAATATAATTGTACGGGTAAGACCACACGACTACCTAAGCAACATCGATGGTAATGCGGACCTGCTTCTCTAGAGTATGCCATTGCCCTCTCCTAGATACCAAAAAAATTAGTACCTGACAATGACGACAAACCTGGTCATATCGTCTTTGCATCTGGCCTTGGTAAATTCTGGTGAGAAGGGTTAACGGGTAGCATGTTAAAGCTCTTTACCTCTTCAAAACTCTCTCTTGTGCCTGCCCCTTTGCTCGAGTTTAGTCAAACTTTTTGATTCAGACTCTTACGCTATATGAATTACTCAAATAGCTTCAGCCATATATGTGTTAGCCTCTTTTTCCGCTTTGTGGGAATTGGTGGTGGCTTCACTCCTGTTAAGTGCACCAATGGCTGCAAGAGGTAGCTTTTCTGAAGCTTTTGCAGCTTCTATTTCCTTTTGCGCAGCAAGTAGCTTGCTCGACATAATACTTGCTCTTGCTTTTGCTTGCGCTAATGTTTCTTTTGCTTTCTTTAGCTCTTCACGGGCCTTTTCAAACAGTGATTTTGCTTGATTTCTGCCAAGTATTTCTGGAATTAGAGTTTGGATTTGCTTATATTGTAAAAGATGCAATATTACTCATAATAATCATAATCAGATACAAACATAAACCAAATTCATTTATATAGACTAATGTTCAGTTTTATCTTATTCTTACATCTTCCATTAAGCGACATAATCAGATACAAACATAAACCAAATTCATTTATATAGACTAATATTCAGTTTTATCTTATTTTTACATCCTCCATTAAGTGACATCTACGATTAACCAAATTTAGGCCTAAAGTCAAATCACCTCAAAATCACAAAAGATTAAAGAAACTTAACTAAAACTAAGCAGAAGTTCTTTAAGAGCAGAAGCCCTTTTTGTTGTGTGGCGTTTGCATATAATTACTTGCCCACTAAGATGACACTTTTCAGGAACTTAACTGTTGCATCTGATGTGACCAATTGACCCAACTAAATACATGCGAACTTTAACTCTACTATTTCCATATGAGGCCTGACCTTAACTCTACTATTTCAATGTATAATAAGTATCAAGATTCTAAACACACATAATGGGACCATTAGTTGCAGTGACAATAATAATTAATATAACATAACAAAGTTCACTCTCTCATAATTCGACATCAGTGCCTAGTTGATATTTAAGAAAAGAGACATCAGATATGCACTCACTTACAAATTGTTAGACACCAAAACCTACAGCCACAACATCAACTATGATTTCCTTTTGGATAATGCTTGATATGAAGAACTATCGCTTCTATAGATTTGATGAAAACTTCACCTTTGTTTTTATGAGTTATGTAAAAAAATTTATAAACTGTATATATTTATACATCATGAAGAACATGCCAACTCTGATTAATGATAAAATTATTATAAGAAATACAACCCGAAAAATTAACACGAAGTTACCTGGACTATAAATACACTGGTTAGTTACGTACCACACCGAAATCCTGAATAACGCATACATGTAACAGTAACATCCAGAAACTGCGCAACTTTTTAACACAATTATGGATTACGTCAGTTGCTTCATTAAAAATACCTTAAGCAAACTCAAAGATGAAGATGACAACCACAATGATTCCACTATAGCAACCACATCATACAAATACCTAAAAATCAGATTACAACATCCAAAATCAGCAACATTTTTTATACGGGTCGTGTATGCGGTATGCCTCATCCAAAATTCTTCAGTAGACGTTTAATAACAAACATTGAACACGACCCTACCAACAAACCATTCAAATTGGTTTGTTTTCACAAAATCATCATTCAATAATCTAAAATTCTAACTAAAAAACTAAAACTGTTTACTTGTGGAATGAGTGTGAATCATCTAGTTTAAAACCAATGATTGTTTAAAATTCATTTTCTACTCTCTTAAGCCATTGACATTTCAACAAACATATTGTGGGCACCCTCAAATCACTATCAAATTACTCTAATCACCAAGAAAAACATAGGGAACATGCAACACCAATTTAACACATCGAATAATTAAAACCCCAAAAACCCAGCCCCGACTACCGCTAATAACAACAAAAACCCAGCCCCGAGTACCTGAAAAGTAATAAAAATAGTTAGAACTCTAACCTGTAAACATCATCACCAAGTCTAAATCATGGTCATGAATTAGATTGTTGTGCACAATATATCATAATAGATATGCTGTTTATTCTTCTATGACGGCAGAGAAAAAAAAAAAAAAAAAAAAACATAATATGGTATTAGGGTGTAGATGCATGGGAGAGAGAAAGAAAAGGTCGGAGGTTTTAATAACTGATGGACGTTTTAAGTAATTAACTTATGGGAACTTTGCTAAATACACGGTTTAAACTTTGTCGATACACGGAAACTCTTGTTCATTCTACCTTATTTAGGGTATATTATTAAATTTTGATCTTGGATCCCTGGCATCAAGCGGATTACTTTTTTTAAGTCTTAAAATTTAAAAAACTTAAAAATAAAAATGGTAAAAAAATCACAAATCCTTAAACTTTTAAATATTTTTTAATCCTCAAATCCTCATAATTTTATTATTTTTCGCTTATAAATCGTATACCTTTTCTCTAGCAATGATTAAAAATTCAACCTGCAGGTGTTGCATTAAATGTCAAGCTAAAACTACAAGTTCGCATGTATAATGATTTGCAGCTATAAATCGTCGCTTTACACGTGTATTTGTTTAGTTACTTATAACTTGGGGTTATGGGTACACCCGAGACTCAAAAATTTTGTTTAATGACTTTAAAAAGATACAACATGTTGGAAAGCAGGAAAGCCTTTTAGGCTTTTGTTAGTTGAAGAGAGGAACACTTAAGAGCCTCTTTACAATGTAACTTTATTGTTTAATTTTGCTTCATTACAAATGCGTCATCCTAGTACACCTATTGATACTATTCCATGGAAGGTTCTAGATACAAGTTTTTTTTATGGATATTTCTTGCATCATCTTGATAATTCTTATCCAACCTAGATAAGTTTAACTAGATTTTTCTAATACCATTCTAGATATTTCATATAGATATTATCTATGAGGAGTTTACGAGTTTCTAGAAACTTCTTCATCATTGGCTCGGTCTTTAATGGATAGTCCAACCTTTATTAGACTAAATCAATTTTACGATCTAACACCCCCTTTAAACTTGATTTATTGACTCCAAGCATCATTCGTTATGTTGAGAAATCTTTCTCGTTGAGCGGCTTGGTGAAGATATATGCAACTTGGTCTTCAGAACTCGTATGCATCACCCGAACATCCTTTCTTGCAGTGCATTCTCTAATAAAGTGATAACGAGTGTTGATAGCTTACTTCGTTCATGGTAGACTGGATTTTTCGCCTAAGTCGATTGTCGGCTTGTTATACACGTAGATCTCAGTCGCATATTCTTGCCCCATGTGTAGCTCCTTAGCATACTTCTGAGCCAAATTGTGTGACATACACATGATGTTGCAGCTACGTATTCTGCTTCATAGCTGGACAAGGTAACAATAGGTTTCTTCTTTGAAGATCATGTAAAAGCATTGTTACCAAGAAAGAATAGGAATCCTATTGTACTTCTTTCACCGTCTTTGTTTCCATCCTAGTCACTGTGGCTATATCCAACCAGCTTGAAGTATTCACTTTTTGAATAAAACATACCATAGTCTACAGTACCTTTGATATAATGGAGGATCATCTTCACAATCTCCAAATGTTTTGTCGTAGGCTCTTTTATGAAATGGCTAATTAATCCAACCGCAAAGAGTATGTTGGGTCTTGTACATGTCAAATAGCGCAAACTTCCAACGAGACTCTTGAATAGAGTTGAGTCTCCCGCTTCTCCTCCGTCATTCTTAGAAGGCTTTGACTTATGTTCTATGGGGGTGTCAACGGGATTACATTTCTCCATGCCGAACTTCTTTAATATCTCCTTGGAATATCCTTCTTGACAGATGAAAATTCCTTCGTCCATTTGCTTTACTTCAATGCCAAGATAATAAGACATAAGTCATATGTCTGTCATCTCGAACTCTCTCGTCATTGACTTCTTGAATTCATCAATCACACTTGGAGAATTTCCTGTAAAGATCAAATCATCCACGTACAAGCAGACGAGCAATATACTTCTATTTCCAAATTTCACGTAAAGTGCATATTCACTTAGGCATTTAGTAAAACCATGTTTTTGAAAATACTTGTCAATTCTAGTATTCCAAGCACGTGTGGCTGCTTTAGACAATATAAGGCTTTCTTCAACCTTACCACTTTGCCCTTTGGCAACATATCCCTCCTGTTGCTCCATGTAAACTTCTTCTTTGAGAATTCCATTTAGAAGGCCGATTTCACTTCCATTTGGTGGATTTTCCACCTATGTTGAGCAGCAATAGCAATAATCATTCTATGAGTTTCTAAGCGAGCAACATGGGCAAATACCTCTTCGTAGTCGATACCATGCTTCTGCTTGTAGCCTTTTGCCACAAATCTTGCCTTATACTTCTCCACCTTCGCCTTTGGCATTTTTCTTGGCCTTTTATACCCACTTGACTCCAATAGTCTTTTGGCCTTTCGGAAGGGTTGTCAACTCCCACGTATCATTCTTCACTATTGACTTTATCTCCTCGTCCATGGCTTGTCTCCATTTCTTGCTTTTCATAGCCTTTTCAAAAATTAAAGGTTCACAGTCAACATATAAACAAAGAAGGGGTATCTCATCAATTACCTGGTATAGTTCCTGAAAACTTCTCGGCTTTGGTTCCCCTTCACTTGAACTTAAAGGTGAGTCTTGGGTTGGAGTTGGAGTTTGAGGTTGTTTGACTTCTTCACTTGATTCACCCATTTTTTCTTCGTCTATCATAGTAAGAAAGTAATACCTTTCATTTTCCTTAATGCTCCAATCTCATGCTTCTTCTTCATCGAACTCCACGTCTCTACTCACTACCACCTTCCATGTGGTTGGATTATAGAGCTTATAACCTTTTGATTACTTTTTGTAACCAATGAACACATGCTTCTCACTTCTACCATCAAGCTTAGATCGCCTTTGGCTCAGAATGTGGACATATGTTATGCTTCCAAATACCCTTAGGTGAGAGACGGTATACTTCAATCCATTCCATGCTTCTTGTAGAGTCTTGTTATCTAAGCTCTTTGACGGACACCAGTTCAATAGATACACAGCACAATCAACCGCTTCGGCCCAAAACTCCTTTGGCATTTTCTTACTTTTCAACATGCTTCGAACCATATTGAGAATACTTATATTCTTTCTCTCTACTACTTCATTTTGTAGTGGGTAGCAATGAGTCGTTAGAAATCTTCGGATCCCATTATTCTCACAAAATATTTTAAATTATTTTGATAAAAATTCACCACCTCTATGGATATCATGTATTTAATTTTTAAACTTTTCTCATTTTCAACCATAGCTTTAAATGTCTTAAAAGCTTCAAAAGTTTGGGATTTTTCTTTTAGAAAATATACCCAAGTCTTTCTTGAAAAATCATCAATAAAAAGCATGATGTAGAGATTCTTACCATGAGATGGTGGAGTAATGGGACAGCACAAATCCGTGTGAATTAGTTGTAGAGGCTCCTTAGCTCATGATGTCACTTCTTTCGGGAGCGAACTCCTACCATGCTTTCCAAAAAGGCATCCTTCACACACTTGATTGGATGATCAATTCGATCTAACCCTTTCAGCATTCCTTTTGAGGATAATAACTTTAAGTCACCAAAGTTTAAGTGGCCATACCTCATGTGCCAAAGCCATGAATGATCCTTCAAACAACTCTTTAAGCACTTAGCTTCATCATGTTGAATGTTTAGAAATAAAATTTTAGTCATAGGCACTTTTGCTATGAGCTTTCCTTTAGGATTTCTTATCGTAGCACTTCGATTTTTAAAATGAATCGTAATTTATCTCTAAAAGTTGTCCCACACTTAAAATGTTACTTTTAAGGTTGGGCACATTGTATACGTCCGAAATATATTGGTGACTTCCATTTATCTCAGATAAGTATCTTACCTTTTCCTTTTACCGGTGTCTTTGATTCGTCTCCAAAGGTGATGTTACCTTTACTTTTCTCTATTTCCACGAACAAGTCTTCTTCACCCGTCTTATGGTTACTCGCAGCAGAATCTATACGCCATGGCTCTATCCTTTCTTCTTGTTTGTCATGTCTTACCATTAGAAAAATAAGCTCATCTTTATCTTCTACATTCACAAGATTAGCTTTTTCTTCAACTTGTCTTGAGCTAGCACACTCATTGGCATAATGACCATATTTGCGACAATTCTAACATTGCAGTTGGGGCTTACCTCCTCTTTAAGATTGGAAGCCTCTCCCACAACTTCTTCGATATGGAGACCATTGGTTTTCATCTTCTTTTTTGACGTCTTCTCTTCCTCTTCCTCAGCCTTGGAAACCATCACGACCTCAAAAAGTATTGCCTTCCAGTTCGTGCTCCTTTCCATGTAGAAAGCTCTTTTCTCTTTCTTTGAAAGAGACCTTTTAGTATAAAGCTTGCTCCAAGGGTTATTTCCCCCTTATTTTATTTAACTTCTCTTCATGAGCTTGTAAAGATCCCATGAGTTGATCAATGGTCATAGAGTCTATATCTTTTGACTCCTCTATTGCCACGATAATGTACTCAAATTTTGGTGTAAAAGAGCGAAGAATCTTTTCTATCACTCTTATGTCACTCAAGCTTTCACCATTTCTCTTCATTTCATTTGATATGGTCAAGACATGAGTGAAATAATCCAAAATGGTTTCTGATTCCTCCATTTGGAGTTTTTCGGACTATCCTATAAGAGTTTGAAGACGTACCTTTTTCACATTGTTAATTCCTTTGGAAGCATTTTTGAAGGATCTCCCACTCTTTCTTAGAAGTAGTTGCATTTGCAACTTTCTCAAATATCGCATCATCAAGACATTGATAAATGAGTGTAAGAGCACTTTGATCCTTCTTTCTTACCTTTTGCAACTTACCCTTTGAGTGGCACTCAACGAACTTTCATCAACTTTCTTAACACGTTTATCGACTATCTCCCACACATCATGTGAACCTAGTAACGCCTTCATTCGAATGCACCAACTACCATGACTGTCTTTAGTAAGATGAGGAAATTGGAACAAATTCATCACGCTTAACATCGTGATCTTCTAGCTTTGGTACCACTTTTTTGGAAAACACGAGAGCCTTTTAGGCTTATATTAGTTGAAGAGAGGAACACTTAAGAGACTCTTTACAATGTAACTTTATTGCTTAACTTTGCTTCATTACAAATGCATCATCCTAACACCTATTTATACTACTCCATGGAAGGTTCTAGATACAAGATTTTTGGTGATACTTCTTATATCATCTTGATAATTCTTAGCCAACCTAGATAAGTTTAAATGTATATTTCTAATACCATTTTAGATATTTCATATAGATGTTATCTATGAGGATTCTACGAGTTGGTAGAAACTTCTTCATCATGGGCTCGGGCTTTAATGGATAGTTCAATCTTTATTGGACTAAATCAAGCTTACGATCCAACACATCATTCTTTATTAAATTAAAAATAAAAAGAAGAAGGTGCAAATAAAAGAAAAAAATTTACAAATTTTAACCCAATATCTATACATAATGCATACACGCATCACTTTTATACTCCCTTCGTCCCAAATTATAAGTCCACTTTGACTTTTTCAAAGTTTTTTTATATCAACTTTGACCTTAATTATATTTTTAGTGTTATTATATAATACTTAACGCAAAATATATAAACGGGCTTATGTTTTAAATGTTTTTTCATTGGTATACTTTTCATCAAGTATTATATAACATGAAAAATAATAATTAAGGTTAAAGTAGGAAAGAAAAGACTTTGAAAAAGTTAAAATGGACTTATAATTTGGGACGAAGGGAGTAATATTTTGTATATTAATTCAATGGCAAAAGTTCAGTATAGAACCAAAATTTACCATAGATCCAATCAACCAATAATAGCCATTCATTTTTTTATTATGATAAACTTTCACCCTTTTTTAAAAAATTAAATATCTCGCAAACCGTTAATCGTTACGCGATAAAAATTATACCATCGTGACGAGAATTAAATTATCTTTCTATAGATATGCACTACTATATATTTTAACAACTTTTTTTTTTCAAAATTTCGGTCAACAAAAATCATATATGATTTGTGAAAATCATATATGATTCGATTTTACGAATCACATATGATTTTTGAGAATTATATATGATTGTAAAAATCATATATGATTCGTAAAAATCGAATCATACATGATTTTTAAAATCATATATGATTCGTAAAAATCATATATGATTTTTTCGGACGGAATTTTTGAGAAAAAATGTTTGTCGAAAATATGTAAAAGTGCATATCTATAGAAAGATAATTTAATTCGCGTCACGATGGTGTATTTTTTATATTTTGAAGATTTACCGTTTGTAAGATATGTTGTTTTAAAAAAAAAAAGTGGAAAATGATTTTGTATTAATTTAGATAAAAAATGGAGGGTTATGATTGGTTCATTTGTTGTATGACAAATATGAGTTCTATATTGATCTCAACTCTTAATTCAATATTGTCGAATATCCTTTTGTAACCGAAATCTTCCTTTTTGTAACTCACATTTTACTTAATAATTAAACAGATAATGTCCTTTTCCAGCAACGACTTTGTTCGCTTATATATTCCTCTTGAAGATATACTATCCGCTACCAACAACTTTGCTGATGAAACCCGCAAAGATGGGTTTGCAAATGAATACAAGGGACAACTCTCGCGGTCCGGTGAGTTGATTAATATCACGGCTAGAAGGTTAAATAAAGAATGCGATGGAGGAGAACAACAGTTTTGGATGGAGATTTCCATGCTATGTAATCTCAATCATAAAAACCTGGTTTCATTAGTTGGGTTTTGTGATGAAAAGGGTGAGAAGATCATAGTTAACAAGCAACAGACCAGGGGAAGTCTCAGAAACTATTTAAGTGACCCAATGCTGACATGGGTGCGAAGATTGGAGATATCTGTCGGTCTTGCGCATGCATTAAGCTACATTCATTATGATGAGTCACGTGAATTTAGCTTAATACATCGGGATATCAACAGCTGCACTGTTCTATTAAATGATAATTGGGAACCCAAGTTATGTGATTTTCAACTTTCCATGCTGATTAAATCATCTCAAAGGCACCTTTCATTCAATGATTCTCTTTGTGGTACGCGGGGTTATACAGACCCAGCATATATAGAAACTCATAGTGTGAGCCATAAGTCGGATTTGTACTCATTTGGGATTGTATTGTTCGAACTGCTGTGTAGTAGGAAATCAGTATCCGACTACAGCGATAATAAGTATTTAGCTTCGGTGGCCACTTTCCATTATAAAGAGAAAATACTTGATGATATAATTGATTTGGGTCTACGGAAACAAATAAGTCAGCTTTCACTCAATGTTTATGCTGATACAGCGTATGCGTGTCTGAATGAAGAACCATCTCAACGCCCAAATATAGATGAGATTGTTTCAAGACTTGAGAACGCGTTGAAACTTCAACTGGAATGTCAAAAAACGGTAAGACGGTTTATCTTTTTCATCTTTTTATCATAGCAAGTATTCTATATTTATTATTCTTGATTGATAATAATTACTTATTAGTGTATTATGATTATGATGTTAAAGGTACTCTCCGTAGTTGCAGCCGAAGATGAAGGTGCATCATCCAGTCATGACAAGGTAATTATTTTCTTTTTACTCTTGCTGTAAGTCACTGAAATTTTAAATACAGACGTCACCAGGAGTTTGGAACAAACATTTTACCAGTCAAGGAGAACATATCATTTATTTTCTTTTTGATAAATGTTAAAACTGCGAAGGTAAGTAACTCATAGAAGTGTTTCATCCTGTGAATTTGCACACATGGTAATTTTTTCTTGTTTGATACATATAGGGATCAGCGAACTTCGTATCCACACACGTAGTATCCAGAAAAAAGACAATGTCTTCCCTCGAAGATCTTTCTCACTTAAAACTCAGCATGCAAGATATGTCCTCTATAACCAACGGACTTGCTCCTGAAGATATCATTATAAAATCTGAGCGTAGAATAATTTACAAAGGCCATCTCTTGCATCCCGAAAAGTTTGATATTATTGGAAAGGTTCTCCTATCTGATTCTGTAAAAGATGAGAGCAAAACGTTTCGGACGGAGATTACGACGCTTTATAGTCTGAAACACAAGAATCTTGTGTCTCTTTTTGGGTTTTATGATGAGGAGGGCGAGAAGATTATCATATACAAGAGGGAGGCCAATGAAAGTCTCTCAAAACACCTAAGTAACCAGACCCTCACATGGATGCGAAGGTTGAAGATATGTGTTGGTGTTGCGAAGGCATTGAGTTACATTCTCTATGATGCTGAACGCGATTTTAGTGTCCTACATTGCAACATCAGGAGCTCGAAAATTTTACTAGATGACAAATGGGAACCCAAGTTATCTGGTTTTGAATTTTCAATGAAAAACACAGTGGCTCGGAGGCACCGTCTTCTTCTTACTTGTGATATTATTCAGAATGTATACATGGACCCAAAATATAAAAAGACTGGTGGTGTGACCCACAAATCAGATGTGTATTCATTCGGTATTGTATTATTTGAAGTTTTGTGTGGAAGGAGTGCGGTACTTCGAGATGAAGATGAGTTGGGAGAGGGGTTATTAAGTCAACTTAAAAAATCTCAGTTGGATGATATGATCGATGTGCAGTTACGAAATCAGATGGACACAAAATCATTACAAATTTTCTCAGAAACAGCATATTGGTGCGTAAAAGAGGAAAGAGCAGATCTTCCATATATAGATCAGGTTGTCAAAAAACTCGAAAAAGCGTTGGGACTTCAGTGGAAACATGAAAATCCAGTAAGAACATTAACTTGTGTATAAACTTTATGTAATAATAATACAATTGTTAGTATATTATTAACTCGTTTCCTATCTTTTGAAAATGTTATTTTTAGGAACTTCCAAGAAATGCAATTGACGGTGCATCATCTGGTCATTTGAAGGTAATTCATGATTTCATGTCCTTAAAATCTTACACGAATGGTCCATCCATGTGGTTAGGGGCTGTTTACATTTGATCCCTGTTATGTAGAAATTAGACAAGACATTTCTAATGTCTCATATTCATAACCCTTGCATGCAGTCTAAAATGATAACGACTGTAAACAAGCTAGTTTGTTGAATATGGGCGCAGCTTTTATCCAGTGGTTAAATATATTGAGATGACCACCTTCCGTACCCTCCTTCAATGTCCTTCCAGCCACCACACAATCACCACCCAAAAACCAGAAATCAGTACAAGTAAACAACATGCACACTTGTCACACTCACAAATCACAATCATTATTAAGCTTAGAACCTAATTGATATTTAAGCATATGGAAACCATTGGCCGAGAATAAATAATTGGGGATTTCGAGTTTGTTGTATTATTTTGTATGTTCTATTAACATCACAATTAATACAGGATTCTGAATCTTTTTCTAATTCAATCATTATATTTCATTACGTTGTCCACAATGTTGCAGTGGAAGAACTTGGGACACTTGAAGATTGCACTTAATGATATCGAGTTGGCAACCGAGAATTTCGATGAAAGTAATCGCATTGGGTCAGGCGCATTTGGTACAGTATACAAGGCACAACTCGAACATTTTGATCGCAACAATTCATCGTTGATAGAAGGGGAAAACAAATGTGATTTTCCCAAGAAACGAAGCACTGTAGCCATAAAACGCATTAACGATCCACAAGGAAAACAAGGGTTCAATGTAGAAATTGAAACACTGACTAGTTGTAAACATGAAAATATAATCTCTCTTCTTGGATTTTGTGATGAAGGTCCTGATCACATGATCCTTGTCTACGAGCTTGCTTCTAAAGGAAGTCTTGAAGATTATTTGGGAAACAGTGATAAAATGACTCTTACTTGGATGCAACGTTTGAAAATATGTCTTGATATTGCACATGGCTTGAATTATATTCACACCAACACAGATCAGGAAAAACAAAAGATAATACACCGTGATATCAAGAGTGCAAATATCCTATTGGGCGACAATTGGGAGGCGAAGATTGCTGACTTCGGGCTTTCCAAATTCCACCCCGCAGATCAAGATGCAAGTACTTTCATTGCCAGTACGGTCGCAGGTACACCTATGTACTTAGATCCAGAATATCAGAAGTTGAGGCCTGGAAAGTTAAATAAGAAATCAGATATTTACTCTTTTGGAGTAGTATTATTTGAGATCTTGACCGGGAGGTTGGCCCATGATTTTGAGAAGGGGCTTGCATCCAATGCACGGCATCGTTTTGAGAAGGGAACATTAATGGAAATTGTTGATCACAAGATAATGGAAGAAACAGATGAACATGTCTTTTCTCTGAGTAAAGGACCCAATAAAGAGTCTTTGGACATATTTACAGAAATCGCATATCGATGTCTAGCAATGACTCAACTCGATCGCCCATCAATAAATGTTGTCATCAACGAACTTGAAAAAGCATTATCCTGTCAGGTAAGCAATTTATTCGATATAAAACTTTACAGTTTTTCCTCATACTCTTCATCCTAATATTCTATTCTATTCTATATTAATACATTTATCGTACCCTATGACGTCACATGATTAGTTGTGAAGTTGGGGATAAGCAATATTGTTCTCTCATATAAAATAGACTATAATTATTACTATAGGGTCAATATTAAAGTTCATTACAAAAGAATTATAAAAATTAAGCCGTTAACTAATTAGTGGCTAAAAAGGGAACAACAAAATTGGGGTTCCAAAATAACAAATAAGGGAATTGCATATATATCTCTTCTAAACTTCATAATTGCATATATAAATCCAATCTAAATTTATAATTACATATATATTTTTATCAAACATAAAAAATTACATATATATCCAAATTCTTAAATAAATATAAATGAAACCTTTAAGTATACTTATATTTATTATTTAATACTAGATTGACCATTATATCCTTGCCTTCTTCGTGCTTATTATTCAGCCAACAGTTATGTTAGATTTACTACACAACTATTTCCCAAATATTTGCCTCTGATTATAAACAATCATTTTTTAATTACATATATATTTGTAGTTGGTCTTTGTGGTCCAATTGATGCTATAGTGGTTTACTTTTAAGATTATAAGACCAATTAAGATAATACAATTTTTCATTCATATTTCAATTGCAACGTTGTGTGTTCTACAAAAATGACGAAAAAGAAAAGCTAAACGAATTATATTAGAAAACAGAGCATCATATTTCCATGTGTATGTCATTTCTTTTTGTCAGTTGCCGCACTTTAATGCTAAACAAAAAAATTTCTGATAGCGTTTTGGATTTAACAATTTGTTAAAGAAGGATAATTATCATATAGAAAAAGAAGCAGGGTATAATAGTCAATCAAAAGTTAGATAAGAACTTTTGTGTTTTAAAAAGCTTTAATTATATTAAAGTTAAGGATTTGGATATATGTTATTTTTTATGTTTCTAAAGGATATATATGTAATTATTAGATTAGGCTGGATATATATGCAATTATAGAGCTTTGAAGGGATATATAGGCAATTTTCACACAAAATCTTTCAATCAATATACAAAATTACAAATTATTATGCCATGGTAATGACAAAGATATTACAGGTAAAAATAAAACAAATTATCTAGTTTTTAAAAAGTCTACTAACGTAGAGATAATTAAAATACAATCAAATTACAATGCTAATGATATCTCTACGATTTTATAATTTACAAAAAATATGAAAAACGCTACAATATGTTGACTTAGGGGTGTGCACGGTCGGAAAACCGACCGACGGCCAAGACGGACGGACCGAAAACCGAAGTTCGAAGCCAAGACCGAGGACGAATGTGGTCGGTCGGTCCTTGTCGGTCGGTCCGGTCTTGGTCGGTCCGGTCCAACTAGAACCAAATTAGTCGGTTTTGGTCCGGACGGACGGACGGACCGAGGACCACTTTGCCAAAAGCGAGACCGCGGACGGACGAATGTGGTCGGTCCGATCTCGGTCCGTGTCGGTCCGGTCGGTCCGGTCCGGCCGGTCCGTTTGCTCACCCTTATGTTGACTCATCGAGTAAGTCCGTTTGTTTTGTTAATGGGTTTAGAATGGAATTAGGATTTGAGGAAAGTGTTAAAGAAAAAAAAAGAAAAATAAAATGTATGATTGTAACAAAAGTTGTTTGGTTTAATTTATCGAGATTGAAATACGATTAAAATTTATACTGTAATTTTTAAAATACAAAAATGAATATGTGGTTAGAACTAGTTTGAAAATGCAAGGTAGTACAAAGTTGTCAGAACACCGGTGTTTTTCTTAAAACCCACCACATGAGCCCGGATTGAGTTTTTGCAATCATTTCATTACTTGATTACCCATACCAAACTTGTTTTTTCTGGGCTCATTAACAGCGACTAAGTTTTATTATATCTAGTTTTAACCTTTGACCATTCATTAAGAAGTAAGAACAAAACAGTTATTCTAATGTTAGCTTAGGGTGTATTTGGTATTCAAATGCATTACTTTATTTGAATGACAGTAAGGATTTTTCAAAGTAGTCATAACACGCACGGTAAGGGTTTTAATAAACCCCAACCTGATTGGGGATAAGAATCAAGATTAAAACGAATAATTTTTTATGAATTTTTTGCTAAAACATTTCATGCCCACGTATTTTCAGCAGTTTTCTTTTAATTGTATTGGTTTTAATACATATTAAGATAGGTACCCACCTAAACAACTCACCTTTTAAGTTTAAATTAATAATATATCTTCAAATCCAGTTTGTATACAAAACGATATAATTAACACTTTTGTTACAATTATACATCAAATTCTATTTCAAAACTATCAACTAATCCAACGCACACTTAGTTTAAGCCAAGAATCTCTAGCCACACATTTTAGATAGAGTTAATTACATAAATGGTTACTGAGGTTTTTTGGGTTTTACGGATTCAGTCAATGTAGTTTTATCTCATTACGGACCTAGTCCATCCGTTGTTAACTTCGTTAATTTGGTTGTTAAATCAAGGGCATAATTGTCTTTACAATTTTTTTTTTGTTAAAGGAAAACTCATCAATCATCTTCAACCCACTTTACACAGTAAATTAGTACTCATCTCCACTCAAAACCTAAAATTATCTAAAATTGTTTCAAAAAGCTTATGATTTCCTTATGTGACACTTGTTAATATGGCATTGTTCTACTAATATGAATCCTATACTAGTTTGGATGATAAACAGAACAAAAAGATTTACTACTCTCCAGTCTCTAATAAAAAAACTGAATAAACATTATGTTTGTATCTTATTGACAAATTAAAAAAAAAATGTAATGATAAATTTTAGTCTGAAACTTACTCTTGATAAATAATTTTGGAGATTTGTAACTTTCAGGGATAATATAATAGGAGGGCATCAAATTTTTAAGTTTTTCTCATATATGTCACTCATATTTTGAAAGTAACTTACATGCCATCAAATTATTTATTTATCTTCGTTTACACCAATTCCGATCCACTTTAATCAGGATAATTATCAAATGGCAAAAATGAAACTAACACTAACATACTAAACTAATACGAATAAAAAAAAGCCGTGAAATTTTAGTTTTATCCTTCTAAAATATCCCATTAATATATAGTCACACTTAAAATAAGGGTATAACCGGTATTGCTTGGATAAGTTAGAGGTTGGTTTTCCTATTTATTTTCAGGCAAAAATTTAGCCAAAATTGGTGTAAACGAAAACAATATATAGTTGGACGACTTATAAGTTCATTTTTATAAATAAGTGGCCTATATGTTAAAAGTTAAAAACTTGAATGACCTCCATATACATTATCTCTAAACTTTATTAAATTAGTGACTGAACCATTTTATGACATGCTACCGATTTGTCGTAAATTAACCTCCTTACCGTCATGATGTATATCAGACATCAGTGCACCTAACTTTTTCTTTAATTTTAGAAGGCGAGATGTTTAAATTTGTTTTTGACTTATCAAATCGACTGACTCTCCCATGATTCACAGATGAACCACAAGGACAACCTCAAAATTTCAATTGAATACATCAAACAGGTCACACAGAACTTCAAGGATGACAGTCTCATTGGACATGGAGATTCTGGGAATGTATATAGAGGAGTAGCTACTAACACTGACACTCATGGACATAACATCATTGCTGTCAAGCGGTTGGATAGGGATTCTGGTCAAGATGAAGCTAAATTTTTGACAGAGCTGGATATTCTTTCGGAGTATAAACATGACAATGTCATTGGTCTTGTAGGCTATTGTGATGAAGAAGAAGAAGAAAAAATTGTTGTCTATGAGTTTGCATCTAGAGGAAGTCTTGATAGGTACTTGAGCGATATTAGTCTTACGTGGGTGATGCGGCTTAAAATATGCATTGATATTGCAAACGGGTTGGAGTTCCTCCATACAAGTGCTTCAAGTCAACAAGTGGTGATACATAGAGACATCAGCAGCAGTAACATTCTGCTATTTGATGATTGGAAAGCAAAAATTACTCATTTTGGGATTTCCTTAGTATGTCCAATAGATCAGGATGTGGGCTACGTCATCGACGATGTTACCGGCACAATTGGATATTGTGACCCACTATCCTCGACAACAGGCTTCTTTACAAAAGAATCTGATATATTTTCACTTGGTGCAGTTTTATTTGACATTTTGTGCGGAAAATTATCATCTGTAAAACTAGATGATGAATATCAATTTTTACCCTTTTTGGCTAAACACCACTATCATGTTGGAAAACTTGAGGAGTTAGTGTTTGAGGGTATAAAAGAACAAATTGTGCGGCAGTCATATACTACATTTACAGGAATTGCCCTTCAATGCTTACATCATAGAAGAGAAAAACGGCCAACGGCAGGTGAAGTAATAATACAACTTAAAAAAGCATTGGAATTCCAAGTAAGTTTTTATAATTATTTCAATTTATGCTACCATTCGTTTCATATAAAAATCTAAAATTATATGCATGGATATTCAAATAAGTTTCACACTTCTATTGTTCAAACAAGTATTTTTCTATAACTCAAAACAAGAAATAAATTAAATGTAAAAATGAAAAAGACAACAAGCTAGTTTACATGATTCAGAAAAAAAAAATGTGTTGTTCATGTTTAGTAGAAGGTATATAGTAGTTTCTTTAACGTTAGAAATGTGATTGTAAAAAAATGAGCTCATTAACAGTTTAATTAATGTACAGGAGTATTATGAGATATGGGAGCCGAGATTGCCTAAACACTATAGAGAAATATTCAAGATGTCAAAGTGCCCTGGAAATTATTCAATCATCAAGAAACAGGACATGTACAAGATCTTTTCTGAGGGAATCCTCCTACAACAGGAGAAAGTGGTAATTAGTTTATCATATCATATCTGAGTTATTTTGTGCTTGTGGTCTTTTATGTTTCTTTTACTTTTTTAGATAAAGTTCAAAATCACACTTAAGTCTGGTTTTCTTTTGTTGTAAAACAGTGGTTGTCATTGGCTGGTAATGGAGAAACAAACGAAATGGTTTCAGCCACAATGTTTTCCTACATAAACAGTAATTGTCCACATGACTGGAAATCTCTTCCAGAATCGAGGTTATTCTCACTACCTCTCCATGTTTAATATATACTTGTTGTTTGAAGTCCGCAACACAAAACTATAATCAAACACTTTCGTTACAATTCCAGAACTAGAACAAATAAAAGAAAAGATAGATTCTCAGCAAACGCCCCTAATCTGATTAAAAAAAAATGGAAATTAAGAACCCGGCCATTTGACTATGCTCTCATTTTGCCCATGTATTACACTTAATTATCACATTGACTACCTGAACATACACAAAACATATTAGAATCCCTTTTATTATGTTTTGTTGGCAACATCGATCCCTGCACAAATCACACCGAGCTAAATAGTCTTTCATCTTTTGATCTTTTACACTTGAGACCAAACGTTCTGTATGACTAGACTTCATGCCTTATTTCATGAGCTTAGTAACTAATGGTGTGCAAGAGAATATATAATACTAAATATATACCTTTTCATAAGGTGGTTGAGGTATGCCCCTGTTTTGGGTCATCTGCTCTCATGACCGTGAATTATCAATTTTGGTAGCATCTTGAAATTAAAGTCTTTAAGATAGAAATTTTACAATACAGTAAGTTTTAATATAGAATCTAAGCTCTTGTTCCAGAAAAATTACTTTTGTCGTTTGTTTGGGATTACAAATTCAAGAGTAGAAGTGAATGGGAATAAAGGCTGTGACTGATTAAGGCTTCGATATCTATAATATGTGCAGGTTTGAGGCAGTAGTGGAGATATTGGACATTTCCAACATGAATATCGAAATCAAGACAAGAGCTCAATTTTTATCTCCAAATGTTGTATATGGTGTCTATTTAGTCTTTAAATTTTGTGATTCAAGAAACTGTTCAAGTGAATCTACCTATGTTAACCTAAAGTATAGAAAGGGACACGAAAGTCTGCATGCATATTTCGCAATATCGAGAGATGAGCAGTGGATGATGATTGAGTTGCACCGTTTCTCGAATCAGAACGAAGATGTCATTTTTGAGTTTCTACTAGAGAGTTTTTCAATGTACTATTATGGAGATGGTGCGATATTTCTTGAAGGCATTGAATTCCGAGCCCTTGACAAAGTGAGTTCATAAATATTTCTTGGATCCATTTTATATTCTTTTTAAATTTTGTATTCAAAGGGCCGGATGCATGGCGAAAAAAAAGTTAATGTTTTATGTTGCACATTTAACATGATTTGTACACAGGTGAAACATGAAGAAAGTAAAATGTTGAAGGAAGTCCAACAAGTCTTGCAATCAAACTTCAATGTGGATCAGGTGCAACAATTGCCAACTAAATTTGAAGAAATATTCAAGAAACAAGGCAACTATGACGAGTTTTTCTGGTTGGGCGAAGTTAACGGAAAGAAACTTCTTGTGCTTTCGCCGAAGGCAGCTTTATACAAATTCTCTAATGTGGATCTTTTTACTTCAATTTCATCAGCCGAGTCCAGGTTTGCTTTTTTAAACCAATTTTGTTACAGTGTACTTTAAGCATTAGACTCTCTCTAATCGCACATGCACAATGTGATCACCTATCTTTATTCGAATATTTGAAAATGTCTCACGAAAAACTTGGTTTGATAACATTATGTCATAATCTGCTTTGTTGTATATTTAAATACCAAACTAGGATTCATAAATATATGGTTGACATCAGCGTCGATCACTTCTTGGATTCGGTATTTTGTGGCTTCAGATATTACTTTATTTCTCCGAGTTTTGTAATCATACTATATATTGTGCATGCAGATTTCAAGACGTGATTGAGCTTTTGCCACAACAAGCATTTTTTCTCAAATGCACGATTAAAAGTCAAATGTTGTCACCGGATACAAAATATGTGTGTTACCTTGTGTTCAAGCTTTCAGAAACATGCCAGGGGCTTCATTTTCCAGTAAAAGTACGAGACGTCCTCCACCAAGAAAATAACGAGGCTGAGTTTGTTTATTTTATAACCCCAAGCCCAGTAAATATACATGGTATTACCCGGATTCCAAAACAAAGGGAAGATGGATGGATGGAGATACAAGTGTGGAAATTTAACTCAGCTCATGAATTCAAGGATGACTCTCTTTCTATGAATATGAAATTTACAAGTCTTGAAGGAACTGTGTTTGGCCTCATTGTATGTGGTCTAGAGTTTCGACCAGTGTAAAAGAACTTTTCCTGTTCTCATTAACATTCGCTTTTACCTTGAGTATTAGAAAAATGCTCTGCGAAACCTGGATAGTTATAAAGTCATGCGAGATTGAAGGTTCATATTCTTTATGCGTTAGGTTATTTGTATTATGACAAAGAACATTAACTGGTTCGGTTATTTTTCACACGAGGCTTTTAATTAACCCAGAATTCACCATCCAAATTATTTTCAAAACACCAAAAGGGCAGATCCAGTAATATATCTTTAGCGCGAAAGTCTATTTCCTTTCCAAGCTAAAAAGTGATTATAAGTCAACTTTTTAACAAAGTTATGTAAACACTGTATATCACATGCATTTCGTCACCGAGATCCGACCCGTCTTCTTCGAGAGAAGAATGTTGCAAGTCCTGCAATTAAATTGAGTTGCACACCCATCTATTTTCATTGTTCAACTCTTTAACAACATGAAAAAACCATTGTTCAACTCTTTGACAACATTTTGTTCAAAAACTCTTTGACAACAGGAAAACCAAAAGCTCTGCCCTCCCTCTCTATCTATCCAAAGGATGGAAGGGCAGAGTCCTTTGGTGTCCCCTCAGTCAAGAATTGGGGCCTCGCAATCATTATTTTCTCTCATGCCTTTCTTCGTTCATGGTTAGATATTCTGGTGTCCTAGATATAATGTTAGTGAGACTTGTTGTTGGTTAGAATTGTTCTGTAGACTTGAATAGACTTTAAGAAAATAGCCTTTATTTAGTGGCAACCCTAAAACCTATATGTTATAAAAGTGTTTTGGACAATTTTTTTATTGTTAATTATCTAATTGGTCCTTATGGTTTACTGGGTTTAACATATATTGTCCTTGTGTTTCTATTTTCAGCGTGTTATGTCCTGGTGGTATGTAGTTTTTACGGATCCTATCCAAATATCTAACTTCGTCTAAACACTCGTTAAAAAGGTACTAACTTGATATTGGTTCATTAACTTGAAGGGCTGAAAATTATATTATATTATATGTATGATATAAGCATAGTGCATCAAAATTCAAAATTTTCAAGTGTTCAAATATAAACATAGTACATAATTCTTCAAAGCTCAAAGTCAAACATATATATTACTCGGTTTATTGACCATTTTAAGCGATCTTTGACCAATTTTGTCCGACTAATCAATTTGTTGACCGGTTTTTAAGCGATTTTGTCTGATTTTTAAGCGATTTTATTGACTAGTTTTTAAGCGATCTTGTCCGATTTATCCGATTAGACCGATTTTTTTCTATTAATCGGTTTGTTGACCGATTTTTAAGCAATCTTTGACTAAACAGATTAAATAGGTCAATTATGATAAATCTGGGCGCTTAGTGACCGATCAGCGATTATGCGGTGATTAATCGGCCGCCTGAGCCGATTTTTACAACAGGTAATTATAAAGTGTAAAATTACGAAAAAGGGCATATACACATTATCTTTACTCTTTATAAAGCATTTAGGACTTTTATTTTTAGAATTTAAAAAAATTTTAAGCTTATACACTTGCTATTATTAGTAATTTTTTAAATTAAAATTTTAAAAACACACTAATTGCACATTAAATTATAACATTAAATTGGATGCATGTTACAATAAATAAAATATAACTAATACAATGAATTTAATATTTTGATAGTTAAAATTAATTATATTTGAATTTGCATATATAATAAACTAGCTTCATAGCCCGCCCATTATATTACTTGACGAAGTTTAATTGAACGTAAATAAATATTGAATAACGGAAAATATTTAAGACACAAAAATTGAAAACAAAAAGAAAGTATTCATGTATTATATGTAAAAAGAACAATGAAAAGTATGATTCGGTCCTTGTCCGACAATTGCTTACAACGACTATCCAAACTCCAAAGAATATATTGTTAATACAAATAAACCGTAAAAACGTTTATTAATATTTTGCGATCTGTTTGTGTTTTGTTGATAACAAATTAATGTTATCATAAGTAAAATTATAATGATAAATGTTATTTTTGTAAAGCATTTACATATAGTCATCTAATACAAAAATGTTGTAATTAATCATTTGTTGTAATAGTTTATTAGGATGGGTAAAAACCACAACCCATGGCTCATATCCATAGCCCATGGTATTGACCCATACCCACTTGACTAGATACAATGTATTCATTAGATACATTGAATGTAAAGAAATACCCATGGACCAACCCATAACCCATGACCCATGACCCATAACAAAAAACCTATGGGCAAAGAGGAGCGTCCCACGGATCCCTAGGTTTACACTAGACGGATCCCTTGTGGGAGGGATCCGTGGGATCCGGGGAACAGTGGCAAGTTTTGCCTATAAATAGAGAGTCATTTCTTCATTCTAACTCACCCCTCTTCTTCTTAAATCTCTCATACACTCTCATTTGATCTAGAGAGTTGTTCTTCTTTCTTTCTATTGTGATTCTCATATAGGTCCTTCTCTAAGGCGAGATCACGAGCTCACCACAAGTCATCCAAGCAAGGGGTCCTTGATTGATTTGTTCCACCACAAGATTTCTGTAGCAAAGATCTTGTACTTGATATTTCACACAGTTGTTGTGTAATATTCGTGTTGGTTTGGTCCACCGTGTTACGGACTCGGTATTTAGCTTTGTACCAGAAAAAGGTGTAAGAAACGTTGTGAAGGCTTCTCCGCCAAGTTGAAGGAGTTTGTTGACATAGTGCTTGAACTCGATAGTAGGTGACTCGGGGGTGGAGTAGGCAAGGAAGGTGTCCTTATAGTCGAACCACTATAAATCGGTTGTGTCATTTCTATCCTTTACTTTACTTTATTTGCTTGCATTATCATTAGATCTATACTCTCTCATCATCCATACGATTTCACATAATATCTAATCTAAAGTTTTAGAAACTAACTTAAAATCGGCAAAACTATTCAACCTCCCTTCTAGTTTTCCACAATTGGCATCAAGAGTTAAGTTTATAAAAGTTTTAAAGTAAATTGTATTTTAAGAACTTTTCGATCACTACGGGTTTTGAAAATTATAAGGAAGGACAATCTATGCAACGACCACCACTACTTGAAACTAATGGTTTTATATACTGGAAAAATAGATTCGAAACGTATGTGAAGTCTAAAGATATTGATCTTTAGTACATTATTGTTGTAGGCGATTTTGAGGCTACCTCAAAAGATGATAAAGGAAATCTAGTTAAAATATCTCATGATAAACTAAACGATGACATGAAGAAAATGCGTTATAAAAATAGTGAAGCTAAAATGGTTTTATATAATGCTTTATCCAAAAAGGAATTCGAAAGAATTTCCATGCTTAAAACCTCTAAAGAAATTTAGAATTCTTTAGTTGTAACTCATCAAGGTAATCAACAAGTTAAAAATAATAAAATTGATTTATTTGTTCAACAATATGAATAATTTTCAATATCGGATGAGGAAACTATAGATCATTCTTTTGCTAATTTTAATACTATTATTACATCTTTACAAGCACTTGATGAATCTTTTTTTTAGCCGTAACCATGTTAGGAGATATCTAAGGGCACTTCCATCCAAGTGGAGATCCAAGGTGACGGCAATCTAAGAGTCAAAAGATTTGACAATCCTCACCCTTGATGAACTCATAGGCAACTTAAAAGTCTATGAGCTTGTCCTTGCTAAAGATTCTGAAATTTCAAAGGTGAAAGAGAAACACAAATCTCTTGCCCTTAAAGCCAAGAAGGTCTCAAGCGATGAAGAGAACTCCTCTTCGTATAGTGACGACGAGGAGTATGCCATGGCGGTGAGGGACTTTAAGAAGTTCTTTAGACGGAAGGGAAGATACGTCAAACAACCATATGACGACAAGAAAGGATTCCGGAAAAGCAAAGAGGACGAGAAGCCAAGGGATGATCGTACTTGCTTTAGATGTGGGGACCCAAACCACTTTATTGGCAAGTGTCCTAAACGGGATGATCAAAAGGCATTTGTGAGTGGCTCGTGGGGAATGAGCGAGGAGGAGGATGAAGAAATTTGTCTCATGGCAAATGACGAGGTATGTCACGAATACTCTAGTAGCTCATCACTAGATGATGACTCATTGCATGATGAATATGACAAACTTTTCAAACTTAGCTTAAAAGTAATTAACAAAAACAAGTTCTTGAAAAATCAAAACCAACGCTTAGATAAGGAAGTCATAGAGTTAAAAGCAAAATTGAAATGTCTAGAGAAGGGTAAAATAGCAAGTGATGAATGTGAACTTTGCATTCAAATTCAAACACTAGTTGATCAACTAGATTCCAAAATTGCTAGAATGAGTACTAATACTCTAGATATGATACTAAATAGTGTTAAAACTGGAAACAACAAAAAGGTTTAGGTATTCAACAACTTGATGCGTCAACTAGTGAGAACAAAGAAACTCAATTCGTAACAGCAATAGAAAAACAAGTCACTGTTGTGGCGGATCCCAGTTCCCACAAAGGAGGGAAGCTAGAGTACTGACCAGGGATCCGTGGGCTGTGAAGCAAAAGCAGTAGTAAAACATAGCTTCATCTTCTAGAACTGATTTTGTCATTGTTAATAAGAAGAAACCAAATCATGTTACCATTAGACAACCACCCCCAAGATATAATCAAAGTTTTGTAAGAAACAAAGGTCCATCATTTTTAAAGCCAAACGCATCTAGGAGACCTAATAATGTTTACTCGAGAAGTAACCATCAAATGGGATGGAACCCAAATGTGCAAAACGGTTTTCCATTTCAAAACTTTGCACCTTGGAATGCATATTCATCTTACCCATACATGTCACATGAATGGAATGGTTAACACTAATGGACCCATGAACAAATGGGGACCAAACTTTTGAGTTATTTGTTTTGTTAGGTGTGCTTAAAGGTCGACCTAGATCCGGATGAATGGATCAAGGATAGTGGGTGCACGAGGCACATGACCGGCAATAAAGATTTATTCTCCACATATGAATCCTTTAATGGAGGGAATGTGGTATTTGGAAATAGCAAAATCATCGGTAAAGGTACGATTTCTAAAAAATCTCTAACCATTAACGATGTGTGTCACGTAGAAAACCTAAACTTCAATCTCTTATGTATAGGACAAATATGTGATAAAAAGTGCAACGTTCTTTTTAACGAAACCGGTAGTAAGATATTAAAAATGGCATAACCATAGGAAAAGGAATTATGAAACATGGAGTCTATGTCATTAAAATTGGTAATGAACCTAAAGACAAACTTTTTCTTACCTCTATGGATGATACTTCGACCTTATGGCATCGAAGATTGGGTCATGCCAATATGCGACTTCTTCAATCGCTATCATCCAAAGATCTAGTAAGAGATCTACCTAAGTTAAAATATGAACATCACTTTTGTGATGCTTGTAATGTAGGAAAACAAGTCCATTCTAGTCACAAAGCTAAAAACATGGTGTCAACAACTAAGTGTCTAGAATTACTACACATGGATTTATTTGGTCCATCCGCTATCCAAAGTTATGGAGGCAACTACTACACTTTGGTTATAGTGGATGATTACTCTAGGTACACATGGACTAAATTTTTAAAGAACAAAACTGAAACGTTTAATTACTTTGAAATATTGAGTAAGAAAATCCAAAGACAACTAGGAAATCCTATAGTGTCTATTAGAACGGATCATGGTAGGGAATTCGATAATGAAGTGCAATTTGGAGCTTTTTGTGACGCTAATGGCATTACTCACAACTTCTCAGCTCCTCGCACTCAACAATCGAATGGGGTAGTTGAAAGAAAGAATAGAACCCTACAAGAAATGAGTCGCACAATGCTTAATGAGCAATCAATACCTCAAAATTTTTGGTGCAATGTCGTTGATACTTCAACGTACATACTTAATCGAGTCTTAATTAGACCATTCTTAGGTAAAACTCCATACGAGTTACTTCGGGGCAAAAAGCCTACGTTAAATCACTTTAGAGTCTTTGGCAGCAAATGTTTTCTTCTTAACACTAAAGATTACCTTACTAAATTTGATCTTAAAACTACCGAAGGTATCTTCTTAGGTTACTCTCCTAATAGCAAAACGTACGTCATATTAAATAAAGAAACAATGAAGGTAGAAGATTCATTAAATGTAAAATTTGATGAAAGTCCACCCAAACCCTCTCCACCTCTTGTCGATGACGAGATTGTTGAAAGTGAAGCAATAGTAATAAAGAAAAAGGTAAATGAAGAAGAAGAAGAACCTTTAAATAATGAACTCATAAACATTAAAGAGACCAAAGATCACCCTGTAGATAAGGTCATAGGAAAGTTAAACGAAAGAACCTTAAGGTCTCAAGTCCAAAACCAAAGTAGCTTATTTTGTTTTGCTTCAACCATAGAACCTAAGAATACACAAGAAGCCATAAAAGATGAAAGTTGGGTAATGGCAATGCAAGAAGAGTTAAATCAATTTATTTCTAATGACGTTTGGACACTTGTCCCTCCACCTAGTAATCAAACCATAATAGGAACCAAATGGTTTTATAAAAACAAGCTAGATACAAACGGAGTAGTGTCTAGAAACAAGGCTAGACTCGTTGCTCAAGGGTATAACCAACAAGAAGGAATAGACTTTGATGACACATATGCTCCCGTGGCTAGATTAGAGTCTATAAGAATACTTCTTGCTTATGCTTGTGCTAATGATCTTAAGCTTTATCAAATGGATGTCAAAAGTGCTTTTCTAAATGGTTTTATTAATGAAGAAGTATATGTAGCTCAACCTCCGGGCTTCATCGATTTTGAAAAACCTAAACATGTGTACAAATAAAAGAAAGCCCTCTACGTTCTTAAATAAGCTCCAAAAGCTTGGTATAATAGACTCAAGTCCTTCTTAATCAAACACAACTACATTATGGAGTTAGTTGATAACACACTTTTTACTAAGAAAAATGAGTCACATATAATCATTGTCCAAATATACGTAGATGATATTATATTCGGATCCACTTGTCAAGACATGTGTGATGATTTCTCTAAAATCATGCATGACGAGTTTGAGATGAGTATGATGGGAGAACTTAGTTTCTTTCTTGGTCTACAAATTAAACAAGTAGAAGATGGTATCTTCTTTAATTAATCTAAATACATAAAAGAGATGTTAAAGAAATTTGGTTTAGAAGAGTCAAAACCAATTAGGACACCTATGTCATCCGACACTAAACTTACAAAAGATGAAGACGGCGAATCCGTTGATAACAAAAAATATCGTGGCATGATTGGTAGTCTTCTCTACCTCACGGCTAGTAGGCCGGATATCATGTTTAGTGTTTGTCTATGTGCTAGGTTTCAAGAAGACCCTAAAACATCACATTTAGAATCCATCAAAAGAATATTTAGATACATTAAGGGTACAACAAAACTAGGATTATGGTATCCTAAGGGCACGGGAGTAGAAACAATTGTATATGCAGATTCTGACCATGCAGGTGATTATGTTAACCGAAAAAGTACAAGTGGGGTATGTACTTTCATGGGATGTTGTTTAACATCTTGGTTTTCAAAGAAACAAACGGCATTAGCAACTTCAACAACCGAAGCCGAGTACGTCTCCGCCGGCAAAGCATGCCAACAAGCACTATGGATGAAACAAGCGTTAGTTGACTACGACATTCATCTAAGTGACATAGCCATTCTATGCGACAACAAAGGTGCCATAGATTTAAGCAAGAATCCGGTATTACACTCTCGCACAAAGCATATAGAGATTCGTCATCACTTCTTAAGAGACAATGTTCAAAAGGGGAACATCTCTATTGAGAAGGTATCATCCGAAGACAACATAGCCAACGTCCTCACCAAACCGTTGAAACGGGAACAATTCAACTTACTTCGTCTTGGTCTTGGTCTCATGGAACAATCGTCGTAATTTTCTTTTTAACTCTACAAGGTATGTAAACACTAGCCTTCTTCTTTCTGATTCTAGGATCTCTATTTCATGCACAACTCTCAAGCAATACGGGAATTTTCAAAACCCAAGATAAGTTTTTCACTTATAACTCATAGCATTCTCTCATTTCCTTTCAAAATAAGTACAAGTTGCAAACACGTAATCACATACACATTTTCTTTTCAAAAGCAAAACGGTTTTATTCACACATAAAAACTTCTTTTCAAAATGCTTTCCTAAACGATACCTCTTCCCGTATCAATTTTACAAAAAAAACTTCTCATGTCTAGGACAAATCACTTTTTCATTATCAATACAAAGTAAAAACCCGTTTTCATTGCATCTCATGTCTTTTGAATGCTAAAGGGGACACATAACTAATATGTGTTTTCGGGTACATTCATTTAAGCAACAATGAATTAGGAGAACTCGGGTTATCTCACATAATAGTATGCTTTTTCACTTCTCGATTATTTTCCTTTTCTTTTTAGGAGTCGAGATAACCGCAACTCCAAATGGTTTGCATATAGGCACACACTAGGCACAAATGTTTCCAAAAGGAAAATTTTGAGCTACCTAAATCACCAGCACCACGGATCCCAGCCTTAATGCTGGACGGATCCCTCAATGGAAGGATCCGTGGGATCCGTGAGACAGAAGCTTGTTTAACTTCTATTTTTCTCATTTTCTTTTGGAGTATGTGATTTAATGCTTGTTTTCTTATGATCACATGCCTTAAATTCATATCTAATCATTAGATTTTAATCCATATTTTGGGTCAAGCATTCATTACATTACAATGCTATTCATCTCATCCTCACAAACACACACCACCATGTCTTCCAAAAGATCAACCAACATAGATGAATCATCTAGTGCAACCAATCCACTTCAACAATTCCAAAATTTTTTCTTACCACCTTCCAGAATACCACAATCAAAATCTAGGATATCCACACGAATTAGCATCCGATCTTGTTTCTTAGCAAAACCATCTTCGAATGGCTCATCCTCAACCAATAACTCACCACAAAATGCTTCCATCATAGCACCTCCTTCATCACCAACAAGTACACCAACATCTCCACCCATCAACTCACCACCTAGGATCTCTCTTTTGGAACTCCTTAAGACTCCAACAAGATCTCAACAACCAAAACAAAAAGAAATAGCCTTTTTGACACCTCCCACTTCTCCAAATACTACTTTTCAAGACCTTGAAACCTCACCACGCTTAGCTCCCATTAAACTACAAGAACACCTAGGTTCTTTTCCACCACCACTTCCAAACATTCCAGACGTTGATCCATATTTTCCTATTTTTTCACCACATTGATGATTGTGCAAATACTCATCATTTTCGTACCTATTAGACTGCAAAAACATCTGAAAACACTCAGAAACGCATCAAAATGATGAAAATATCACAAATAAGCGTTTTATGTGTTTCAAATGCAAAAATACCAAAATCAGATGAAAAATGTATCAAGTTTGCAAAATTGGCAGTTTTAGTCCCCCAAGTTTCAAAAGTTGTCAAATCTAGCCCCTGGTAATTCAAAAACTTGTAAAATATCATTCAAAGTCCCTGAAATATTCTAAATTGTCAAAAATGGTCCTTGAATGAATCTTTGGGCAAATGGCGAAAAAGGTCCTTAAACTTTTGTAAAATGTCAAAATGGTCCCTCTACTTTGAATTTTGGCGATTTGATCCCCTGAAGGTTTATTTTGGAAGAAAAAGTCAACAATGGTCCTTGGGTTTCACAAGTTGTCACAATTGGTCTTTGGGAAAAAAGATTTAAGAAATTACAATATAGGTCCCTCAAGTTTAAAAAGTGTCATAAATAGTCCTTGGATATTTAAAAATGGAAAATAATCAAAATTGGTCCTTGTACTATTCATAAATGACAAGTTTGGTCCTTGTAATAACTTTGGAATGTTGACAGGTTTAGTCCCTTAAGTTTGGCCGAATTACAAAATTAGTCCTTGTTATTAACTTAAACCAAATGGACCCTTTGTTATTATTTAACCCAAGTCCAATAAACCAAAACACAAAACCAGCCAACCCTTTTATTAACCCAAGCCCAACCAAAGCCCAAAACCAGTGTTTAAAAATTAAAACCGTCAGGCACTGTTCATCGTCCTCTACCATGCTTGCATTCCAAAACCAGTGGTTTCACCACCACCTTTCCACCTCTCCCCAGCCTTTCCACCTCTTCCCTACCTCTCACCATCTTCTTTCCACCTTGCAAACCAATCTAACACTTCAATCAACCTGTTTCCACTAAAAACTACTTTTCCCGCCAAAATGCCAAGTGGACTATTTTGATGAATTCAAGAGCTGGATTGAAGTGGGATAGTTTCAGAGGTCGACAAGGATGCTAAGAGGTCAATAAATAAAGAAGAAGAAGCAGTGTAGAAAATAATCTAGTGTAATTTAAATTTGCTTATGTCGTTTTTAATATTTTAAGTCTTCCAGTGTATTTCAAAGCTTTCAAACTCCTTGTTAAGTTATTTCAGTGTACTAAGAATTTATTTTCAGTTTGTGTTTATGAATTCAGTTTATGCAATATTTTGTTAAAAATCTCATATAAGCCTAAAGTCAATTATAGTGGATGATAAGGATTCAAAAGCTCTCATAAGCTCTCTATAAAGCTCTTAAAAGCTTTTAGGAATTAAAAAATCCAGTTTAAACTTAAAACTCAAAAATACAAAAAAAAAATAGGATAAATAGGGTGAAAAATCAAAAATCAAGGACAAAGAATCAAGGACAATTTGTACCGGTGTTGAATGTTGAATAAAAGTTGGTTTAGAACCTCATGGGAGGTAGTAGGATGTTCCTTGGTATCTAGTTTATGGTTTCTCAGCTTGGATGTCAATTTGTAAGAATTTTTCTATTTTTGTGATTTGGTACGTGCAATTGCTTATTCTTTGCTTATTTTTAGTTCTTTTAACTTATTAAGTATATCTTAGTTGAATTAAAGCTTAATATTGTATACTTGTTAATTAGTTCTCATCTTTATTTAAAATTTCATAATAACTGTTATAATAGCATAAGATAGAAGTTAGTGGAATTATAATTTAAGCTAGTATTTACGTGTTCATTTAAGCATCAATAACTCATAACAAATTGAGAAAGGTTTCAATAACCTTGGTACTCATTTGCTTTAAAAAACCAAAAATCATTCATATAAAGGGGTGTTTGGATCTGCTTATTATCATGTGTTAGAGGGCATCTTTGTCATTGCTTGTTGTTGTTTCATGTTACTTTAGTATTTAGTATCTCAATTAAAACATAAAATCCTGTCATTGTTTATAAAAAGTCAAAATTATGTTTAATCTCATTATAATAGTTAACTGTTAGGAGTTATAGTGTGAATCTCATCAAGGTTGCTTATAACTTGGTACTCTAGCCTAAAATCATCTTATTACACTATTATAACACAACCATTAAGTAGAATCAAGCCAAAGTTCATATTAGTCAATTTATTTGATTTTCATAAAAAGTCAAATTTTACTAGAAGCAGTTTTTGAATAAACTTTACAATTTTATTGTGATCTTACCATTAGGATTTAGGACATAAGCTTTTAGGATTATAAAATATAACTGCTCATCTTAATTAGAAAAATATTAGTTTATCTCTGCTTAGCTTATAAAGTGCTTATTTCTCAGCTTGTTTTAGACACTTTTCTCAAAAAATGCCCTGTGCACAGATTTGCTAGCCTATTTCACAAGCTCTCACAGAGCTTATTAATTAGCCGAAGCTTGTGTATTTTGACTTTTTGGAAAGCTAACCTAGCTATCTTAAAGTCACAAACTTAATTTTCCAATTCCTAGCTTATTTGGTAGGTCTGCTTATTGCTTTTTGTTTTGTCCAATTCATATAGTATAAAGGTCACTCAGTGTCTAGTCCTTTTTTCATAAGCTCATATTAAGCTCTCTAGTGAACACCACAGTTAGAGTTTTAGCTTTTTGGAAAGCTTAACTGGTAAACTTGTTAAATCCAGTGTTTGTTTCCATTTCCAAACTTATTTAAGTACTTAAAATTAAGCTAGAAAGTACCTAGATACCTAAAAAAGTGTCCTGTTTAAACAGTTTAACTTGTGCTTATTTGGAGTTGTTAAGTGCTTATTTTTAAGATATTATGCTTTCTCAGTAGTCATATTAGCTTATTATCATTAGTTTAAGCTTATTTCATTTTACCTTTTACTTAATTATTAGCTTATAAGTCACTTAGCTAAAACCTTGTGCTTATTTCCAATTCTTGCATAACTGTTAAGATAATAAGCTCAAACTGAGCTTATTAGTGGTTTTTAGAAAAAGTTTCAGTTTTATAATTTGCTTATCTTATATTGCTTAATCAGTTTGTAAAAGAAAAAATACCAAAAAATAATATTTTGCAAAAAGGAAGTCTTTGGGATTGAACCTCGGCCACCCACTCACCACACACACACCTTACCATTAAGCCCTTGGGACTTTGGTGGTTATGTTTTGCATCATTTAATATTTAACCTTCTTGTTCCATTTAAGCTTGTTCGTATAACTTAGCTTATTTACAGCTTATTTAAACAAGCTTTCACACCTTTTATATTTTTCTTAGATTTGTATTGTTAATAATTATTTTATAAAAAAGTTTCAGATTTTTCCGAATAGTTTTAGTATTTTTAAACATTAAATTAGTTTAAAAGAGTATTTAATTCATAATAAAAAATATAAAAGTCAAAAAAATATAAATCTTTTTTCTAAAATTTTCTTTTATCATATATTAAGTAAGAAAATTATTTTTACACTCGTAGGACTTTTATTTCACAAATTTTACGTATTATCTTGCGCACTCGCGTAATTTTTATACATAACGCACGTTTTCAATCTAAGTCACGTTTTTAGGTAATTTAAGTTTACGCTTCAATTAAAATAGTTTATTTAAGATATTTTTTTTTATAAATCAAGAAAAATCAACTTTAAAAATAGTGATAGCGTTTATTTAATATATTTTAGCTTTTTAATTTTCTTTAATTTGCATTTAAGTCGCTGTAATTTATAAACTTTTCTCTAGATATAATTATTTCAAATCATAACTTTTTCCCATTCAATATCACTTTCGATCACTACGTTTAGATTTAATCGTTTCGTTGGGACTTAACGACACAGAAAACCTGTACTCTCACGATCTAATTGCATTTCGTTTCTAGACTGTTTGGACTTTTATTACGATTGGCCATTCACAAGTGGTTGATTTGTGTGATAAAACCGACCGTCTGAACCGAATAAAATTTTGGCCACGCGAGAGCTGTGCTAACAATCTTCCGTTTAGCGTTAAATGATTTGAGTATTCACTTATTGTTCATATCATCTATAGATATTTATATTTTCATATAAAAATCCAAAAATCCAAAAACATCATAAAAGATAAAAACACAAAAAGATTTTCGCTTTTCTTTACTTAGTGCAAGCGCACTCGTTCTTCCGACTCCACATATCCACTTCGGAACTTGTAGATATTCCATAATGAACGCGTAGAGGACGTTCTCGCTCCTTCGACCATAAGCGAGGAACGTCTAGTAACACCACCCCCGCGTAATGGCGCATTTAAAAACCGATGAAAGAGCTTCTCCAAGCACCCATCGAGGGTTACGGAGATGCCATTTTGTCCCGACCATCGTGGCGATTCCTTCGAGCTCAAAACCGGGTTGCTTAACCTTGTAACCCAAAGCCAATTCTATGGTTTTGAGCGGGATGACCCTCATGCACATATTCGATGGTTCAATAAAATTGCATCGACCATCAAATACAAAAATGTCCCACAAGAAGCAATTGCTTCTTCGTTCCCATTCTCTTTAGAGGGACAAGCCCGAAATTGGCTTGAGAAACAACCCCCTCGTTCCATTGAGACATGGGAAGATTTAGTCACCAAGTTTGTTAACGAATTCTATCCTCCATCCCGAACTACAAGTCTTAAAAATGAGATAATGAAATTCACTCAAAGATTTGATGAATCATTCGGTGAGGCATGGGATCGTTACAAAGAGTTGCTCCGAAAATGTCCACATCATGGTGACAAGCTCGTTGTACCAATCAAAAATAAACCTAATTACCTTATACTAGATAGGGCAAGCGGGTATCGTATCCACGAGGAGTATGTGGTTTTAATTTAAGTTTTGGGGTGATCACTGATCAATAAAAGTTTTGGTTTTGAAATCTTAATAACTAAATTACTAATTAAACTAAACTCTATGAAATAACTAATTAATTTAAGAATTAATAATAAAACTAATGATTAAATAAAAATAAAATAAACAAATAAAAGCGAAGTTGTGAACAATTGAGTGAAAAGTAATCCCTCCCGGCTCCGGATATATTGATATGACTAAGTTACGGATTATTACTAATGTTTGCTTTGTATTAATTGAAAAGGATAATTTTTGGGCGCAAGTTATGTTTACCACACGAATTGTCTTAATACCTAAACTAGTTGGACTCGGCACAATTCGTTGACTAGCAATAACATGTCTTCTAATAATCCTATCAATTAATTTTATAATTATTTAAATGAACAATTATGGGCACAAATTATGTTTAACATACGACCGTCTTAACCCTTATACTACTTAGGCTTGGCACAATCGTTGACTCGCAATAAAATGTCTCACAATAGTTCACTAAAATAATTATACTAAAACATTAAATTCAAATAAATGATATGCAATAAAATCATATGAATTAATGTTTGACAAATAAATTATAATTCATAAACATGATCAAACCAAATATATCTTTTACCGGGAGAGATTACAAAAGGCTTAGCCGCGCATCACAAACGTAGATATCATATTTATTTTGATATGCATGGTACGTATTGAATATGATCAAGACTAAAAAAAAATAATAATTAAAACCTTGTTGGCACGATCGTCGAGACAAGACAAATAAAAGAAACTAACTCGTATATTTTTTCTTCTCTTTCTGCGGCAGCACAGGAAACCCACCGAAAATCAAATCCCAACTTTATGCCTCCTTTTTTTATCGTTTTTTTATTCGTCGGTTTTTTTTTAATGATAATAGGGTTTGCCTATTATATTTCTTTTTGTGCACTCCACGATCCATCATAGCCTATGGGCTTTCCATTTTATCTTTTGCACATTCAAGTTAAAGCCCAACAAAAAGACACTACGTTTCTTTTTGATGACATGGGCTCTATTGCCACGAGCAAAATGGCGCGACAACATTATAATCTTGCATGTCTTCATTTTAAGCTTGTAATGTTACACTTTTAGCTCTTTTTCGCGCATAGCCTACATAATCACAAAACACCCTCAAAGTACATGTATAATAATGAATAATAATGCAATAATGCGTAATTAACATGCAATGAGGGGTATGTAAAATACACCGATCAAACCCCCTCAACTTAACTCTTACTCTCCCGAGGAAGAAATCTACTATATCTTAGCATGTTAATTACATAATTTTTAATCATACCATTGAAATTCCATCAAAAAGATTAAATTCAACCTAGTACACTAATAACCATCCTATGTGACAAACAATCCAAAATGATTACCAATATTTTTGTCCTTCTTAAACACTTAGCATAACCGCTCCCATTGGTTCCATTTACTTTATGTTTCATATAATTAACCATGTGCCCAACATGCTTAGTACACTCCTATAATCGATCTAAACATAGATCCAAAACGAGAGGTGAGAATACCTTATACCTTTTATAATACCGGAGTTTTTATTCCATAGGAGCAAACTTTTTAAGAGCACATTAGCTCTCATACATCACTTTAAAAGCAATTTTTTTTTTTTTTTTTTTTTACACTTGAATTTTACTTCATATTTCAAGCATTTTTCTCATACCATACATAAGCTCCTTTTTTAGCCATCCGGGACCGTTTCTTATACATGTCATCCCGAATGCTTTATACACTCCTTTTAAGGTTGATATAAAGACCAATCATTTGAGAGTATGAATATCTATCCTATAGGTGCATACTAAGACACATCGGCACACGGGAACCGGTTATTAGTTCGTTTTAATTAAATGGGAACAGTTATGCTTCGTGCCTACTGGTATATCATATGATGGAGTTATCTACCACATAGTCTAATTAGTTAATGCACTAAATTAAACCAACCTTCCTAATTTCATTATCAACAATACAAGGATTGGGTTATTTCACATAAAATTGTCTCAGCTAAGTGCAATGCTATCCATCATAAAAATCGACGTCTGACCCATGCTAACAACTAAAATATCACCTTGCGCGGGTGACGAATCAGATAGGCAAGCCCAAAGATATGACTACCACCAATAATTATGACAGTTCTCCAACTTTTTCTATGGCCACCGTGCGCTGGTGACAAGCCGATAAGATCAATTTAAGCGTCATAACCCAACTATTACATTATTATATTTCATATTATATTATTTTAACTTTCTTCCCGTTTTAAGCAAAAGTAAGTGAGGAAATTCAATCGGGTATGGTTTGATCATCTACTAAATATACATATGCCTAACTACATGCAAACTATCAAATCAATTTATAACCAAATTATACAATGAAATCGGGTGCACCTTATAATCATGGTTGGGTCTTCTGGTTTGCTCCAATAAGTCATCCACAAGCTAATCTTCAGAATCTGCAAACACTCAACAAATATATGTAGAAGAAACTTCCACATCCAATTAGCACAAAAATCAAATATTGTGATTCATTTTTTATTTTTTTTTCAAAATCACATTTTGACCCATTTTTTTACCACAATTTCACACAAAAACATGTAACACATGTGACACCCCCCTCAACTTAAAGCATTGCATTGTCCCCAATGTAAAAACTTTAAGTTGAAATTTTGGTTAAAAATCACTTTGACAAACACACACACACAAAAACCTAACTCACTTTCGTAGGAATCACGGTTTCATTTAGCGCATGCAACAAGTTTTAAACCACTCCCCAGAGCCCGAAAAGTGGACGAGTTTAGTCTCGTGAGGGTTTGTAGTTAACACACCCACAAAGTTTTTAACACACATACTACAACCCACGGTTTGCCTCATGGCGGCTAAGTTTAACGTCGTCAGCCCGACATAACTCATTGGAGCTATTGAGACGGTTGGAGTGGTTCCAGATAAACCACATCAACCGTGGCCATATGATCACTATCCAACACAACATACGGCTTCAAACGGTGTCCATATGCTCGTCATCGGGAATACACCTCCTAACAACTTGGTCAGCACACACTTTATAAAGATCCGGATCCTCCCAAAAATAATGCTTCAATTGAGAAAAGAAGTATTGTCTTTGTTGTTTGGACCAGTAATCCGGAAGCTTTTTAACTACAAGGTAGTTAACAATGTTTGCATACCAAGGGATCTTAGAAACTTGGAATAAGCTTTCATCAGGAAAGCTTTCTTTAATCACGTCCGGATGGATTGAATCGGAGGAGGGATAATCTCGATAAATGGTCGGCAACCACATTTTCCGACCCCTTTTATCCCGATTTCATTAAATTCTTGTAATAGCAGAATCCACCTAAGCAACCTCGGTTTTGTCTCTTTCTTGGTTAATAAATGTTTCAAGGCACTATGATGCGAAAATACTATCACCTTAGAATGCCCCAAATATATGAACGGAACTTATCAAGAGCAAAACCACGCTAGCAATTCCTTTTCAGTAGTGGTGTAATTCATTGAGCTTCGAAAAGTCTTACTAGCATAAAAGATCACAACGGGTTTCTTATCAACCCGTTGTCCCGAAGCCCCCGTATAATCGCTGCGTCACACATGATCTCGAAAGGCTTCGACCAATCGTGATCTGCATAATGGGGCTTCTACAAGCTTTTGCTTAAGCATATTGAATGCTTTAAGACATGATTCATTAAAGTCAAATCGTGCCTCTTTTGAGAGTAAATTACAAAGAGGCTTTGATATAGCACTGAAATCTTTAATAAATCGCCTGTAGAACCCAGCATGACCAAGAAAAGATCGCACAGCTTTAATGTTAATGGGAGGGGGAAGGGTTGAAATTATTTGCACCTTAGCACGGTCAACCTCGAATCCTTTTTCAGAAACGACGTGTCCTAATACAATTCCCTCTCGAACCATGAAATGGCTCTTCTCCCAACTAAGCACTAGATTAGTTTCGTGCATCTTTTAACACACTTTCAAGCTGACCCAAACGCTTTGAATGATTGACCAAAAATGGAGAAATCATCCATGAATATCTCTACAGATTCTCCAACCATGTCAGAAAAGATGCTCATCATGCACCGTTGAAAGGTAGCGGGTGCATTACACAGACCAAACGGCATTCGACGGAATGCAAATGTCCCATAAGGACATGTAAAAGTGGTTTTGGCCTGGTCATCGGGATGGATGGGTATTTGATTATATCTGGAGTACCCATCCAGGAAGCAATAGAACTTATGACCGGAAAGCTTCTCAACTATTTGATCAATGAAAGGTAGTGGGAAATGATCTTTAGATGTGGCATCATTCAGCTTACGGTAATCTATGCACACTCTCCCGCCATCCTGGTCGGGTGGTGAGTTTTTCCCCGCTCTCGGTTTCCACAACGGTGATACCGGCCTTTTTAGGCACCGTTTGCGTGGGACTTACCCATTTACTATCTGAGATGGGATAGATGATACCAGCATCTAGCCATTTGAGAACTTCCTTCTTCACTACTTCCTTCATATTGGGATTCAAGCGCCTTTGCGCATCTCTTGATGGTTTAACATCTGGGTCTGTAACAATTCGGTGCATACATAATGAAGGACTAATCCCTTTCAAGTCTACAATTGTCCATCCCACTGCTGCTTTGTACTTGGAAAGCACTTTCAAAAGTGCTTCCTCTTGTGATCCAGAAAGATCAGAAGCAACAATAACGGGTAAAGTATTGTTAGGACCTAGAAAAGCATATTTGAGATTGGATGGCAAAGGTTTCAGCTCAAGAGTTGGAGGCACCTCCAGCGACGGCTTTGTGGACGTGTCAAAAGTAGCAGGCAAGGGCTCCACTTTATAAGACCAAGGTGGTTTTTGATGGTCTAAAGAACTGACCAAACACTCTTGAATCTCTTGAACTTCAGCAACATCAAGAATCTCCTCATTCTCACCAGTTAAATATAAGTTTAAAGGATCAACCTTAAGCATACGGGGTGCATGCTTTTGGACTTCCTCATCAATTACATCCACCTGGTAGCATTCATTCATGGTAGGAGAATTCACGGAACTAAACACATTCAATCTTAGCTTCTTGTTACCGAACGCAATATCCATGGCGCCAGTTCGGCAATTAATCCTAGCGTCTATCGTGGCTAGGAATGGTCGTCCAAGGATAATGGTTGGTTAAACATCCTTGTATGGTGTCTCGGTGTCCATAACAAAGAAGTCAACTGGGTAATAGAAGTCATTAACTTTCACAATAACATCCTCTAAGATACCTCTAGGAATTTTGGTAGATCGATCGGCTAAGGAAATTATAGTGTCAGTCTTACGAAGGGTTCCTAAGTCATACTTATCGACCAAACTAGCAGGAAGGATGTTAATACTAGCACCGAGATCAAGGAGCGCCTTCTTAATGGCAATATTTCCCACCACAACTGAAATCAATGGTGCTCCAGGATCTTTGAATTTTGGAGGAAGAGAGTTAGATAAGACTGCACTAACATGCTCAGTTAGGTCAACCTTTTTAGGCACAGTTGCCTTGACTTCCTCTTTTGAGTACACAAGTCCTTAAGAAACTTGGCATATGCAGGAATTTGCTTGATAGCATCAATAAGGGGGAGATTGATCTTTACTTGCTTGAAAGTCTCCCACATATCCTCGAATGAGGACCCTTTTAGCCAATCTAGCGGATCTTGATTTTTCCAAAGCTGTGGGGTAAGGAGTGGTTGTGCTTGACACACCAGCCTCCCCAACTTTGGGTGATTCGATAGCTTTAGGATTCGAGTTGGTGGTTTTGAAAAATCATTTGACAAATCATTTACTAACTCAGAATCGAACTTAACATTTTCAGCTTTTTTTACCTTTAACAACAATTTCGTCATCGATGTGAAATCCTCGACATCATGCGAAAAATCATGAACACTTGGAATTTTGATGTCATTGTTGTAGGTTTTACCATTTCGAAGAGATGTCACCATATTCACATGCTCGGGACCATCGGCTTATGCTTTGGATTAAGAGTGGGATAGCTTGGAAGCTTACCCGCTTCTCGTTTGTGCACTTCTTCTTGCCCCAGTTGTCTTTCAATATTTACTACAGATTTGGAAAGGGACTCAAACTTTAGGTTTGCACCTTGATTAGACTTGGCCAACTCGCTTAGGATCAAGTCAAACTTTTGGTCAACATTGGATTGTTGGCCATTGTTTGAACCTTGACCTTGACTTTGGTATCGCTGTGGCCTTTGTTGGTAATTGTTAGAGGCGATGTCGTCATCCTTCCAACGGAAGTTGGGGTGATTACGCCATCCCGGATTGTAACTATTGGAGAATGGGTCGTTTCGTGGATGGTTTCCATAGACTCCATTTACCTCCGCATTGGTGGCGCCCCCAACTTTGACAATTATTGATTGAATGACTCGGATCACCACACATTGAGCACACATCATGCGACACATGCGACACATTTGAAGCACCTTTTCCTAGATTTCTCAACAAAAGATCAACTTTCTTATTTAACTCATTAATTTCAGAATTTGTGCCATGTTGGTTAGCTACCAAATTGGCAGAAGATTTATTGTTTCGATCCACTGAAGCTTGGGTCTTGGAACCCTTGCTCAGCTTTTCAAAGAACTCCCATTCTTCCTCCATGGGCCGTGAGAAAAACGTTCCCTCACTAGTTGCCATTACAAATTGTTGGTTATGATAATCCAACCCATCATAGAAGACTTTGACAAGCTCCCATTTTGGAACATCGTGGTGAGGGCAAGTTCTTAACAACTCTTTGAGTCTACTAAAAGCTTCGTGAAAGCTGCTGCCTGGGATTTGACCGAAAGGATTTAATCTTATTTCTAATGGCGGCTTTTGCTTATAGAATAGAATTCATCAAGAAAGGCGGATTGCATTTCAGACCATGAGTTAATACTACCTGGTTCGAGAGATGTGAACCAGGGCCTTAGCTGATCTTTAAGAGAAAAAGGAAAAAGGAAGTCTTACCCCGTCCTTAGTGGTGTTATTAACCCGATATGTATCTGCAATGGAGAAAAACTCGCAGATGTGCGTCGGCTCCTCATGACCTCTAAACACGGGTAAGATCGCTATGAGGTTCGGCTGGATCTTGAAGTTGCTCACAACCCCATTAGCGGTAGTCGGATAGACAATCGGGGAGGGATCATCGAAGTTCCCTGGTCTATAATAGGAATCCACACCCGTGGTGGGGATTACGCACCAGCATCGTCGTCACAGGCATTTCCGTGAAAAGCTCTTCTAAACCCGCAAAAGCAAGGTTAGTAGAAAGCTGTCTAGGCGCTTTCCTCCTCAACCTTGCGCTTCTCTCTACCTCGGGATCGTAAGCTAACGGTGATGTGCGTCCCGATCTGGCGTCGCGCATACACTAACTTGCACACTCACAATCAACAAAACAAACAAACAAACAAAACAAAAGAAAATAAAATCTTTTTGTATTTTTTATTTTTAATTTAAAACTATTAACAAAAACTTAAACCAAAAGCGCACTCAATCCCGAATGCGTGGCCAAAATTTGACAAGCTCGTTGTACCAATCAAAAATAAACCTAATTACCTTATACTAGATAGGGCAGCGGGTATCGTTATCCACGAGGAGTATGTGGTTTTAATTTAAGTTTTGGGGTGATCACTGATCAATAAAAGTTTTGGTTTTGAAATCTTAATAACTAAATTACTAATTAAACTAAACTCTATGAAATAACTAATTAATTTAAGAATTAATAATAAAACTAATGATTAAATAAAAATAAAATAAACAAATAAAAGTGAAGTTGTGAACAATTGAGTGAAAAGTAATCCCTCCCGGCTCCGGATATATTGATATGACTAAGTTACGGATTATTACTAATGTTTGCTTTGTATTAATTGAAAAGGATAATTTTTGGGCGCAAGTTATGTTTACCACACGAACTGTCTTAATACCTAAACTAGTTGGACTCGGCACAATTCGTTGACTAGCAATAACATGTCTTCTAATAATCCTATCAATTAATTTTATAATTATTTAAATGAACAATTATGGGCACAAATTATGTTTAACATACGACCGTCTTAACCCTTATACTACTTAGGCTTGGCATAATCGTTGACTCGCAATAAAATGTCTCACAATAGTTCCCTAAAATAATTATACTAAAACATTAAATTCAAATAAATGATATGCAATAAAATCATATGAATTAATGTTTGACAAATAAATTATAATTCATAAACATGATCAAACCAAGTATATCTTTTACCAGAAGAGATTACAAAAGGCTTAGCCGCGCATCACAAACGTAGATATCATATTTATTTTGATATGCATGGTACGTATTGAATATGATCAAGACTAAAAAAAATAATAATTAAAACCTTGTTGGCACGATCGTCGAGACAAGACAAATAAAAGAAACTAACTTCGTATATTTTTCTTCTCTTTCTAAGCGGCGACACGAACCCACCGAAAATCAAATCCCAACTTTATGCCTCCTTTTTTTCTCGTTTTTTTATTCGTCGGTTTTTTTTTAATGATAATAGGGTTTGCCTATTATATTTCTTTTTGTGCACTCCACGATCCATCATAGCCTATGGGCTTTCCATTTTATCTTTTGCACATTCAAGTTAAAGCCCAACAAAAAGACACTACGTTTCTTTTTGATGACATGGGCTCTATTGCCACAAGCAAAATGGCGCGACAACATTATAATCTTGCATGTCTTCATTTTAAGCTTGTAATGTTACACTTTTAGCTCCTTTTCGCGCATAGCCTACATAATCACAAAACACCCTCAAAGTACATGTATAACAATGAATAATAATGCAATAATGCGTAATTAACATGCAATGAGGGGTATGTAAAATACACCGATCACATGGTTTTTCCGATTTAATGCAAATGGATACTTTCTACAATGGTCTGAGCAAAGCTGACCAAGACTCTTTAAATGCCTCCGCGGGAGGTAATTTCCTTAGCAAAACCACAAAAGAAGCCTTGCAAATCATAGAAAACAAGTCTCGTGTCCGCCTGCATGCGAACAAAACATATCAGTCTCGGTCTAATGCGGGACCTTCTACTTCATCTCACGTGAGTACATCTAGCACCGATGCTAAGATTGACAAACTCACGGATGTTGTTCAGGCTTTGGTTCTTGCTAACCAAAAGAAAGTCACTTTTACACAGACACCATCTCATGCTGAAATAAAGAAAGTCGAGGTATGTGTCACTTATGGTGGCCCTCATGCATACTACAATTGTCTTGTCACGATGGTAGTCCATTTGAAGCCAATCTTGCCGGTACTTCACATCGGGGAGGTAATCAATCACCGTCCTCAAAATGAACCAAAATACCGTGCTAATACTTATCGGGGACCACCGGTTTTAACGTAATCCTAACATCCAAAACCGAAATCAAAATCAACCTAGAATGAACCAAGGTTATCAAAACCAAGGGAATTTCTATTCCGGACAAAATCAAGGACAAAATTTCCAAAACCAAGGAAATTTTAACAGAAACCGAATCGAAAATCTCAACCTGGGTATTTTCATGGCAATAATCAAGGAAATTTTCAAAATCAAAGCCCTAATCTGATCAATAGAGGTCAAAATCTTCCTAATCAAACACAAGCCATTGTTCCAACTGGACCATCATCTGATGAGTTATTGAATCAATTCATGAAATCCCAAGAAGAAATGAACAGGTTGTTGGTTCTCCAGATTTCTGACATTAAAAAGTCTTTAAATGATCAACCCTCGAGCTCAGGAAAACTTCCGAGCAACACGATCGCTAACCCGAGGGAAGATGCAAAGGCGATCACAGCCAGAAGTGGTACTTCATATGATGGACCCGCTATTCCTACTACCTCTTCTTCTTCTCTCCCGAAGGTAGTGGAAAGTGAACCTGAGGCGACAAAGGACAAAGTGCAACCCACTAGCTCTCAGAGCACTGCACATGTCCATCCTCAAGTTGTCCCAAAATCCAAATCCAACCCAGGAGTTGTTTTTGAACCTCTTGTAGTTCCCGTTGAAAACCCCAAATCCAAAACTTCTATTCCTTACCCATCACGGTTAAATGAGCAAAAGCTCCGCAAAAAAGCTAGTAATCAAATGGACAAATTTTTCCAAATTTTCCAAGAACTAAATTTTGACATAAGCTTTGCGGATGCTATCATTCTGATGCCCAAATTTGCATCAACTCTCAAACACATGTTAAGCAACAAGGAAAAACTGTTTGAAATGGCAAAAACTCCACTAAACGAGAACTGCTCAGCAGTCCTGTTATAGAAGCTTCCCGAAAAGCTTGGAGATCCTGGAAAATTTCTCTTACCTTGTGTATTTCCGGGAATGGTTGAATGCTTTGCCTTAGCCGATCTTGGTGCAAGCATTAACCCGATGCCTCATTCAAGATATGGAAGAAACTTTCTCTTCCGGATCTTACTCCTACATGCATGACTCTCGAGCTTGAAGATCGTTCAATATCCGATCCATTTGGCATTGCCGAGGGCGTATTTGTGAAAGTAGGAAAGTTCCATTTTCCGGTGACTTTGTAGTCGTTGATTTCGATCGATCCACGGGTTCCTCTCATTGTTGGATGAGGATTCCTAAGGACGGGCCATGCCCTTATTGATGTATTTGAGCATGAAATCACATTACGTGTGGATGATGAAGCCGTTACCTTTAACCTCGATCAAACTCCGAGGTACTCCTCAAATAATGATGTTGAATCGGTTAATCGAATCGATGTAATTGATATTGCTTCAGAGGAGTGCTCTCAAGAGTTTCTTGGGTATTCTCATAATTCTGTGGGTTGGGATCTAACCACATCGGATCCAACCACATCTTCTCAACCAACCCCTCCACCTTCTTTCACTCCTTTTGAGGGAAGTGATTTCATTTTGGAAGAGATTGAGGCATACTTGTCTAGTGATTCAGTTTCACCGGAAATTGATCATGCTCTAATTGACATCGAGGGAGACATTCTTCTCCTCGAGAAGTTGCTCAATGATGATCCATCATCACCCCCTCATCAAGAACTTCATAAAGACGAAATCAAGTCAGTTGAGAAAACTGAAGAATTTCCCGAGGTCGAACTTAAGGACTTACCACCTCATCTCGAGTACGCATTCTTGGAGGGTGACGATAAATTACCCGTCATAATTGCTAAAGACTTGAGTGAAGATGAAAAGATTGCTCTCATAAAGGTCTTGAAGTCACACAAGCAAGCAATTGCTTGGAAACTCTCGGACATAAAGGGTATCAACCACGAGTTTTGTACTCACAAAATCTTGATGGAGGATGACTTCAAACCAGCGTTCAACATCGAGAAGGGTGAATCCTAAGATTCATGAGGTTATCAAACAAGAGGTTCCCAAACTTCTTGATGCCGGATTAATTTACCCGATCTCGATAGTCCTTGGTTAGCCCGTTCAACGTGTTCGAAAAGGGTGGTATAAGCTGTTATCACAAATGAAGAAAAGCGAGTTAATTCCAACTTCGATTGGTTACTGGATGGCATGTGTGTATTGACTATCGCAAGTTGAATGACGCCACCCGAAAAGACCATTTTCCTCTACCCTTCATGGACCAAATGCTTGAGAGATTAGCAGGGAACGAATACTATTGTTTCCTTGATGGTTTCTTAGGGTATTTTCAGATCCCCATTGATCCACACGATCAAGAAAAAACTACATTCACCTGCCCATACAGAACTTTTGCCTACAGACGTATGCCTTTTGGCTTATGTAATGCTCCTGGCACGTTCCAACGATGTATGATGGCAATTTTCCACGACATGATCGGGGATACAATGGAGGTGTTTATGGATGACTTCTCGGTCATTGGGAACTCATTTCAAACATGTCTCTCCCATTTAGAAAAAATGCTCAAATGGTGTGAAGACACCAATCTTTGTCTAAATTGGGAGAAGAGCCACTTTATGGTTAAAGAAGGCATTGTCCTTGGCCATAAGATTTCAAAAAACGGGATCGAGGTCGACAGACCAAAATTCGATGTTATTGCTAAGCTGCCTCCTCCCACTACTTGTCAAAGGTGTCGAGTTTTCTGGCATGCGGTTTCTATCGGAGATTCATTCAGATTTCTCAAAATAGCCCGCCTATGACCCATCTTCTTGAAGATGCTCCTTTTATCTTCTCACCTGAGTGCATCAAAGCTTTTGAAACATTAAAGAAAAAGCTACGAAGCACCCATTCTAGTTGCCCCGACCGGATTTACCCTTTGAACTCGTAATGCGATGCAAGTGATTTTGCTATCGGTGCAATCACGAGAACGAAAAACCAAGAATTTTAGCCTATCCACTACGCAAGTAAAACCATGCTAAGCTCAAACTCATTACACCATTACGAGAAAAGAATTATTAGCCGTGGTATATGCGTTTGAGAAGTTTCGGCCATATTTGATCTTGACGAAATGCGTAGTGTATCACGGATCACTTTCGGCTCTCAAATACCTCTTTGCAAAACAAGATGCAAACCGAGATTGCTCCGTTGGGTTCTCCTCCTACAAGAATTTGATATCATTATACGTGATAAAAAGGAGCCGAGAACACGGCTGCGATCATCTGTCCGTCTAGAAAGCCCTCACCAAGATGTTTTCGAGAAAATGGAAATAAATGAAGCGTTTCCTTCGAAACACTCAATACGGTTACTTTTCGTGGAAACTCTAATACCCCATGGTTTCTTGACTTCGCAAATTACCATGCGTGTAACTTCATAGTGAAAGGGATGTCGACCCAACAGAAAAACAAATTCTTCAAGGATGTTAAACATTATTTCTGTGGCGACCCTACTTATTTAAAATCTGCGGATCAAGTCATCCGACATTGTGTTTATGGACAGGAAGCTATGGACATTCTCAAAGCTTGCCATCTTTGGACCCACCGGGGCCATCATAGTCCAAACTACACCGCCAAAAAGGTGTTTGATTCTGGATTTTATTGGCCCACGATTTATAAAGATGCCCATGATTTTGTAAAAACATGTGACGCTTGTCAACGTCACGGGAATATCTCACAAAGAAACGAAATGCCGCAAAACGCCATTCAAGTGTGTGAGATTTTTGACATCTAGGGCATTGACTTTATGGGGCCATTTCCATCATCTCGAGGAAACAAATACATACTTGTGGCTGTTGACTATTTGTCAAAATGGGTTGAAGCAAAAGCTTTGCCTACTAATGATGCCCGAGTTGTTGTAAAATTCTTAAAATCTCTTTTTGCTAGGTTTGGAACTCCACGAGCTATAATCATGATCGTGGTGCGCATTTCTGCAATGACCAATTTGATAGAGTCATGCAAAAGTATGGTGTAACTCACCGTCTCTCTACTGCGTACCATCCCCAAACAAGTGGGCAAGTGGAAGTTTCTAACCGAGGAATTAAAAGAATTCGGAAAGGACGAGGCGAAAACCGTGCCTCTTGGTGGGATAAACTAGATGGCGCTCGGACTTTCCGCATGACATAAAACACCAATCGGTGTATGCGCCCTACAAGCTAGTGTATGGAAAGGCATGTCATCTGCCGATTGAACTTGAGCACAAAGCATACTGGGCCTTAAAACATGCCAACTTCGATATTCGTGACGGTTGGTGATCATCGGAAAGTTCAAATGAATGAATTAAATGAACTCAGTGATCAAGCATACGAGAACTCTTTGATCTACAAAGAAAAGACAAAGAAGATTCATGACTCCAAAATCAAGAACCGCGTTTTCAACGCGTGGTGATCGAGTCCTTCTTTTCAATTCAAGATTAAAGATTTTCTCGGGAAAACTCAAAACCCGCTGGTCTGGACCATTCACCATCACTAAAATATTTCCATATGGAACCATTGAGTTATCTCAACCCGATGGTCCAAATTTTAAAGTGAATGGTCATCGATTGAAGCACTATTTTGGAGAGGACATTCCACCTATGGTTGTCCCGGATCTCCAAACTTTCCCCATGAACCAATGAATGCGGGGATCGAGTCAAGCTAGCGACTCGGTAATCAAAAACAGTAGCTAAACATGGGTTTTCACCCGTGTGTACCACCCTAGTGTGGGGGAGATGCCCCACATGTTGTATATAAACCTTTCAAAAAAAAAAAGAGAAGAATTGTTGTGTTTCTACACTTAGCTAGTAATGTTATCTTTTTACGTTCAAGGATTCGGCATAATAGCCGAGACTTTGAATATTGAGGACAATATTCATTTCTAAGTGGGGGTGGGGGAAATTCTGGAGAATTTGATTAAAATTGTACACTTTTAGTCTCTTTTTCCCCCAAAATGGCCAAATTTTAATTTTTTTAGTGGAAGTACTATGTACTAAACACAACATATGGTAATCAGTCCACCATGTTTAACCCACATAAGGATTGGCTAATCCAAGAGCAAACGGCTCTTGGTAAAGATATCTCAAATCCGTTTATGGCTTACAATTTGCCTAAAATTGTATGGTAATCAACTCCCCATATCTTTAATTAGTTAAGAGTTGGCTAGTCCAGAAGCAAACAACTTCTGGTAAAGACAAATCAAAACCGTTGAAAGCTGGTGATTTGCTCAAAATCATTTGGTTATCATTGTACCAAGGTTCTTACTTGAATTAAAACAATTGGCTACTCCAGAAGTAATTGCTTTTGGTAAAGAGATAAAATCCATTAAATTTTCATAAAAGATTGCTAGGGACTAGCAATATCTTAGTGTGGGAGATTGATGATTGTGCAAATACTCATCATTTTCGTACCTATTAGACTGCAAAAACATCTGAAAACACTCAGAAACGAATCAAAATGATGAAAATATCACAAATAAGTGTTTTATGTGTTTCAAATGCAAAAATACCAAAATCAGATGAAAACATATCAAGTTTGCAAAATTGGCAGTTTTAGTCCCCGAGTTTTAAAAGTTGTCAAATCTAGCCCCAGTAATTCAAAAACTTGTAAAATATCATTCAAAGTCCCTGAAATATTCTAAATTGTCAAAAATGGTCCTTGAATGAATCTTTGGGCAAATGGCAGAAAATGTCCTTAAACTTTTGTAAAATGTCAAAAATGGTCCCTCTACTTTGAATTTTGGCAGATTTGATCCCTGAAGGTTTATTTTGGAAGAAAAAGTCAACAATGGTCCTTGGGTTTCACAAGTTGTCACAATTGGTCCTTGGGAGAAAAGATTTAAGAAATTTCAATATAGGTCCCTCAAGTTTAAAAAGTGTCATAAATAGTCCTTGGATATTTAAAAATGGAAAATAATCAAAATTGGTCCTTGTACTATTCATAAATGACAAGTTTGGTCCTTGTAATAACTTTGGAATGTTGACAGGTTCAGTCCCTTAATTTGGCCAAATTGCAAAATTAGTCCTTGTTATTAACTTAAACCAAATGGACCCTTTGTTATTATTTAACCCAAGTCCAATAAACCAAAACACAAAACCAGCCAACCCTTTTATTAACCCAAGCCCAACCAAAGCCCAAAACCAGTGTTTAAAAATTAAAACCGCCAGGCACTGTTCATCGTCCTCTACCATGCCTGCATTCCAAAACCAGTGGTTTCACCACCACCTTTCCACCTCTCCCCAGCCTTTCCACCTCTTCCCTAACTCTCACCATCTTCTTTCCACCTTGCAAACCAATCTAACACTTCAATCAACCTGTTTCCACTAAAAACTACTTTTCCCGCCAAAATGCCAAGTGGACGATTTTGATGAATTCAAGAGCTGGATTATAGTGGGATAGTTTCAGAGGTCGACAAGGATGCTAAGAGGTCAATAAATAAAGAAGAAGAAGCAGTGTAGAAAATAATCTATTGTAATTTAAATTTGCTTATGTCGTTTTTAATATTTTAAGTCTTCCAGTGTATTTCAAAGCTTTCAAACTCCTTGTTAAGTTATTTCAGTGTACTAAGAATTTATTTTCAGTTTAATTTCAGTTTGTGTTTATGAATTCAGTTTATGCAATATTTTGTTAAAAATATCATATAAGGCTAAAGTCAATTATAGTGGTTGATAAGGATTCAAAAGCTTTCATAAGCTCTCTATAAAGCTCTTAAAAGCTTTTAGGAATTAAAAAATCCAGTTAAACTTAAAACTCAAAAATACAAAAAAATAGGATAAATAGGGTGAAAAATCAAAAATCAAGGACAAAGAATCAAGACAGCTGTACCAGTGTTGAATGTTGAATAAAAGTTGGTTTAGAACCTCATGGGAGGTAGTAGGATGGTCCTTGGTATCTAGTTTATGGTTTCTCAGCTTGGATGTCAATTTGTAAGAATTTTTCTATTTTGTGATTTGATGTGCAATTGCTTATTCTCTGCTTATTTTTAGTTCTTTTAACTTATTAAGTATATCTTAGTTGAATTAAAGCTTAATATTGTATACTTGTTAATTAGTTCTCATCTTTATTTAAAATTTCATAATAACTATTATAATAGCATAAGATAGAAGTTAGTGGAATTATAATTGAAGCTAGTATTTCTGTGTTCATTTAAGCATCAATAACTCATAACAAATTGAGAAAAAGCAGTTTCAATAACCTTGGTACTCATTTGCTTTAAAAAACCAAAAATCATTCATATAAAGGGGTGTTTGGATCTGCTTATTATCATGTGTTAGAGGGCATCTTTGTCATTGCTTGTTGTTGTTTCATGTTACTTTAGTATTTAGTATCTCAATTAAAACATAAAATCCTGTCATTGTTTAATAAAAAGTCAAAATTATGTTTAATCTCATTATAATAGTTAACTGTTAGGAGTTATAGTGTGAATCTCATCAAGGTTTCTTATAACTTGGTACTCTAGCCTAAAATCATCTTATTACAGCTTATTATAACACAACCATTAAGTAGAATCAAGCCAAAGTTCATATTAGTCATTTTATTTGATTTTCATAAAAAGTCAAATTTTACTAGAAGCAGTTTTCGAATAAACTTTACAATTTTATTGTGATCTTACCATTAGGATTTAGGACTTAAGCTTTTAGGATTATAAAATATTGCTGCTCATCTTAATTAGAAAAATATTAGTTTATCTCTGCTTAGCTTATAAAGTGCTTATTTCTCAGCTTGTTTTAGACACTTTTCTTAAAAACTGCCCTGTGCACAGATTTGCTAGCCTATTTCACAAGCTCTCACAGAGCTTATTAATTAGCCTAAGCTTGTGTATTTTGACTTTTTGGAAAGCTAACCTAGCTATCTTAAAGTCACAAGCATAATTTTCCAATTCCTAGCTTATTTGGTAGGTCTGCTTATTGCTTTTTGTTTTGTCCAATTCATATAGTATAAAGGTCACTCAGTGTCTAGTCCCTTTTTCATAAGCTCATATTAAGCTCTCTAGTGAACACCACAGTTAGAGTTTTAGCTTTTTGGAAAGCTTAACTGGTAAACTTGTTAAATCCAGTGTTTGTTTCCATTTCCAAACTTATTTAAGTACTTAAAATTAAGCTAGAAAGTACCTAGATACCTAAAAAGTGTCTGTTTAAGCAGTTTAACTTGTGCTGGTTTGGAGTTGTTAAGTGCTTATTTTTAAGATATTATGCTTTCTCAGTAGTCATATTAGCTTATTATCATTAGTTTAAGCTTATTTCATTTTACCTTTTACTTAATTATTAGCTTATAAGTCACTTAGCTAAAACCTTGTGCTTATTTCCAATTCTTGCATAACTGTTAAGATAATAAGCTCAAACTGAGCTTATTAGTGGTTTTAGAAAAGTTTCAGTTTTATAATTTGCTTATCTTATATTGCTTAATAAGTTTGTAAAAGAAAAATACCAAAAAAATAATATTTTGCAAAAGGAAGTGCTGGGATTGAACCGGCCACCCACTCACCACACACACACTTACCATTCGCCTTGGGACTTTGGTGGTTATGTTTTGCATCATTTAATATTTAACCTTCTTGTTCCATTTAAGCTTATACGTATAACTTAGCTTATTTACAGCTTATTTAAACAAGCTTTCACACCTTTTATATTTTTCTAAGATTTGTATTGTTAATAAGTATTTTATAAAAAAGTTTCAGATTTTTCCGAATAGTTTTTGTATTTTTAAACATTTAATTAGTTTAAAAGAGTATTTAATTCATAATAAAAAATATAAAAGTCAAAAAAATATAAATATTTTTTCTAAAATTTTCTTTTATCATATATTAAGTAAGAAAATTATTTTTACACTCGTAGGACTTTTATTTCACAAATTTTACGTATTATCTTGCGCACTCGCGTAATTTTTATACATAACGCACGTTTTCAATCTAAGTCACGTTTTTAGGTAATTTAAGTTTACGCTTCATTTAAAATAGCTTATTTAAGATATATTTTTTTTTTTTATAAATCAAGAAAAATCAACTTTAAAAATAGTGATAGCGTTTATTTAATATATTTTAGCTTTTTAATTTTCTTTAATTTCCATTTAAGTCGCTGTAATTTATAAACGTTTTCTCTAGATATAATTATTTCAAATCATAACTTTTTCCAATTCAATATCACTCGATCACTACCCGTTTAGATTTAATCGTACAGCTCGTTGGGACTTAACGACCTGAGAAAACACTGTACTCTCCTGGATCTAATTGCATTTCGTTTCTAGACTGTTTGGACTTTTATTACGATTGGCCATTCACAAGTGGTTGATTTGTGTGATAAAACCTGACCGTCTGGAACCGAATCAAATTTTGGCGCCGCTGCCGGGGAGCTGTGCTAACAATCTTCTGTTTAGCAGATTCGTGATTTGAGTATTCACTCATTGTTCATATCATCTATACATATTTTCTTTTAAAAATCCAAAAATCCAAAAACATCATAAAAGATAAAAACAAAAAAAGATTTTCCGTTTTCTTTTACTTAGTGCATGCGCACTCGTTCTTCCAGCTCCACAGATCCACTTTCAGAACTTGTAGATATTCCACGTAAACGTAGAGGACGTTCTGCTCCTTCTGCCATAACTGAGGAACGTCTAGTAACACCACCCCCTCCGTAATGGCGCGAAAACCGATGAAAGAGCTTCTCCAAGCACCCATCGAGGGTTACGGAGATGCCATTGTTGTCCCAGCCATCGTGGCTGATTCCTTCGAGCTCAAAACCGGGTTGCTTAACCTTGTAACCCAAAGCCAATTCTATGGTTTTGAGCGGGACAACCATCATGCACATATTCGATGGTTCAATAAAATTGCATCGACCATCAAATACAAAAATTTCCCACAAGAAGCAATTAAGCTTCTTCTGTTCCCATTCTCTTTAGAGGGACAAGCCCGAAATTGGCTTGAAAAACAACCCCCTCATTCCATTGAGACATGGGAAGATTTAGTCACCAAGTTTTTTAACGAATTCTATCCTCCATCCCGAACTACAAGTCTTAAAAATGAGACAATGAAATTCACTCAAAGATTTGATGAATCATTCGGTGAGGCATGGGATCGTTACAAAGAGTTGCTCCGAAAATGTCCACATCATGGTTTTTCCGATTTAATGCAAATGGATACTTTCTACAATGGTCTGAGCCAAGCTGGCCAAGACTCTTTAAATGCCACCGCGGGAGGTAATTTCCTTAGCAAAACCACAAAAGAAGCCTTGCAAATCATTGAAAACAAGTCCCAGGTCCGCTCATGCGAACAAAAACATATCGGTCTCGGTCTAATGCAGGACCTTCTACTTCATCTCACGTGAGTACATCTAGCACCGAAGCTAAGATTGACAAACTCACGGATGTTGTTCAGGCTTTGGTTTTTGCAAACCAAAAGAAAGTCACTTTTACACAGACAAAATCTCATGCTAAAATAAAGAAAGTCGAGGTATGTGTCACTTATGGTGGCCCTCATGCATACTACAATTGTACTGCCACCGATGGTAGTCCATTTGAAGCCAATGCTGTAACCGGTACTTCACATCAGGGAGGTAATCAATACCGTCCTCAAAATGAACCAAACTACCGTGCTAATACTTATCAGGAACCACCAGGTTTTAACCAGAATCCTAACATCCAAAACCGAAATCAAAACCAACCTAGAATGAACCAAGGTTATCAAAACCAAGGGAATTTCTATTCCGGACAAAATCAAGGACAAAATTTCCAAAACCAAGGAAATTTTAACAGAAACCAGAATCAGGGAAATCTCAACCCAGGGTATTTTCATGGCAATAATCAAGAAAATTTTCAAAATCAAAGCCCTAATCCGATCAATAGAGGTCAAAATCTTCCTAATCAAACACAAGCCATTGTTCCAACTGGACCATCATCTGATGAGTTATTGAATCAATTCATGAAATCCCAAGAAGAAATGAACAGGTTGTTGGTTCTCCAGATTTCTGACATTAAGAAGTCTTTAAATGATCAACCCTCGAGCTCAGGAAAACTTCCGAGCAACACGATCGCTAACCCGAGGGAAGATGCAAAGGCGATCACAACCAGAAGTGGTACTTCATATGATGGACCCGCTATTCCTACTACCTCTTCTTCTTTTCTCCCGAAGGTAGTGGAAAGTGAACCTGAGGCGACAAAGGACCAAGTGCAACCCACTAGCTCTCAGAGCACTGCACATGTCCATCCTCAAGTTGTCCCAAAATCCAAATCCAACCCGGAGTTGTTTTGAACCTCCGTAGTTCCGTTGAAAACCCCAAATCCAAAACTTCTATTCCTTACCCATCACGGTTAAATGAGCAAAAGCTCCGCGAAAAAGCTAGTAATCAAATGGACAAATTTTTTCAAATTTTCCAAGAACTACATTTTGACATAAGCTTTGCGGATGCTATCATTCTGATGCCCAAATTTGCATCAACTCTCAAACACATGTTAAGCAACAAGGAAAAACTGTTTGAAATGGCAAAAACTCCACTAAACGAGAACTGCTCAGCAGTCCTGTTAAAGAAGCTTCCCGAAAAGCTTGGAGATCTTGGAAAATTTCTCTTACCTTGTGCATTTCCAGGAATGGTTGAATGCTTTTCCTTGGCCGATCTTGGTGCAAGCATTAACCTGATGCCTCATTCAGTATGGAAGAAACTTTCTCTTCCGGATGTTACTCCTACATGCATGACTCTCGAGCTTGAATATCGTTCAATATCTCGTCCATTTGGCATTGCCGAGGACGTATTTGTGAAAGTAGGAAAGTTCCATTTTCCAGCTGACTTTGTAGTCGTTGATTTCGATGCTGATCCACGGGTTCCTCTCATTGTTGGACGAGGATTCCTAAGGATGGGCCATGCCCTTATTGATGTATTTGAGCATGAAATCACATTACGTGTGGATGATGAAGCCGTTACCTTTAACCTCGATCAAACTCCGAGGTACTCCTCAAATAATGATGTTGAATCGGTTAATCGAATCGATGTAATTGATATTGCTTCAGAGGAGTGCTCTCAAGAGTTTCTTGGGTATTCTCATAATTATGTGGGTTGGGATCTAACCACATCGGATCCAACCACATCTTCTCAACCAACCCCTCCACCTTCTTTCACTCCTTTTGAGGGAAGTGATTTCATTTTGGAAGAGATTGAGGCATACTTGTCTAGTGATTCAGTTTCACCGGAAATTGATCACGCTCCAATTGACATCGAGGGAGACATTCTTCTCCTCGAGAAGTTGCTCAATGATGATCCATCATCACCCCCTCATCAAGAACTTCATAAAGAGGAAATCAAGTCAGTTGAGAAAACTGAAGAATTTCCCGAGGTCGAACTTAAGGACTTACCACCTCATCTCGAGTACGCATTCTTGGAGGGTGACGATAAATTGCCCGTCATAATTGCTAAAGACTTGAGTGAAGATGAAAAGATTGCTCTCATAAAGGTCTTGAAGTCACACAAGCAAGCAATTGCTTGAAAACTCTCCGACATAAAGGGTATCAGCCCTGAGTTTTGTACTCACAAAATCTTGATGGAGGATGACTTCAAACCAGCAGTTCAACATCGAGAAGGGTGAATCCTAAGATTCATGAGGTTATCAAACAAGAGGTTCTCAAACTTCTTGATGCGGATTAATTACCCGATCTCGATAGTCCTTGGGTTAGCCATTCACCACGTGTTCGAAAAGAGTGGTATAACTGTTATCACAAATGAAGAAAACGAGTTAATTCCAACTCGATTGGTTACGGGATGGCGTGTGTGTATTGACTATCGCAAGTTGAATGACGCCACCCGAAAAGACCATTTTCCTCTACCCTTCATGGACCAAATGCTTGAGAGATTAGCAGGGAACGAATACTATTGTTTCCTTGATGGTTTCTCAGGGTATTTTTAGATCCCCATTGATCCACACGATCAAGAAAAAACTACATTCACCTGCCCATACGGAACTTTTGACTACAGACGTATGCCTTTTGGCTTATGTAATGCTCCTGGCACGTTCCAACGTTGTATGATGGCAATTTTCCACGACATGATCGGGGATACAATGGAGGTGTTTATGGATGACTTCTCGGTCATTGGGAACTCGTTTCAAACATGTCTCTCCCATTTAGAAAAAAATGCTCAAACGGTGTGAAGACACCAATCTTTGTCTAAATTGGGAGAAGAGCCACTTTATGGTTAAAGAAGGCATTGTCCTTGGCCATAAGATTTCAAAAAAAGGGATCGAGGTCGACAGAGCAAAAGTCGATGTTATTGCTAAGCTGCCTCCTCTCACTACTGTCAAAGGTGTCAGGAGTTTTCTCGGGCATGCCGGTTTCTATCGGAGATTCATTCAGGATTTCTCAAAAATAGCCCGGCCTATGACCCATCTCTTTGAGAAAGATGCTCCTTTTATCTTCTCACCTGAGTGCATCGAAGCTTTTGAAATATTAAAGAAAAAGCTTACAGAAGCACCCATTCTAGTTGCCCCCGACTGGGATTTACCCTTTGAACTCATGTGCGATCCAAGTGATTTTGCTATCGGTGCAGTCCTGGGGCAACGAAAAACCAAGCATTTTTAGCCTATCCACTACGCAAGTAAAACCATGACTGAAGCTCAAACTCATTACACCATTACAGAAAAAGAATTATTAACCGTGGTATATGTGTTTGAGAAGTTTCGGCCATATTTGATCTTGAAGAAATGCGTAGTGTATACGGATCACTCGGCTCTCAAATACCTCTTTGCAAAACAAGATGCAAAGCCGAGATTGCTCCGTTGGGTTCTCCTCCTACAAGAATTTGATATCATTATACGTGATAAAAAAGGAGCTGAGAACATGGCTGCTGATCATCTGTCCCGTCTAGAAAGCCCTCACCAAGATGTTTTCGAGAAAATGGAAATAAATGAAACGTTTCCTTTCGAAACACTCAATACGGTTACTTTTCGTGGAAACTCTAATACCCCATGGTTTGCTGACTTCGCAAATTACCATGCGTGTAACTTCATAGTGAAAGGGATGTCGACCCAACAGAAAAACAAATTCTTCAAGGATGTTAAACATTATTTCTGTGACGACCCCTACTTATTTAAAATCTGTGCGGATCAAGTCATCCGACGGTGTGTTTATGGACAGGAAGCTATGGACATTCTCAAAGCTTGCCATGCTGGACCCACCGGGGGCCATCATAGTCCAAACTACACTGCCAAAAAAGGTGTTTGATTCTGGATTTTATTGGCCCACGATTTATAAAGATGCCCATGATTTTGTAAAAACATGTGACGCTTGTCAACGTCACGGGAATATCTCACAAAGAAACGAAATGCCGCAAAACGCCATTCAAGTGTGTGAGATTTTTGACATCTGGGGCATTGACTTTATGGGGCTATTTCCATCATCTCGAGGAAACAAATACATACTTGTGGCTGTTGACTATTTGTCAAAATGGGTTGAAGCAAAAGCTTTGCCTACTAATGATGCCCGAGTTGTTGTAAAATTCTTAAAATCTCTTTTTGCTAGGTTTGGAACTCCACGAGCTATAATCAGTGATCGTGGTACGCATTTCTGCAATGACAAATTTGATCAAGTCATGCAAAAGTATGGTGTAACTCACCGTCTCTCTACTGCGTACCATCCCCAAACAAGTGGGCAAGTGGAAGTTTCTAACCGAGGAATTAAAAGAATTCGGAAAGGACAAGAGGCGAAAACCGTGCATCCTGGTCGGATAAACTAGATGACGCACTCTGGGCCTTCCGTACAGCTTATAAAACACCAATCGGGTGTACGCCCTACAAGCTAGTGTATGGAAAGGCATGTCATCTGCCGATTGAACTTGAGCACAAAGCATACTGGGCCTTAAAACATGCCAACTTCGATATTCAGACAGTTGGTGATCATCGGAAAGTTCAAATGAATGAATTAAATGAACTTCGTGATCAAGCATACGAGAACTCTTTGATCTACAAAGAAAAGACAAAGAAGATTCATGACTCCAAAATCAAGAACCGCGTTTTCAACGTCGGTGATCGAGTCCTTCTTTTCAATTCGAGATTAAAGATTTTCTTGGGAAAACTCAAAACCCGTTGGTCTGGACCATATACCATCACTAAAATATTTCCATATGGAATCATTGAGTTATCTCAACCCGATGGTCTAAATTTTAAAGTGAATGGTCATCGATTGAAGCACTATTTTGGAGAGGACATTCCACTTATGGTTGTCCCGGATCTCCAAACTTTCCCCATGAACCAATGAATGTGTTGATCGAGTCAAGCTAGCGACTCGGTAATCAAAAACAGTAGCTAAACATGGGTTTTCACCCGTGTGTACCACCCTAGTGTGGGGGAGATGCCCCACATGTTGTATATAAACCTTTCAAAAAAAATGCATGAAAACTGTAAATATTAAAAAAAAAAATAAAAAAAATAAAAAAATAAATAATAATTGTTGTGTTTCTACACTTAGCTAGTAATGTTATCTTTTTACGTTCAAGGATTCGGCATAATAGCCGGGACTTTGAATATTGAGGACAATATTCATTTCTAAGTGTGGGGAATTCTGGAGAATTTGATTAAAATTGTACCCTTTTAGTCCCTTTTTCCCCCAAAATGGCCAAATTTTAAATTTTTTTTAGTGGAAGTACTATGTACTAAACACAACAAATGGTAATCAGTCCACCATGTTTAACCCACATAAGGATTGTCTAATCCAGAAGCAAACGGCTCTTGGTAAAGATATCTCAAATCCGTTTATGGCTTACAATTTGCCTAAAATTGTATGGTAATCAACTCCCCATATCTTTAATTAGTTAAGAGTTGGCTAGTCCAGAAGCAAACGGCTTCTGGTAAAGACAAATCAAAACCGTTGAAAGTTCTGTGATTTGCTCAAAATCATTTGGTTATCATTGTACCAAGGTTCTTACTTGAATTAAAACAATTGGCTACTCCAGAAGTAATGGCTTTTGGTAAAGAGATAAAATACATTAAATTTTCATAAAAGATTGCTAGGGACTAGCAATATCTTAGTGTGGGAGATTGATGATTGTGCAAATACTCATCATTTTCGTACCTATTAGACTGCAAAAACATCTGAAAACACTCAGAAACGCATCAAAATGATGAAAATATCACAAATAAGTGTTTTATGTGTTTCAAATGCAAACATACCAAAATCAGATGAAAAACGTATCAAGTTTGCAAAATTGGCAGTTTTAGTCCCCCAAGTTTTAAAAGTTGTCAAATCTAGCCCTTGGTAATTCAAAAACTTGTAAAATATCATTCAAAGTCCCTGAAATATTCTAAATTGTCAAAAATGGTCCTTGAATGAATCTTTGGGCAAATGGCAGAAAAGGTCCTTAAACTTTTGTAAAATGTCAAAAATGGTCCCTCTACTTTGAATTTTAGCAGATTTGATCCCTGAAGGTTTATTTTGGAAGAAAAAGTCAACAATGGTCCTTGGGTTTCACAAGTTGTCACAATTGGTCCTTGGGAGAAAAGATTTAAGAAATTACAATATAGGTCCCTCAAGTTTAAAAAGTGTCATAAATAGTCCTTGGATATTTAAAAATGGAAAATAATCAAAATTGGTCCTTGTACTATTCATAAATGACAAGTTTGGTCCTTGTAATAACTTTGAAATGTTGACAGGTTCAGTCCCCTTAAGTTTGCCGAATTGCAAAATTAGTCCTTGTTATTAACTTAAACCAAATGGACCCTTTGTTATTATTTAACCCAAGTCCATAAACGAAACACAAAACCAGCCAACCCTTTTATTAACCCAAGCCCAACCAAAGCCCAAAACCAGTGTTTAAAAATTAAAACCGCCAGGCACTGTTCATCGTCCTCTACCATGCCTGCATTCCAAAACCAGTGGTTTCACCACCACCTTTCCACCTCTCCCCAGCCTTTCCACCTCTTCCCTACCTCTCACCATCTTCTTTCTACCTTGCAAACCTGTAACACCCCAACCCGACAAGGGTAAAGATATCACAATACGGTTTCATATCAGAACTTTAAATACTATACAATAGCGAAGGCCTTTACAAAATATTCAAAAAGAAAACATAAATAGCTAAACTTCAAAATAAATCTAAGATCTCTAAAGGTCAAGTCTTGCTCTCAGCTCTAATCTCAACCCAGATCAGCTATCCCATAAGCTCATCTTGAATGCTTAATACCCGCCGCAGGAAAGAAAAGTGCGGCTGAGCTTACAAAGCCCAGTGAACAGATATAACGAAACAAAAGCAAAACAAATATACGAATAACAAAATAAAATGAAATAATGACGAAGGATCTTTCAGGATTCTGCGGAAGCACAAATATACAGAAATCCAAACATTCAACATATCAAGAATAACAATTTACTTATAAGCCAAACGAAAAGTCTAAAGCTAACGAAAACACTTTCTAGAAAATAAACATGGCATTCAACAATTAATTAACCTTCACTTAACACATTTAAAACATTAAAGCAGGCGGAAAATAACTGTCCAAAACATGGCAGTCTTACAAACAAATAGAAACATAGTAGACAAACTATAACTAAATAAGCAAAAGACATAGCATAGCAATTATCAAGTTAACAGACCAGGCATCATAAATTGAATCTTTCCCGATCAAATATTAGCATAAGCAGAACTTAACATGGCAGGTCACATAGGGAATAAAACACTAACGTATAAACAAAGTTTCCCAAAATTAACTGATCAGACTATACATATTAAACTTACAGAATACTCACTATCACACTAACACATTCATCCCACAGTTCAACGAATTCACATAACAATAAACTAACATGACATCAGATAACAGCATGCAAACCCCATTTAAACGTATTAATCACAACATAGCATTATAAACGGTAATCACATATACATACAGAAGCATACACATATATAAGATCATATAATAACCCAGCACATAATCATAAACACTTGAACACACCAAATCATAATCAGAACTTAACATAGAAATAACAAATACAGATTTAGTTAACTACCTCGAGCCCAGAACATATCATATCAGAAATATCTTTCTTATTCAGAAAGTAACCTCATAAACTAATTGGAGTAGCTAGCTCCCAGAATTTTGTGAAGACGCGTATTGCACACGACATCATTCACCATACAAATCATATCGGATAACAGATCAGATCTAGGATGCATCCATACGCCCCACAGACATATATAGGTAATTTAATACCAACTGAGCTCATAACAAATAACAGATAAGGGACATGGCAGAACATCACTCTACTGCCCTAGAGTCATGTCAGAGGTGCATCACTGAACAGGACATGGAACCCCATGACTAGTTATTATTTGGCTCGGGTGTCAAACTAACTTAGGTCAAATCAGAATGTCATAACTGACATAGATCATGTTTTATCAAATGTTTAATCATGTTTTCAAAATCAAAGTCTTCATATCATATAGTTCAAAATCGATGTTTCATAATTGAAATCAAAGTTCAGATAATCAACAGCTCAAAAGACACATTAGTGTTCATAGCAAATAACATATCAGATAACTCATATCATAAGGTTCATATTCAAATATAACAAGGTTCAACTAATATGCACATCAAAGTCTTCCTAACATAAAGTTCAAATCAGATAACGCATGGTTCAATAAAACATAAGTTCAGATAAACAACAGGTCAAACAAACAAGAAAGGGTTCATAGCAATGGCATCGGAAACCCTAATAAGAAAAGTAGGAAAGCTACTTGAAAAGAACATCATAAGGAACCTTCTTGAAAGGTCGAATATCTGTACGATAACCTAAGTGTCTTAAAGTAAGACAGAATATCCGTACCTTAAAGCAATTGAGAGAAAAGTAACGAATGAGCGAATACGAAGATGTAACGTCGCGTCTTCTCCAACGAATCTACACGGATTATGATTTATTTAATACTTATTAGAATCATTAATATTATAACGGATTTATCGCATTAATACTTTTAGAGTTGTCAGAATATTCTTATTTTAGTGACAGACAAATTCTCAACATTTTAGGGTATTCCTCATTAATTCACCAACTTTCTATTTAGGTTCTAGGGTTTCCCATACTCTTTAAATATTACTAAATACGCATTAAATTCACATATTACTTCTTTTAATGATTTCCCAATTTAACCTAGAACGTAAATGATAACAAACCGAAATTAACTTAACTCATGCGTGTCTCTAAAAAATCAATTTACACTTGTAGAACCCATAATTACTCAGAATTACAAATTACACCCTTGACACCTCTAAGTTCACAATCTCACTTTACTTTATCAGATTTTACACTATTAACCCAAAGGTTTTAGAATTTACAAAACGTACCCTAATAAATTAAATACAACTCGAATAGCCCTTTAAATATCCAAAATTACATGTTTAACCCCCACACTTATTTTTATACGTTTAGTACAAGTATTTCACTGTTTACAAAAATAACCCTCAAGTTTCATAATTTACAAAACCAACCCAAAACTTTTGTTTAAAACCGAATAAGTATAATTTAAGTACAAACCCTAAACCTAAGTTTAACCAATCATTAGCTCATCATTACTACTTTATTAATTACCTTTAATGATTACAAGAAAACCCTAATTCATGCAAACCCTAATCGTTCCTTTAAAAAACCTTCCTTTTTCCATGTTTAATCGAACCATAAAACTCAAAACAATTCATACAAGCTTCGAATTCATAATTATGTATTTTATTCAGGTCTTATAACATGTAATAGCTTCTGTAAAAATCAATTCATGATCTCTAAAAATATTATACGCCCATTCGTTATTAATATACGATTTCTAGGGTTTTAGATTCCAAATAATTCCATACGACATATTAAACATGCATGGCCAATTTTTATGTGTTCCATATGACTTATAGGACTGAAATCAACATTAGAAACATACCCTTGATGAGCTTGAATCGTTATAACAAAAGAAGCCAAAAATCTCTATTTGCCGAAACCCTAATTCACTCAAAAACTCTCCACGATCACCACAGCAACTTAGGTACTTGAACACTATTTTTCCCACCTTCTTTACCTTCAAACTTGTTCAAGAAAAATGGTCTCAAGCTCTGGAAACTGGAAATCGATTTGTTAGGGGTTTTGGAGTCGGTTTGTGATTAAATCGGTTATTAGGGATAATGGTGAACCGAATGTATGTATATATATACTTTTCCAATTTTTCTTGTGGGCTTTAATATGTATTTGGACCTAAAATAAATGGACTCTTAATAATATAAATTTATATTGGGCTTTTATTAATTTAATTCTTTTATAAAACTCTTAAATATATTCGGTTATTTAAATAAAAATACAAAATGAATTTTTATAAAATCATAAACTATAAAATTAACTTTACATAGTCATTTAAGATTTATTTGGATCATATGTGATTTTCTTATAAGTTTTCTGAATTTACATAGCTCATTTGGTATTGTGTTTATTTAATTATTCTTGCTTTTGATCATAAGGGTATTTTGGTCTTTTTGTGAATTTTAGAAATTCAGGTATTACAAAACCAATCTAACACTTCAATCAACCTGTTTCCACTAAAAACTACTTTTCCCGCCAAAATGCCAAGTGGACGATTTTGATGAATTCAAGAGCTGGATTGAAGTGGGATAGTTTCAGAGGTCGACAAGGATGCTAAGAGGTCAATAAATAAAGAAGAAGAAGCAGTGTAGAAAATAATCTAGTGTAATTTAAATTTGCTTATGTCGTTTTTAATATTTTAAGTCTTCCAGTGTATTTCAAAGCTTTCAAGCTCCTTGTTTAGTTATTTCAGTGTACTAAGAACTCATTTTCAGTTTCAATTTCAGTTTGTGTTTATGAATTCAGTTTATGCAATATTTTGTTAAAAATATCATATAAGCCTAAAGTCAATTATAGTTGATGATAAGGATTCAAAAGCTCTCATCAGCTCTCTATAAAGCTCTTAAAAGCTTTTAGGAACTAAAAAATCCAGTTTAAACTTAAAACTCAAAAATACAAAAAAAATAGGATAACTAGGGTGAAAAATCAAAAATCAAGGACAAAGAATCAAGACAGCTGTACCAGTGTTGAATGTTGAATAAAAGTTGGTTTAGAACCTCATGGGAGGTAGTAGGATGTTCCTTGGTATCTAGTTTATGGTTTCTCAGCTTGGATGTCAATTTGTAAGAATTTTTCTATTTTTGTGATTTGACTGTGCAATTGCTTATTCTTTGCTTATTTTTAGTTCTTTTAACTTATTAAGTATATCTTAGTTGAATTAAAGCTTAATATTGTATACTTGTTAATTAGTTCTCATCTTTATTTAAAATTTCATAATAACTGTTATAATAGCATAAGATAGAAGTTAGTGGAATTATAATTTAAGCTAGTATTTCTGTGTTCATTTAAGCATCAATAACTCATAACAAATTGAGAAAAAGCAGTTTCAATAACCTTGGTACTCATTTGCTTTAAAAAACCAAAAATCATTCATATAAAGGGGTGTTTGGATCTGCTTATTGTCATGTGTTAGAGGGCATCTTTGTCATTGCTTGTTGTTGTTTCATGTTACTTTAGTATTTAGTATCTCAATTAAAACATAAAATCCTGTCATTGCTTAATAAAAAGTCAAAATTATGTTTAATCTCATTATAATAGTTAACTGTTAGGAGTTATAGTGTGAATCTCATCAAGGTTGCTTATAACTTGGTACTCTAGCCTAAAATCATCTTATTACAGCTTATTATAACACAACCATTAAGTAGAATCAAGCCAAAGTTCATATTAGTCAATTTATTTGATTTTCATAAAAAGTCAAATTTTACTAGAAGCAGTTTTTGAATAAACTTTACAATTTTATTGTGATCTTACCATTAGGATTTAGGACTTAAGCTTTTAGGATTATAAAATATAGCTGCTCATCATAATTAGAAAAATATTAGTTTATCTCTGCTTAGCTTATAAAGTGCTTATTTCTCAGCTTGTTTTAGACACTTTTCTCAAAAAATGCCCTGTGCACAGATTTGCTAGCCTATTTCACAAGCTCTCACAGAGCTTATTAATTAGCCTAAGCTTGTGTATTTTGACTTTTTGGAAAGCTAACCTAGCTATCTTAAAGTCACAAGCTTAATTTTCCAATTCATAGCTTATTTGGTAGGTCTGCTTATTGCTTTTTGTTTTGTCCAATTCATATAGTATAAAGGTCACTCAGTGTCTAGTCCCTTTTTCATAAGCTCATATTAAGCTTTCTAGTGAAGACCACAGTTAGAGTTTTAGATTTTTGGAAAGCTTAACTAGTAAACTTGTTAAATCCAGTGTTTGTTTCCATTTCCAAACTTATTTAAGTACTTAAAATTAAGCTAGAAAGTACCTAGATACCTAAAAAAGTGTCATGTTTAAACAGTTTAACTTGTGCTTATTTGGAGTTGTTAAGTGCTTATTTTTAAGATATTATGCTTTCTCAGTAGTCATATTAGCTTATTATCATTAGTTTAAGCTTATTTCATTTTATCTTTTACTTAATTATTAGCTTATAAGTCACTTAGCTAAAACCTTGTGCTTATTTCCAATTCTTGCATAACTGTTAAGATAATAAGCTCAAACTGAGCTTATTAGTGGTTTTTAGAAAAAGTTTCAGTTTTATAATTTGCTTATCTTATATTGCTTAATTAGTTTGTAAAAGAAAAAATACCAAAAAATAATATTTTGCAAAAAGGAAGTGCTGGGATTCGAACCCTGGCCACCCAGCTCACCACACACACACCTTACCATTCGCCCTTGGGACTTTGACTGGTTATGTTTTGCATCATTTAATATTTAACCTTCTTGTTCCATTTAAGCTTATACGTATAACTTAGCTTATTTACAGCTTATTTAAACAAGCTTTCACACCTTTTATATTTTTCTTAGATTTGTATTGTTAATAAGTATTTTATAAAAAAGTTTCAGATTTTTCCGAATAGTTTTAGTATTTTTAAACATTTAATTATTTTAAAAGAGTATTTAATTCATAATAAAAAATATAAAAGTCAAAAAAATATAAATCTTTTTTCTAAAATTTTCTTTTATCATATATTAAGTAAGAAAATTATTTTTACACTCGTATGACTTTTATTTCACAAATTTTATGTTTTATCTTTAGCACTCGCGTAATTTTTATACATAACGCACGTTTTCATTCTAAGTCACGTTTTTAGGTAATTTAAGTTTACACTTCAATTAAAATAGTTTATTTAAGATATTTTGTTTTATAAATCAAGAAAAATCAACTTTAAAAATAGTGATAGCGGTTATTTAATATATTTTAGCTTTTTAATTTTCTTTAATTTGCATTTAAGTCGCTGTAATTTATAAACTTTTTCTCTAGATATAATTATTTCAAATCATAACTTTTTCCCATTCAATATCACTCGATCACTACACGTTTAGATTTAATCGCACAACTCGTTGGGACTTAACGACCTGAGAAAACACTGTACTCTCCTGGATCTAATTGCATTTCGTTTCTAGACTGTTTGGACTTTTATTACGATTGGCCATTCACAAGTGGTTGATTTGTGTGATAAAACCTGACCGTCTGGAACCGAATCACACATCTTCCGCATATCACAAATCAAAACAACCCGGAAAACTTCCGCACTCATTACCCACATCACTTACATTGTGAACATTGCCAATCCACTAGGGATATTGCAATAGAAGTTAGGGAGGAAATGCGATTCATCCTCAACCTCATCCTCGATCGCATCAATACCATCACTCATCAAAACATCCATCCATAACCTTATTCAAGCATGGAAGGAATCCTTACTACTATTTTCTATTACTAGTATTTCTTTCTTTTGAGTCATTTTTCAAGAACAAGTCTTGTTCTTATTTTTACATGTATGTGGCATAAATACCACTACATTTTGTTGTTTTATTACAAGGCCTTGTTTACATACTTTGGCTCCCAATCTTGATTCTCGTCAATCACAAGATTATTTATGCATATTTCTACTAACCTTTTTTGTAGGATTTTATTTTTCTCACTTGACGCCCCAAACTAGGGGGAGCTACCGTCAAGGGGGAGTAAGCGATACGTGGACCATTTTTCCACATTTTATTTCTTCGATGGGTTAACTTTTTGTTTCGACAAAAAGGGGGGAGAAGAAGTAAAACTTAGGGCTTTCAAAACATACATCTAATCTTAAGTTTTACTCATCATAACATTATGTTTTGTCATCAACAAAAAGGGGGAGATTCTTAATACAAATAAACCGTAAAAACGTTTATTAATATTTTGCTATCTCTTTGTGTTTTGTTGATAACAAATATAATGTTATCATAAGTAAAATTATAAGGAAACATGTTATTTTTGTAAAGCATTTACTTATAGTCATCTAATTAATCATTTGTTATAATAGTTTATTAGGATGGGTAAAAATCACAACCGATGGATCATATCCATAACCCATGGTATTGACCCATACCCACTTGACTAGATACAATGTATTCATTAGATACATTGAATCTAAAGAAATACCCATGGACCAACCCATAACCCATGACCCATGACCCATAACCAAAAAAACCCATGGGCAAAGAGGAGCATCCCACGGATCTCTAGGTTTACACTAGACGGATCCCTTGTGGAAGGGATCCATGGGATCCGGGGAACAGTGGCAAGTTTTACCAATAAATAAAGAGCCATTTCTTCATTCTAACTCACCCCTTTTCTTCTTAAATCTCTCATACACTCTCACTCTCTTCTAACATAAAGATCACTTGATCTAGAGAGTTGTTCTTCTTTCTTTCTATTGTGATTCTCATATAGGTCCTTCGCTAAGGCGAGATCACGAGCTCACCACAAGTCATCCAATCAAGGGGTCTTTGATTGATTTGTTCCTCCACAAGATTTCTGTAGCAAAGATCTTATACTTGATATTTGACATAGTTGTTGTGTAATAGTCGTGTTGGTTTGGTCCACCGTGTTACGGACTCGGTATTTAGCTTTGTACCGGAAAAAGATGTAAGCAACGTTGTGAAGGCTTCTCCGCCAAGTTGAAGGAGTTTGTTGACATAGTGCTTGAACTCTCTAGTAGGTGACTCGGGGAGTGGAGTAGGGCAAGGAAGGTGTCCTTGTAGCCGAACCACTATAAATCGGTTGTGTCATTTCTATCCTTTACTTTACTTTATTTGCTTGCATTATCATTAGATCTATACTGTCTCATCATCCATACGATTTCACATAATATCGAATCTAAAATTTTTGAAGCTAACTTAAAATCGGCAAAACTATTCAACCCCCCGCCCCTTCTAGTTTTCCACATATATGTGTGGAGACAGTTTGTGTGATAATGCTATGAAAAGCATGTCAGGTGTCGTGCTATTTCTCTGTGCCTCTTCCTCTTGAGAAAAGAATCAGTATAGTGGAACCAATAAACATGCTTTCCAAAACATTATAGATTTTCTGCATTAGAAAAAAGCAAGTGAAGTAAAAAAAAAAAAAAAGGAAAATAATAAATAAAAAAAATAAGATACAAAATAACCTATTGTAAGCAGAACATGCTCAAATGCACAAATATAATAATTATCTTTAACTCCTCCTCAAGTCCATGGAATATTTACGCAGTAAACACCTCCACCCATGGAACCAACGTGGAAAAATCTTATATCTATAGTTAATTGATGTACAAAACCTAATTATACACATGGCTTCAGAATATGCATATCGTGCAGAATAAATTCAGATGCATCCACATGATTATGGTCTAAAACTTTAAGTGAGAATTGAATTTGGTTACCTCATGGGCCGCACGAGTACCAGGATAGAAGCATCATGCGTTTAATACTTTATTTCCATTAGAGTTGTTGTCTTGTGGTGCAACGCCACCAAAAAGCCGATATGCAGCTAGTAATATATATATATACACAAATGACATGGGTAACTACTTACACTAAACATTATTATGGCAGCAGGGGATTTATATCCTGAAACAAAAGTAGAGAATTCTCGAATGTCCGTCACAAAATTGTCTACCATGGGATATGGGGGTTCCTGAACACGCATACACAAATTTGTGAAGGACAATACAATCACAGCTATATGAGTGACATTAAAAAGACCTTCATCAACCCCTCCCCTTTTTGCCACATAAATATATGCCTATAAACTTTATGCCTTGTAACAAATATGAGGTTTATTACCTCAGTCCGCTTTAGAAGTGGGATTGCTTCGACTTTTATCCCTGGTAGAAATCCAATGATTAACATGATTGCTCTATTAGCACTCTCAGATAGATGTAGAGGAGCAGCTCTATCATCATCATCCTCTTCAGTAACTTCCCACTGAATCTGTAGGGTTTTTTTTTTTTTTTTTTAATTCATTACTTTCTTTAAACCAAAGAATAACAAGTAGTAACCCAGCGATCAATCTAAGTAAGAAAAGGTAAAATTAGTAAGTAGAAAGCAGAGTAAACCTCTTTAAATTCATTTGAAACCACATCCCTTCCAAGAACTCCATAGGGGTTATTAGTAATGACAGGAACATTGGGCCCAAGTTTTGCAGTAATCTGCTGGTCATTCATAAAAATAGTAGAACTTTCTTAGCCAGTGTCTACATACAACATATTATGTCATCCATTGGGGAAAAAAAATCGAGTTTTATTGTCAAACTGATACTGAATATGGATATTGTCACCTAATTAAATACATCATCTTATCCATAGATAGAGGTGAGATCAATACAAAACAAGTCCAATAAAAAGAACAAATTATAAGATCTCAACCATCCATCTTCTTTTCATCTAATGGATGAGATTAAAACAAAAATTAACAAAGGAAGGGCAAAATAGTCAATCTAACTCATTTAATAAAAAAAACCCACTTTCCACCCTTTTTTTAAAAATGACATATCTTGCAAACGGTAAATCTTCAAGCTACAAAAAATACACCATCGCGACGAGAAAAAAATCATCTTTCTATAGATATGCACTTTTATATACTTTCGACGAACTTTTATTTCAAAATTTCCGTCCAGACAGATCACACGTGATCCGTAAAAAAAATCACATGTGATTTGTTATTTTTTTAAAATCACAAGTGATCCACCAAAAGAATCATATTAAAAAAGAATCACACGTGATCCACCAAAAAAATCACATGTGATCCACAAAAAAAATCACATGTGATTTGTAAAAATGAGTAAATCACACATGATTCTGTTTTTTTGTTGTGATTCGTGTATAAATTACGTGATTCTGTTTTAATATAAAAATGAGTAAATCACACATGATTCTGTTTTTTGTTATGATTCGTGTATAAATTACATATGATTTGCGGTAAATCACATGTGATTTAAAGTAAAATCACATGTGATTTGCACAAACTCACATGTGATTCTTTGATGGGTCACTTTGAAAAAAGTTAAAATCACATGTGATTTGAGATAAAATCACATCGTTTTAAAGGAATAATAATAATAGTCATTTGCGTAGTATTAATTAAATTAAATATAAGTTACACATAGCATTTTTGTATTATAAATTGAATGGTTATTCGTTGTGTGTATTTAGAAAATTAAAAAGTGTGTACATGATCTATATCTCAAAGTGGGTGGGGATCTCGCTGTGGGGGTGATAAGTTCTTCACAAGAAAACATCCATTTCCAACATGAAAGAACCACAAACACAGTTTTATCATATCATTCTCTCCCAAAAAAAACCATTTCAGCTTATTATTAAAAACTTCTTCACAATCATTAGAAACTAGTTTCAGAATATGTGATAACAAAAAATCTTTCCTTGTTGCGATCAAAACTGATGTTAGATATGCTTATCAGTCTCCATTTCCAACGTGTTTAACTTCTCTTTGATGACGTCAGATCTACTCATCAGCTTCTGCTCCAACAATTCAAAATGATCCGACAGCTTCTTCTACATCCGATCGGCGTTTTCTCCGATCGCGTGCTCTTCTAGAATATCCGGTCGCCGGAGTATCGTGAAGCTACCGGACACAAACGGTTTGAAGGTCAAATCTTTTGGATCGGTGAGTTTGAGATCTAATGAATCTGTTCGACGTAGCGCTAGGATTGTGTGTGAGGTGAAAGAAGCAGTTGAAGGTAACTGTTAATGACGAACCTACCCCTAGAGTGAAATATAAATGAAAAACGGATAGGAGATGGAGCGGTTTATTAACCGTTGGATGTGAAAAAAACAATGGCTCAGATTGAGCGGTTTGTTCTTTAGATTATATGTGTTCTGTATTGATCTTTTGTCTCCATAGATATATAACTGGGGTGATGTCATATAACGTAACCATCTCTATGTTCCACCTTGGTCATTAATAGATAACAATTTAGTATTTGAACTTCTTAAAAGTGTCTATTTCATCATTTTTTATGTCAGCGATTAGCAAACCGGCATTTTGGGGCCAAATTTGTAGCTATATTCATTTATTCATATAACCATGAAATTTTTGTAGCCACTGTCTATACAAAATCTATAAAGCCATCCATTCCAAATAGAGGAAAAAGACGGACATTTTGACATTTGATGTCAAACTGATATGGATAATGTCACGCACAATAATACAAAATATCATCTTATTCAAGAATATAAAGTCGGCGTGATATCATAAGATAGCAACATACTTATCTCACAAATTCCGCATCGTACCAATTTAGTCGTCAAACTTAGTAAAATGTATTCTATTTTCATTATTTCTAATGTCATAAAAAACTGAAACATTACTTTCTCAATTGTTCCACATGAGTCGTTGTTAAATGACGAAACACAGCACCTAGTTTGCAATTTATCAACAAAATTATGGAAATACATATCAATTTTGTCAAAGAAAACATCTTACGAGTTGATGAGCCTGTGCCAAATTGTACGAAGGACCAACCGAAGCAATAACAAAATGAGGACGAATCGGCTCATCTAACACTTTATTCATCACATCTTCAACAACCTCCTACGATATTAGAACACAAAAACAAAAAAATCATCAAAAATGACACGATTGAGTGTATAATTCATAGAGCCTGTAAACGAACCTAACATTCAACGGACCATTTAGTAGGATACTCATCTATTTTATCATACGAAGTTACGAACATAGAAAAACTAATTTACCTTCAATAGATCCCCAATTTTAGTTGAAAGGAACCCTAATACACGAACATACGAAAAAACAGATTAAGCTTCAATAGATCCCAAAACATACCTTTGGTGTATCATCATTAAGTCCCGGCTTGATTAATTAGTCAATATCCCTAATACATGAAGAAAAAAAATAATTGAATGAACAACTGCTTGTTGGATTATGGTTAGATAATTGTTTGAAGAAGATTATAGTAATTTTAGAAAAAAATGATTCAATGAATAATTACATACTATAATAATCTAAATACAAATTAGCATAACATGGAAATAAAAAATTGCAATCCACATACCTGTGATAGATCAAAGAAAAATTGTAATTCATCCGTATTGCTAAAACATTTTATCAATCAGTTTTGAATTATGATATGTGTTTTTCTTTATCTTGGGGATTTGAATTTGAAAATTCCGAGTTAAATAAGGAAAGGATTTGTTTGATGGGCATTCAAGTGATTGAATATTGTAGCGAGTAAGCCGGATTTTCACATTTGACTGGCATTGAAAAGTTAGTGTAAAAGCTGCATATATGAGTACTCACTGAAGTGTATTAGTTTGGAAGTACAAGATGATACACAAATATGTGGATTGCTTCAGTGGTTGAGGCGTGAGGCTGTGAATGTTGAGATCCATGTTCGATTCTTGGCTGCTACAAATTTTTTTTAATAATGTAACCGGATGTAGTGCCATGGTGGCATTTCCACCTCATCATAGAGGCGCCATGTCAACATTAAAATGCCTAGTAAGCATTAGTGATGTGGCATGTGTAGTCTCATATATATGTATAGATGTCATATTAATTTTTCACAGTCTCACAACATAAACACGTACACAATTTCTAGAAACTATCTTTTATAGAAAATTGTTAAAAAATATTTGGCAAAAAATGTAAAATCATAAAATCGTTAAACAACATTCGCCTCCGAACGCTGCTTTGCTTTGCGCGGGTACCATGCTAGTAAAACAAAATTTGATTAAACAAATGATAAAGTTATATTTGAGGGTAAATATGTAATTTCTTAGACTAAAATGTTAGGAGCATTAATGGAATGCTACTTTAGGAAGTAGTTCAATTTGGATCAGTTGGGCTAGTTTCAAACGCTATTGGATGTGTTGCCAAACAAGCTTTTCATCTAAATGCTTACCGCTTGTCGCTCCTAAACACTTTGCTAACGCTTGTTTCCAAACATGACTTATACTTATAACTTAATTTAACATTTTTCCTAATTCATTTCATTAACTCTTCACATTCCGACACACATTAAACTCTATATGATGGTTGATCCTAACAAATGCTCTCTGCGACCACCAAGAAAATATTTTGATTCACTGTGAGAATATGGTACGTCTTTTACGTTTATCGAAATTGATCAATTTAGGAAAATTGACATGTTAAATGTTTCTTGGAGTATTAGTTGGATTGAATGAAGCAATGTATTTATTTATTTTTTTGTACATTTGAACAAAAACTAAGAACCCTAATCTTTTTGGGTAAAAGGTCAAAGACCCGATAAATATATTACTCAAAAAAATGTTTAAGTACAAAGAATATGATTGAATCCCATATCTCAACCCGTTACATAGGCGAAAAACCTTACATAACAAGTTACTTCCTATTCTCTAAACAAGAAAACAAACCACTACTCAAAAGATAACACTAGACTCCTATGAAAACAAAATCACTTCCTACCAAGGACTTGGAGCTTGATATCATACGTGTCATAAAAAGCATCCAACTTCCCTGGAAGATCACTGACCTAATCCGCATAGTCATCATAATCATCTTCACGATTATGACCACCACCAAATAGGTTCATTGACTCATCAAAAGTGTTCACAACCTCCACTTCATCACTGTTGGAATCAACAATCTCTTCCACCTTAGAGAATGGGTTAACCCTCTTAGTAAGAATTAGACGGAAAATCCTTTTTATTACCCGAATCAACCTTTTTAATAGGATTACCATCATCGACAAGAGTAGCTTTCCCATCAATAAAAAGCTTTTCAAACTCCCTAATTTTCGCAACAATAGGGGTAGGACTAACCTCTTTAACTTCCATTGAATCACTCACAAGCGGTTCATGCAATGTATTACTAGTCTTTGGAGACTCATCCTTCTTTTCTTCCATTGTACTACCAGCATCCACATTCTTATTCACTTCCTTAGTAGGAATACCAAATTCACCAGTATCATCCATACTTAGGGATAAAATTTATTGGATGTAGTATCCTTCATTCCACTCGTACTAGGTACATCAGCAGCCTTTCTCTTAGTGACATCGACTTGCTTAGGTTCAGCAGGAGGCTTTTTGGGTTGATATTGGAACTTCTTACCCACATTATTTTTTGTAAACCCTCTTTGACCCGAAGTAGTTAGTCCACCTTGCTTACCCTTCTTCTTATTGTTGACAGTTTGGAAACCATCATTAACACTCTTAGTAGGCTGAATAGGGGTAAAACAGATTTTGGACATTCAACAAGAGTATAACAAAAGATCTTACACGTATCACATCGATGAGGTTTCCACTTGTATTCAACCTGTATCTTCTCAATAGTCGAACCCAACCCATCAAGTAGGGGTATTTCAATAGTTAGGTTATCCCTAAGTACCTCATTCACCTTAACTTCAATCAAGCACCTAACAAAACTACTGCGGCCCCATGATTCCTTGCACATTTGGCTAGTATAAGCATCTAACATCTTCAGCGTACCAATCAATGTAGCAAGAAGACTAAGACCGTCATCAGAAAACATAGCAAGAAGAACGTCATGGAACTTAACCCACACCGGAATGTTGGTCAAATCCTCTTTAAATAAGTTGGTGTTCAAGGTCCATGGTTTAAGAATAATAGGGAAATTTCTAATCAACCACGGACCATTTTCAAGGACATCGTCAACACCTTTCTTCGAATTAAACTTAAAGAAAAAGAACCCCTTGGCATTCATCATAACCTTTTGTATACCATACTTAGCCCACACATTGCGTACATAATAATCAACAACAGGAAAAGCAATGCGTTTACCAAGAAAATAACCATAGAGAGTATGCTCATACCCAGTCTTCACCTCTTCAACCACTTTCATAGGGACAGTAAGATCCACACGATTCGTTATCTTGCTACACTTCAGCCAACGAAAGTTAGAAGTGTATTTATTAGGTTCATTTGAAGTAGCACCTGCATATGATGTAGAAGGCTGTTTCAAAGCATTCTCGGCATTCTTCAATTGGAACTTGTGCATTGCTTTATCAAAATCCTTACAAGCATCCATGACAACCTTATCAATACCATTCGGTTGGCTAACAGCCCCATGTGAATTAATACCAATACAACTTACACAGATAAGCTCTTAGTTTAGCAAACTAGTGTGATCGGCCACACTAAACTGGTTGGTTGTTGTTTTACCTCGGTTCCCCGAAAACACTGGTTTTCTATAATCCCTTCTCAAATGATATCCGTGAGCTTCCATATTTAGGTTATGATAAGAGGGAGCTTTTCTTTCTCAGCACCACCTACTTCCCCCGATTTTATGGTTTTACTTCCAAAAAAAGAAGCTTATGTTTACATCCACTTAGTATTCCGGGAACCTTCTTGGCATAGGATTGAACTTGATTATTCATATACCTTTTGTTTTCCAACATTTTGTGGCCGGGATCTTTATGCCTTGTGTGATGATGGAGAACTTTATATGCTCAAAGATTTGGATTTAGGTGGAGAGGATTACTCTTTTGAGGATTATACAGCCGGAGATCCAGATAGTTGTTGCACTTTGAAAGCACAACAACATTTCCTTACGAAATGTGATCAACATCTTTTACAAGTAATTGTAGGCCTGTCTGGAAAATTGGTTGTGGTATTCAAGTTGAACGATTCTACAAAAGAATGAGAGAAGTTAGATAGTTTAGGAAGGAACATGATTTGTATTTGCATTAAGTACAACATGTCTTGCATTGAAGCCAAATCTCAACATATAGAGAACAAAATCTATTTTTCAGAATTACATTCCAAGAACAAGAGGATAATAGTCTTCTATTAACTTGAAACATGCAAGTATGACACATTCGATCCCATGGGCAGTGAAGAACATTTTAGCAGAATAAGTCGTTATAACACCTACCCACATACTTGGATTTAACCAATTTGGATTTAACCATGGGCAGTGAAGAACATTTGTATCATCGAAACATTGTGGCATTAAACATGTTTCATTTGAAAATTGCTTAGCTTTTGATAAGTAAACATGGCCCTTCTTATCATGGTTAAGATTTTGGATTTATGTTTGAATAGTTATATTAATATCAGTCACACATGATCATGATACGGCCAATAATCATATGATTATTACACGCATTTATTTGTGTTTATCACCTAACTTCTTTCTTTTCCCTTAATTTTCAAACTATCTCTTATGGAGACCCGATATCTCAGTCACACCAAGTTGGTGGCCACGGATGCTTTTCATTCAACACTTTGCCTGTGTCCCCTTCACCGCTAGAACCACCACCATAACCATGACCTTTACCACCTACACTTCCTGAACCGCCACCATATCCGAAACCCCCATTATCTTGAAGAACTGCCATCTTATGATCATCATCATGGACCTCATTCTTTTCCACAAGTTTTCTTGAACCTTGTGTTATAGTTGTACTAATGAATACAACTAAAAAGACCGCTAAGATTATAAGAAAATGTTTACTAACACTCGCCATTTGTGTTATGTTTGTGCATGTTGTAACAACATAGGGACTCCATTTTTATACTACAAAGATGATGAGTGAACTAACATTAAATTCTTTGACCTATTAAATTTACACATCTACTTTCATTGGAAATAATTCAACTACTTTTAGATTACTATTTTAACAACACGATTCTGGTAAATTAGCTGTTGAACCTTAGACCAAAATAGATCTTTGAGCGCTCGTGGATCGTTAGTAATGTTTATGTAATCACAAACACACTAATAGAAAGTCTCTATTACTTGTATTCTAAAGCGGAAATCAAACACAAGTAAGAACACAGATTACTAAGAATACTTTGATCCTCTATGGATCTTTGAATAAAACTAAAACTTGTTTTTCAAACTCGTACCTCATACATACTAATGTGTTCCTTTTATAGACAAGGAACCCTAAACCGTTTCACAAGAAATATATAATCATAAAACTAAAAGAGATATACATTATCACTTCCTAATAAAGCTTATGCATATCCTAACTAACTATAAAATACGCGGAATATCTATATCCGCAGAAACAAACTACACGGTTTTACTACTTTAGCAGAATCCAGCACTTCAGCAGAATCGGTCAATAGTATTATTCAGCAGAATTCTTATTCAGTAGAATTCCCAACAATCCTCCTTTAATCTTGAATTTGACATGATTAAGTTCAAGATTCTTGATAGATCTTTAACACAGTAGAACAAGAGGATTGAATTCGAACATCAGCAGCAAAGAATCAAAACAACCACATCTCTATGATGTCAAACCTTTGAAACTTCAGATCTTTGTAGCAACAAATGACAAAGTGTACATCAAAACAGATGACAAAGTGTACATCAAAATAGATTAGTTTCATACTATTCTCATCACATCCAGGTGTGTTAACTCCTGGGAGAGGTGAATCATTAAAAATAATGGATTTGATGTCTCTTTACCAATAGCCATTACTATTGGAGTAGCCAAATGTTTAAGTTCGAAAACTATGGTACACTGATAACCATCTGATTTTTAGCAAATCAGCAGCTATAAACAGATTTGAAATGTCTTTACTTGTAGCCGTTTGCTCAGGACTAGCCAATTCTTAGGTGAAAAGAATCACCTTTGGTGAATTGATTACCCAATATGGTATTCCACTGCCTTTACCACAAGCCATATACTTGTAGGCTAGCCAATTCATGGATACCAAAAAGGTATAAGCCATGGTGAATTGATGACCATACAACCCTCAGCAATTAAGCATGGGTGAGTTGCATACCCTATGGTTTTTAGTAAACCATTACAGCTATCAACAGATTTGATGTGTCTTTACCAAAGCTGTACCCTTTAGACTAGCCAACTCTTTGATGCACACAAGTCACATCTGGTGAGTTGATAACCATCAACAGAGATATATACAACACACCTGAAAGAAAGAAGTGATACAAACAAAGAATATACAAAGAGATTTTTTTAACTAAAAATTAAACAAAGAAAGAAATGATAAGAATGAACAAAGAAATATATAATACAAGATACCAGAATCAAGTAGAAGCTTTGTGTGGCAGAATCTTGGACTTGATCAACCCAATCAATTGTTCAGCATGGGTCATATCATTCCCCACTGGATCAGGAGGAGCTTCCAGTTTCCTTCTAAGCATACTTTTCATCAATGGAATGGACAAAGGATAATGCTGATCAGAAAACATACATACATAAATTCCACACTTTGTCTCCACAACATGCACATTTGGGATAGGATAAAATCTCCAAGTATCAACCTTCCACTTATGTGAATCCTTCCAAATTGAATACCCTTTACCATTTGGAGACTGAGAGTCAAAAAGAACTTGAAGATTTCCCAATAAGTACAACACCGAACCCTGTGGTGTATGAGGTGGCATATCTGTGTGACAAGGGCATGGAGAGTAATCAAATCTTGCCTATCCACCAAATGAAGTATGTCTTTCAAGAAAGTAAACTGCATAGAGGTTTACCTATCCTATATATGGTGTTAAGTGATCAGGTCAATGTCCATTTTGTCAACACACATAAGAACCTCAGGAAAAAGTGAAGGAACCCACTTTGATAAATGTTGTATCGGCCTTAAGGTCCAAATGCTTGGAACTACCCTTGTGAGATTTATGAACTCTAGAGGCCCGTTCCCTTCTAATCTGATCTCTCGATGGCAATGTGTCTCTTTTGGACATCCTTTTCCCCTCATCCCAGGTACTGTGCAGGGGGTGCCTTCCAGGACATTGCAGGGGCATCTTCATGAGAAGCAGAGGAGGGAATTGGAACAGAACCACCCATTGCATACAATTGATCAAGCTCTTCTCTGGCTTGTTTAGCTCTAGCGACTTCTTGTTCAGCTCTCCTAACCATGCTGCTCCTTCTTGTTGGCCAGATATAGAAGGAATAGTATCATGCTCAATAGTGCTAGTAGTCCCCTTTGGATCCATAGCTATAATGATCTTGGGTGAAGCTTCGGGAGAAACAACAAGAGGTTTAGCGGTTGTACTCTCGTGAGAATGTACACCTTCATACGTTCCTAGCAGAAGCAAACATGAGTGCTTAGTTGTGCTCTATCATCACAAAAGAAGTCACAATCTCAATTGTCTTGGTCTTTTTGGCTTTGGAGCATCCATACCACCAATAATCCTTTTCAGAGAAGGTGTGTATGCTTCATAATCTTATTATACATACTAGTCAAGTCAGATTCAGATAAAGCCCAGACTTGCTTCCTTGTCAAACCAGTTGATAGAGAGCGTACTCGATTATACACCACATTCCTCATATAAGTTTTCTTTTGTGTAGTGTCTCCCTCTTAGCTTTAGCCTTTTGTGCATAGCTTTTCTCTTTGTAGTCAGCTTTCTTCTTTTGTTGTCCAATAGCCAACATTTGTCAAACAAAGTTTTCACTATCAAAATCAGCTCCTAAAATGCTTTGAGCAAGATTAGGATTTGAAGCAGCTTGAAGAGTGTAAGAATCCCATATTAAAAATGAATGGATTGGTCATCCAATTCTCTTTGTCTTTCAGGAGGCAAATTGGTAGTAGCTGATATGCAAGCTTTTGTGCCAATGCTTGACTCTTCATCAAATCTTCATACTCTTTTAGCATTCTGGCTTGCTCTAGCCTTTCCTTTTCATTACAAGATCGGACCAAGATCTTCATCAACCATAACTCTTTTCCCTTTGTCGGATCCATAGTTGGAACATTAGTAGCTTGGAAAGAATCCTCATGAGGAATATCAACAATTGGAACTGTGTCAATATTCTCAGAAGAAACACCAATTGAAGCATCAGGAGTAACATGTTGAGAAAGATCTTCAACAGGTGTAGGAGAGACAGCAGTATCATGATCCAGAACAAAAGCTCTCCTAGCAACAAATATGACATGAGGATCTGCTGAAGGCATATGACAAGGTTGTTCTTGCACAGATGATACATGACTAACATTATCAACACTTGGCACCTTAGAAGATTCAGTGGAATCCTTTCTCAAAGTCTTTCTACTCCTTCTTCTTTTAAATTGAATAGGTTCCTTTTGTTTTGAGGATTCAGCAGTAATAGGAGAAGAATCATGAGTCTGTTGAGCAACATAAGCCAAGAATTCAAGAGAATCCAAATGTATATCCACCTGCTCTTCATCAGAGGTAACCACAAATTTCCTTTTGCTGTTTTGTCCAAGTTGTGCTTCTAACTCCTGAACCTTCTTCTTCAACACCACAATCTCACCACCAAGTGAGGATTTGGTATCTGCAAGCTCCTTTCTGAGATCATCAACCACATACACATTCGCAACATATATACAGAGGTAAGTGTAATAGGGTCCTCAGCTCCACGGTTTTCAGGTGGTAATGGGAGCTTCTTGGGCCTTTTAGAAAATATGTACATGCTCAAAAATAGGAGAGCTTTCATCAAATGGCTCTCTAACTGGACTAGGTGTGGGAAGTCTAGTAAACTCAGGTTCAAGCTCATCAGGAGCAACATGAGTAGGTGAAGGACTAGGACTAGGTGACGAGAGGTAAAGGTGAGTGGAGGTTGGTCGGGAGAAACATTGGATGCTTCAGCGATTATAGAAGGTCCCTCATCAATGGCAACGATGGATTACCATCAGCAGCTAAACATTAAGAGAGGGTGGAGCACCAAACAACATTACCCTCATCACAGCACGTCATTGCCATGTGGCAACATAGCTTCTAGCAAAGGGTGATGTGTCCCAACATAATGAGTTTTCATTGAAGCAAGCAATTTAGCACTAAGGGCTCCTATGGGACAAAAGACTCTGTCTTGGGTTGTTATGTCTAATATCATTTGTAAAAACCTAGGTTACATTAGAAACTTATGCTTTTTCCTTTGAATATTTTCAACCATATTATCAAAAATAAACTTAGAGAAATTATAAGTTAAACCCTTTGAAAGACATACAATGCCACAACCTAATTGGGTAGAGAATTGATCCCATCCTCCTGACTTGTTGCTTATGCGCTGAAGTAATGTATGCACCAAAAACCTCCACATGGGGCAAAACTTATTATTGTGCCACATATCTTTGTTAGTACTTTGGTATCCAAATGCGACTCTTAACCCAAAAAGTATCTCTCAGTGTTGGTGTGATAGACCCTACCTTCATCATCCAAACGAAGTTGTGTCCTAATCAAATCCTCACCACCACATACTGCTGTTTCCATCAATCGTCCGCTATAATTTCTATGTCACTTCGTTTAGTAGCAGATGCCCAAAATTGTTCAACCAACGATTCAAATATCACATTTGGAGTGTGTGTTAGAGCATAATGAATCTTGGAATGCTTCAAGAAATCCACCATAGGTTCATACAGTTCATGTCCATTTGCTTTTCCCAGAAAAGCAACCTTGTTGTGATCTTTCTTAAATGTAAGTGCCGCCATGTGAGAAATTGTGAGAATAGGTTATGGATCAAGCAAATAGAAATGTGTTTAAATTGATTGAAGAGGGAATCAGTTGATTTTGGGCGAAGATTATGCAAAATAGGTTATAAATAGAAGTTACCCAATTATGGTCAAAAATATCGGAACAAATCGTTGACCGGATATGACGTAAAGTAACTCCAACCAATTTCAAAATTAACGCAACAGAAATGATGGCCAATCTGAAAGAAGTCAATCGCCAGAATCAACTCAAGCGTAAAAGTATCTTCAGTAAATATCTTGAGTTTTACTGTGCCACCCAACTCGCATTAATTGCCATCAACCCTTGACTCCGCATATAAGATAATCCCAATTCACAATTAACACATATCAATTACCCCCAAAATTACATCAAAACCCTAATTTCTCAATAATTCCACAATCATCAACAACAAATATGTCTACCAAACCAGAAATCATCGATTTAACTTCCTCCTCCTCATCATCATCATCCAGTGATGATTCACACCCACTGTTTTAATACCCTCATCAAGATGAACCACGACCTTTGAAGTCCCCTTTTCTCCCTTCTTTTGAAGATGATAGTGTAGTGAATCCAAGTGATTCATCTAGGGGTTCTGATGACTCCACAAAGCGTCTAGAGCCAATCTTCAATAGATTGGTGAGAGAGGAAGAGAGAGGACATCACAGGTGTAGAGAAGCCCCAACCTTCACAACCCCAACCAAGGCCACGCCGTGCGAAATCCACCACTCCCAAAGAAAGAGGTGGTAATTGGTCTTCTGCTCGCCCAGATCGGTGTTTCATACCATGGAAGTAGGGGAAAGGGCAAGGAGGCAGAGGTGGAGAGAAAGGGAAAAGGGAAGGTGGAATAGAAGGTGGTGTGATGCTTTATGGAGGAACGAGTAGATGGAACAACTGAAGATTTCTCATATCACAAATGCATCCATCGTCGTTTTCATCAATCCATCCTTCCATTTTTATCTTCAGCTTCTTCATCATATTGGTTATGTAAATCCACCAGCTTTTGTAATAGATGATAGGAACTAGAATATGTTTGGTAGATTTTGTATAGGGATGGTCTTTTATTTCATTTGAATTTGATTGTAAGCTGTAAATTGTGTCTTGACTTAATGAACAACATCTCAATGTTTATCAATTGATCTTTACTTCAGTACTTCTCTTCAGTAGTGACAATGAGATCACTTGTGCTTCTCTTCAGTAGAAACAAAGTTTGAGCTTACATGACCATATTCCCACTTAATCAATCTTGGTTAACTTCAACTTAAAGATGCATTCTACAAAACAGACACAAAGTAGCAAACAAACCAAACCAAAACATACGAAACTTAAAGTTCATTAGCTGGTTAGTGTTAGCAAACAAAAACATAAACAATAATCTACAAAATTTACAAGATAGAAAACTACAATCCTCCCCTGAGGCCTATGCCTCCCCTCAAGCTTTGCAGTTAAGGATTAAGCATCCCAATATGGACAACTAGGTGTTGAAACCTAGGTCCATCAAAAGATTTAGTCAATAAATCTGCCACATTATCATCTGTGTGAATCTTAAGCACATTTATCAAATGTTTTTCATATACATCTCTTATAAAATGGTGCCTGATCTCAATATGCTTAGTTCTATTATGAAAAACTGGATTTTTAACTATGCATACGGTACTTTGATTATCAATAAAGATTGTGGTGTTCATGAAATTAAACCCATAATCTAGCAACTGATTTTGTATCCATAGTACCGCACACAACAATTTGTAGCAAAGAACATACTCTACTTCAGTAGATGAGGTAGCAACAATAGTTTGTTTCTTGCATTGCCAAGAAATCAATCTTCTTCCAAGAAATTGGCAACCTCCAGTTGTGGATCTCCTATCCAGATTCACACCGGCATAACACTGTCACTATATGCTTCCAACATAAAAGGAGACTCTTTTGGGTACCAAATACCTAAATTAGGTTGGCCTTTTAGGTACTTGAAGATCTTTTTGACTGCATTCAAGTGGGAAGTAAGTGGAGTGACCTGATGTCTAGAACAAGCACTCACAGCAAATGTAATGTCAAGCCTAGAAGCTGTTAAATACATCAATGAACCAATCATGGATCTGTATAAGTGAACATTCACACAAGATCCGGTTCAAGATTGTTCGTTGGTTTTGGAGCTTTATAAGGTGTAGTGGCGATTCGACATTTTCCATATCAAACTTCTTCAAAATGTCTCACATATTTATCCCGACTGATAAAAATACCATCAGGTTTCTGCTTAACTTGTAGACCCAAAAAGAAAGTAAGCTCCCCCGTAGCACTCATCTGAAACTCTCCCTTCATCAACTCCTCAAACTCCCCGCACCAAGCTTCTTTAGTGGAGCCAAAGATAATGTCATCCACATAAACTTACACAAGAATGATGTCTATGAAATTCTTATTTAGGAAGAGTGTTTTGTCAATGGCACCTCTTCGGTAACCATGCTTTAGCAGAAATGCTGAGAGCCTAGCATACCATGCTCTTGGTGCCTGATGTAGTCCATAGAGAGCTTTTACAACCTTGTATACATGCTTTGGATGATCTGGGTCTTCAAAGCCTTTGGGTTGAGTGACATATACTTCTTCTTCAATCTCACCATACAGAAAAGCACCTTTCACATCCATCTGATATACCATGAACCCCATATAGGATGCATAGGCTAAGAAGATTCTAATGGCCTCAACTCTAGCTACAGGTGCAAAAACTTCATCATAATCAATTCCTTCCTCTTTCCTAAACCCTTGAGCCACTAATCTTGCTTTGTTCTTAACCACAATACCCCTTGCATCTCTTTTATTCTTCAAAATCCATTTTGTCCTAATTGAAATCTTCCCATCAGGTGGTGGTACCAGTATCCAAACCTGCTGATTCTTGAATTGTTGCATCTCATCTTGCATTGCTTCAAGCCAACTTGAATCTTCAAGAGCTTGAGAAACACTGGTTGGTTTCACTTGAGAAAGAAAGCAAGCAAGCAGACAATGCTTAAAGTCTGTGTGATTGTCCCTTTGTTGGTTTGAGACATAGGAAAGAAAAGCAACTTGACCATACTTGAACTTGTCACAAGGTACTTCTCGTTCGAACAGGTGCCTGAGGATCACCAATAACATTTGATTGAGGATGAACAATGTTGATCCTTTTGTAGCGAGAGGGGTTGACATCAATTGTAGTGTCAAGGTTGGTCACATTGGTTCAAAATCACTCGCTATAGGAAGGTGAGGTGAAGATCCCACTTTGGGTTTGTGATTACCAAGATCTGAAGGACTTGGAAATCGTGTATATGGATCTTCAAAGTCTGTGGACACACTAGTAGAAATGGGAGTAGATGCGAGATGCAAATTTGTCGCAGATTTGGTGATGTCAGGAGAAACAGGAGAACTTTCAGGAGAATCATGGTTTCCACTGACTACTTGTGTTGATTGTCTAATTAGTGCCTCAGCCTCTCTTGAAAACTCCACACCAAGCCTCTCAGCTTCTAGATTGGCTGCATGATCTTGCTTCTAGCAAGGTGCTCTGCATAGTATGACTCGTCTCCATGCCCATCAGAAGTTACTTTAGAACTATCACCTGCAAAATGGTTAGGGGAAAAGGAGGGTACAACGATTGGTTGTTCATCATGCTCAAACTCACTATTTAAGTCATCATCTAGGGTACCTACATTGTCAGTGGGAGACTCTTGTGTACCTGCAGATTGGTTAGCAACATATCTGGTATAACCCAAGTAATCAGTTAAGTAATCGAGTCAAAGGACCAAACATGACCTTGACCCTAAACATTAGGCTTATCTTCTAGGTATCTTAGGTTAAGAGTCTCCTCAATCTTTTTAGCATTTAAATTATATACCCTATAAGCTTTAGTATGAAATTTGAATAACCCACAATATACCCTCATCGCCTTTCTCATCAAATTTACCCTATGGATCACTAGTGTTCAAAATGGTCACTTGACATCCAAAAGGTTTGAGGTAATGAATATCAGGAACTTTCACAGTGAGAAGTTCATATGGTGTCTTGAAATGAGGTCTGGTAATAGATACTCTATTCAGAATATAACAAGCAGTGCTTATTGCTTCAGTCCAGAACATAGTGGGCAATTTAGAGTCTGCAAGCATGGATCTTGCTATCTCTATTAAGGTCCTATTATTTCTTTCAGCAACCCCATTTTGTTATGGGGTTCTTGGATTGCTATAGTCCCTTTTTATCCCTTTAGACTTACAGAGTTCTATTAATACAACATTTTTGAACTCTGTCCCATTATCACGCCTAATACCTTTAACCTTTTTGTTTAGCTGGTTTTCAACAAGGGTAATGAATTCTTTTAAAATTTGAGATGTTTCATATTTAGTTCTCAGAAACAATACCCAACAAAATCCGCTATAGTCATCATGTGATTACCAGGCAAAAATACTTGTGATCAATACTCCTGATTTGGGTTGGACCAAAGAGATCCATATGCAGCAACTGAAGAGGTTTTGAGATAGTGCTCACAGTTGTAATGGCTTTGTATGAGGCTCTGTGTTGCTTTCCTTTGTTGCAGGCAACACAATTGTGTTCATTGGTGAAGACTTTGGAAGGAAGTCCTTCAACTAGGCCAAGTTTAGAAAGCTTGTTAATGGTCTTGAAGTTCACATGAGCCATCTTTCTATGCCATTTGGTAGACTCCTCCAGGGATGCTTTAGCCACCAAACATGTTAGGTCACCTTCTGGTTGAACATCATTTAAATTGAATGTGTATAAATTGTGGCTTCAGGAACTCTAGAAGAATTGATGTATCTTCTGGAAGTGTGAAGTCTTTAGAGAGCACAAGACATTCATCCTCAGAGAAGAATACTTTGTTCTTGGTGTCACAAATTTGTGATACTGAGAACAAGTTGAAGTGTTGTAGTTCCTTTACATAGTACACATTCCCAAAATCCAAATGAGGTGTTCTGATGGTGCCTTTCCCAGTGATTCTACCATCTCCACCACCAAAAGTCACATTGCCTCCTCCTTCTGTGGGTATAAAATTATGCATCTTCTCTTTGTTTCCTGACATGCTTCTGGAAAAACTAATATTTACAATGCCTACATCTTTACTCTTCAGAGGATGATCCTACAACAACAACAAAAATATATACAAAAAAAAATTAGTACACTATGGAGACTCAAGTCATCGACTTTGAGCCTGCCTTAATGGATCATAAGAGTTAGGCCATGTAGATGTATAAGATCCACCATTGTTCTTGGGCCTCCTTTGAAAATTAGGTCCCTTTTGAGTCCAAGAACAACTGTGAGGGCTTAAACAGCAGTATCCCAATATCCCTTCCATCATACATTGAGTCAAAACATTCGTGCCAATAACCATTTTGAAAATATGAACTAGTGGGTCTCACATATGGTCTAGCAAATGCATCTTCTCCAACGAAATTGTGTTTCTTTGGTTTTATGAGTTTCTTGTGGAACAAAAGATGGTATATCATTAACATTTTTCCATATTGGTCTAGGTTTCTTTTGACTAGCACATACACCCATTCTTTGCTCATGAAAATTACAATCCTTAATCAAATGAAATTTACTTCCACAAACAAAAAATGCCTTCTTTTTAGAAGATTTATTCAAAGTGAAAGATGTTTCATTACATGCAAAAGCATTCAAACCACAAACATTAATGAAATTGTTCTTACCGAATTAAAGACGTGTGTTTTGCAAACAATTAAATGACAAGTCTTCAGATGAAACCTGTCTTGGAATTTGATTCTCGGCGACAAAGAACTCTAACAGGCTTATAGGTAGTCTTGGGTGTAGGCTTGGGTGAGGTCTTGGGAAGGTCTGACTTTTCACTTGAATCACAACTAGTATACGTAGTAGACCCTTGGTCAGAGGACTTGTCATTGTCGTAACAAGAGACAAAGTCGGTAGATGTAGAATCGAGGTCCTGCAAGTCTCTTGACTTTTGCCATAAAGATGGTGTGATCCATCAAAGTCTCTTGTGATGGAAGGTCAATGGGCATATGTTCTCCTCTAATAGGTCCAAGTACATCATGTAATTCTCCTTCTTTTACATAATTAGCTAATCCTTCTGGTGTAGATTTACGCAGATCATTCCTAGCTTCTAAGCCAACATACTTCTTAAAACCTAAACCTATACCAGAGATTACAGATTGACTACCATAGATAAATCTAGCTAAATTTTCACCTGACATTAACCATTCTTTATGTCTAGCTACTTCCTCATCTAGTTTTGTTTTTAGCACTTGGTTTTCTGAAACTACATCAGCTTTTTCTTTCTCAAGGTCGTTTTAAATCAATTCTAGTACATTCTAAATCACTTTCTAACACCCTAATCTTTTCATCATAAGTAAGTGTTGATCTTTTGAAACCAAATTTTTGTCTTCTAAAGTTTTTAAAGCCTTTTGTAAGCCTTAAATCTCGACATAACATTCATCATATTTAGGTTTCATTCATCATAAGCTTCCTTAAGTTAATTATATCTTTCACTACAACCAAAAACACAATTATGTACCCGGTGAGATGCCCATTAAGGCAACTTGATCATGCTAATCCTCTCAGAGTACAAATTTTGCCAAAGAATCCACTCGCCAATGGAAGCTTCATCATTACCAAGCTCATGCACCTTCCATTGACATGGTCATTCAGAGTTACCAAAGCTGAGATCCAAATTTTGGTAGTTCCAGCTTCCGTTTGATTCTGCTGATAGGTAGAATACCTAACCTCATCACCAGCCTTCTGTTGGCTATTAGTTTTCACATACACATCAAACCATAACACAAAGTGGCGTATAAATGGAATTCTAGAGAGAGAAAGTTAGAGGTTTAGGGAACTTAGTGAGAGAAAGTGAAAGATTATTATAGCTCCAACTCTCTACCTAGGGAGGTAGAGAGTATTTATAGTCTTACATAAAACGCCACACATCGGGCCGTGGATCGTGCATACAATGGGTAAAGACCCGTCCGGCCCTCCACGGTGTTACATAACTAAATACTACTTAACTAAAAAGAACTACGACTACGAAGCTTAACGATTACATATACTTGAGGTGACCGACTCTTTAATACCTGGAATTTCTAATTCTAACAATCTCCCCCTAAGGGAGGTCACCTCAATCATGTACTAAAATACATTGAATACAACCGATAATACATTAACAATTGATCTTGCATTCTTGATGTAGTCCTTGCTCCTAAGTCGAGTCATTGATTCTTCACATTGCATGTTTGGTTACATCAAGTGGAGGTCTTTATCTGATCCACGGATAATAATTTTGAGCCATCTTTTGAGATCATCACTATCAACAATCTCGACATCCTTTATGGTGTTGGTATTATGTGATGTTGTGACTTTAGGACCGACATGCTCACATTCGGAATCATGATATCTTCTCATCGAGTTGGAAGCATTAGTTGATTCATGATATTGGCGCAGCCAGAATGTAAGCATGGAGTGAAAATATCGAGTCATTGATGCACTAATCATGATTTCGAGATGAATGTGTTAAGTGAGCATGCGCTATGGATTGACCGCCATTCTACCGCGCAAACGTGTACTCGCATACAACGCTTAGCAATAAATCGCACGAAAGTCTTTGATCACTTTCGTTGAATTGAGGTACACGCCACGTTCCTCGCTGATCAAGCATACGCACGCCTGTGATCGTGTAGATTCCTAAGAATCTCCTTGACAGGTTTCGCAATGCCTCAGTGTTCTCAAACCGAACGCCTCAAAGAAGACAACACGGAGTGAGTGAACCAAATAATTTAAGTCCATCGATTGATGAAAAGATAATTGAAAAACAATCGTGTATTGCTCAATAGAAATTGTTTTTGCAATACAATGAAGGTTTTAATGAAAATCAATTATCAATCATAAAACACCTTTTGATTTGAAAAGAGTACACGGTCGATGTGCTAAAGAAAAGTTTTTAAGCACAAAGACCGGTTTTCAAAGGTATCCGCAATCCATAACCCGAACCGTGATTGATTCAAGAAATTGAATCGCCCCATTGTTTCTCAGCTTGTCACATGGTTGATCCATATAATAGATCTCACATGCCACCTACCAGAGCTTTTTGATGTTGGCTCCGTAAGGCTTTCCATCTTCATTGTGAATATGATAAACACATCACTCGATGTTCAGCAATACCACAAGGATACTGCGTAGGACTCTTAAAATATAATCTCTCTTTCCACATTGTGTGAAACAGAGAGTCTTCATTGAAAGTGTCCTAATGAGATTTATTGATGATCTCGTGGCTCTAGACTCAATTTGTGCATATTTGGATCTATGCCGAGACTAGGGAGAAGGTCACCTTCTTCAATATCAACAAACTCTAAGAGAAAGTCGATAGATAATGTCGCCTCCCGGAGAATGAAACAAGTCCTTTTAAGAGGAACTTGAGTGGTTTGGAAAGTTGAAGTGCAGGCATCACCGGGTCCATGACGCCTTGTCTTCAATACCATGTTACCATCAAGAGCATATGAATTGAACCCGGCCTCTAAGGTTGAATAAATGGAGGGCTATTTGTTTTCACCCTTTTCTCATTCAATTCTTTTAATTCTTCAACCCCTTCGCAAGCTTACCGAGACTTCATAGCTAGAACCTTGTTGGGTTTATTCCAAAGATTCAGCTCGGTCTTAGTCCGCACTCTTCCCATATCTCATTTTTCTCCTTTTATCATCATACCAAAGGACTTCTACACAAACTAGTGGATTGTCCCCGGTAGATCCCTCCTGTTCTGGCGGATCATGGGAATAAATACCTAACCTTATCATCCTTATATCACCATACATAAAGTAAAGTTGGTCGGTCAATTTGGTATTGTTCATCCGCCATGGAACCAATTGAAAACCATTTGAAAATCAATTCAGTTACTTGTGATATATTATCAAAGCATTTTGTACCTGAATTGTTTTTGATATTTTAGAACGAGAACTCCCCCTCAACATGTGCATCAAGTATTTGAAATGTTTTACACGGAGGCAAGAGGAAGAATTAACTTCTTTGATTACCATTTTCTAAAAGATATCAACATCACTTCCTTGATCAAATCAAGTAGATAATGCATTTGGGAAGGATGAGGTTTTCATAAATTTGCTTCCCCTCAATATGTGCCTCGAGGTTTGAAAGAGTTTTGCACATACTAGGGAACTGCACATTGAGATAAGTGATCACGTTTCAAATCATAGGTTTAACATAGATGCTCCCCCTCAACATGTGCATGGAAAATTTGAAATTGTTTGTCACATGGAAGCGGAAGATGTACATTCTTGTAGAACCATTTACGAATTATCAGCTTTAAATCCAATTTAAATCACAAATTCTCCCCGATCACAATTATCAAGTCATTTGAGATTTGTGATCTCTTATAGATTTAAATTGATTTTGAAAGCTTTTAGGGAAAATTGTGACTTGATTATGAAAGCGCTTTAACTGATAAGGATCGGATTTTAAGACTTTAAACTCCATTGATAAAAACATGCATGTATATCTTTTGAAAACAATTTAATGCCAAATACCTTTTTAATTTAATTGAAATCATTCTCCCCCTCAATCAATGACATAGGTTGTTGATTGAGAGTTAGAGATTTTGACAAATAAGTCCTGATGATTATCAAAAATAGAGATCGAGTTATTTTTCAAAGCATTTAGTTTTACAGATAAATGTTTATAGAATCAGAGCATAGAATTTTGAAAGCATGATAAAACATGGCTCGTTTCTTTCTTTTAAAACCGGTTATTGCCTCTAAAATGACAAGAAACCATTTTTCTTCCTTAAAATATATATATATATATATATATATATATATATATATATATATATATATATATATATATATATATATATATATTTTAAGAATTCAACAACATCTAAAGTCCGTGTCATTCTTTGAATGACAAAGACAAAGACCGTAGATATTATTGAACCGAGAAAGACATGACAAATTGACAATATTTTTTTGAAGATTTTCAATTTTTTCGATTTTTGAAAGTTTTATATTTTTCTATTTGATTTTTCGAATAAATATTTACAAGAGATAGATGAAGATAGACCTTTACTCCTCGTTTCCTCCCTCAAGACGCTTGAGAGTTTCTTGAAGGCTTTTCAATTCAAGTTGTGGAAGAATAAACTCAAAACGTTCTCTTGGAAGAGCTTTGGTTGATGTTCGCTAACCGATATTCGATCTCACAAAATATAGTTCCACCACACCTTTTCCACTTGTTCCCGATGAAATGATGTCGAATGTGATATGCTTTGCTTTGAGTGTTGAACGTTGTTGCAGAGAGCAATAGCACTTTTATTATCACAAGATGAGGGATTTTGTTGAATTCAAAGCCATAGTAGATAATTGAGATCTCATCCATAAGATTTGAGCACAACATGATGACATGGCTATGTATTCTCAGAGGAAATGGAAGTACTCATTTGCTTCTTTGAAGACCACCTACAAGCTTATCAACCAAAAAACCGAAAACCTCCATGTACTTCAACGTATCTTGACAACTCCGCATGATCAGATCTGATAGGCCGTTAGTGACATAACGGTGTCCTTCGGGTACCATAGTCCCATATTGATGGTTCCTTGGAGATACCGAAAGACCGCTTAACGCCTTCAAGGTGCCTTTTAGTAGGCTTAGCCTGGTATCTAGCACACATGCAAACAAATAACAAGATGTCCGGTCTACTAGCCGGAGGTACATCGAGATCCAATCATACTACGATATTTCGTTTGGTCAATCATGATCCCCGAGTGGTCCTCATCTAGTTTGGTTCGATCAATCATGGGGTGTCAACAGGGTCACTTGAATCAAATCCAAATTTCTTTAAAATCTCTATTGCATATTTAGATTGATTTATGAAAATGCTCCTGACTTTGTGAAATTTGTAATCCCATGAAAAATGACATTTGTCCCATCATTGACATTTGAAACTTTGAACTCATTTCATTTAAAAAACGATCACATTCCATTGGGGTCATGAAGCAAAAATAATATCATCAACATAAATTTGAACATGAATTAAATGTTTGCCCGACTTCCCGGTGAACAATGTAGGATCAATCGCTCCTTTGATGAATCCGGTTGATAGAAGAAACTTTGACAAAGGTATCATACCATGCCCTTGGAGCTTGCTTTAAACCGTAAAGAGCCTTCTTCAAATGATAAACGTGAGTAGGATGCTCTTGATTCACAAATCCTTCATTGGCCGACGAGATCGACTTCTTTAAGATCTCTCGCTCGAAATGCCGCTTCACATCCATCCGATATACTACCATGTTCTTACTAGCAAAGATAGCCGAAGATTCGATTGCCTCGATTCGAGCAATCGAGCAAAAGATTCTTCAAAGTCTATACCCTCTCTTGACGATATTCCTTTAGCAACTAATAGAGCCTTGTTCTTCAACACATCACCATGCTCATCAAGTTTCACTTTGAAGATCCTTTTAAGAGCAATAATCATAGCACACTGAGCGTGTACTAACTCCCATACATCTAGTCGATCAAACTCATGAATTTCTTCTTGCATGGCATTGAACGAGCTATCTTCATTCATGGCAGTTTTAACATCTTTTGGTTCGACCTTAGATAGTACTGAGTTGAAGAAGCACCATAAGGCATCGGTTGCAAGTTGTTTCCGGGTTGATACATGACGAGAGGGATTTCCAATGATGTTGTCTAATGGATGATCATGAGTCCATTTTCTGAGGTGTTCATGTGGTAGTTGTTGGAGGACCTAAGTAGCAGAGTCGATGTCTCCTCAAGAGATGGTTCTGATGAAGATTCGTGAGCAAATATGTTTTCAAATAGAGCATCTTCAGGAGTAGCAAAGGGATGAACTTCATCATTGATGCCGCAAACGTTCCATGATGTACAATCGAAGATGATGATTTGTTGATGAGATGAGTGATCGCAAGCAGGCTTCTTGACTTAATGAGATTGAGATCAAGGGTTGACTTCATTCACAGGATAGGAGTAGCCTCGATGGATTTGACATTTCATAGCATAGTTTCATAGTGTTCATCAAACATTGATCAAATAATTTCTTAAATCATCTTTCGATGGAGGTACATATGAACTGTTGGAGAGGGATTTGGCAAGGGATGAACCAATGGGACTGCTTTTAAGTGAGGGTCCGAATGGATTGTCCAGAGCCATAGGACCACTGCGATAGAAACTCTCTCTGACTATCTTTATCAACCCATATTTGGACAATTTGAAGTGACCACTGATGAAGAAAACCTGATATACCAAACTTGAAACTGAAGAAGAATTCCGTGCATTTGCATCTTAAGCTTGCACTAATGTTGGAAGAACAGTGTCGAGAATTTATGCTTCAAGCAAATCTCTAAGTACTCAATACTCAATCAAAGTATGAGACTTTAACACCTCTTGCGATTATCCACAACGTCATATTCGTGTGTCACTTAGTAAAACTACGTAACTCCTTAAAGTGATAGTTAACCAGATCTCCCGACAGCTGGTAACTAGATAAACCAAGTCTTCAACTTAAAATTCTTAGACCCGAGCAAGTTATCAAATAAGAACACGCCTTTGAAATTTAACTTCAATCTCAAATAAGTGATAATTGATTAACTCCGAAGTAATCAGCTTTTGTCAAATGCCCAACACGTGAATAAATGTACAACCGGATGTACGTCGATCCACTGAATGAACCGGAACAAATGATTTCTCGACATTAATGCATTCTTCCTAAAGGTATACATGTAGAGACCGATCTGGAAGATTCACCACAAATGTCTTCGATTTGAATGAGGTAGTCATGTTCCTTAATGTTCATGTGGTTGATTTATAGCATGCACAATGAGAGGAACAATAATCCGTAAAGATTTGGCAAAGGAATACCAAAGAGCGGATCATTATCCATGAACAACAATCCGTGAAGATTTGGCACAGAATACCAAGGAGCGGATCATTATTCAATAATGCAACTTACAATATCATGATAGTCATTATAAACGCCTTGTGAAATAACCGGAGATAAGGTTTCTTGAGAATTCCAAGAAGTACTTCTTAGATGGTGAACCAGCTTGAGTCAATAAACCGAGCATGAGCTTCGTAAGCCGGATGATCAACATTCGTCGGAGGTTGAAAGTACACATCAAACATATCTTTGAAAAACAATGAATCCCAAACATTGATTCCCATTTATCCTTAGTAAGTGAAGCATTAGGCATTGGAGGAGAGTCATCAAAAATCAAAACGAATCCCAGCTTATACTTAGTATATTCACTCTTCATCAAAAAGAATATACACTCATCATCATCAAAAATTAAGTCGTATAACCATTATTCAAACATCCATCATCATGTAGTATATTCACTCTTCTCCCCTCAAAAATTGCATCCGAAGTTGCCATTTTTGATTTAGCAAGTGAATAAGAGTATACACCAATGAACGTAGATCCACTTGATGACTGAATGAGCGTGGAAAACCATGAAGCTTGTTGATGAAGAATGTAGATGAGTATGGCCATTCATGAGAGAATTTCTCATTAGCTGAAGATAAAGCCACGTAAGAGCGTACACTTTTCTTTCTATGAGGAACGGGGCCTCAAGTGTTATCTGCAGACGCCATTATGATGAAGTACGAGGCCCGAATCAAGTGAACAGACGTCATTGTTAAGAGCCCAATCATATGTTTAGAGCCGCTCAATCCAAATACCAAGGGACGATTTGTACGACCGCTTTGGACAATGCATCGAAGACGAGAATTGGAAACATTGGATCCCCACGTGTTGATGGGTTCCTTTTGGTTAGCACAAACAATCTTTGAATCAGCAGAAACCCTAGATGCAATGGCATTATCACTAGGAGCTGAACTAGTAGAAGCATCAGACTTAGTCAAATAACCTTTTGTGCTTAATGGGATTATTCTACCGCTTGGCTTCCAAACCTTAACAGGCACTATTCTAGGCATAGTGGATCTAGCTAAGGGTAAGGTTTGCCATGCGTTAATATTCTACCTGTGGGCTTCCACTGAAATCCTACATTTGTAAACACATTCCCTCGTAGGTTTCCGTGATTGCTTAACTGCTTCTCCAAACTTTCTTAACTGGGTTATGAATCATAGACCTCAGAAATAACACATCACATTTATCATGATTACCAGAAGATAAACATTTTTTACATGTTTTGCAAATAGCATAAGGGCTCGAATTAATTTCAGTAAGCTTGGAGCTAATACTAGAACTAACACGATTCTTTTTGTTCAAATCAAACTTCTTGTCCCTATGGTGTTCTTTCACTTCCTTATCATGATCACTTTTAGTTTGCATAATCCTATCCTTCTTTGCATTGCTTCTAGGTTTTGACCCGCAAACTTTAGTGTCAATCTTAACATATGTAGAAGTAACGATGGGAACATTACATGGCTTCACTACTTTCTGCATTCCTTGTCTAGAAGTGCTGGGATCTAAAATTCTAGGAGGCACAACACATGTTGCTTGCTTGAATTTTGACATGGAACAAGGTATATCAAGGGTCACATGCTTGGCTTTAGGCACTACTATTCTATCTCGCCTATTGCTAGATTTTGGACTTGTGACAATTACATACTCTAAGAGTTCCTGAGATCGTTTGGCATCCATGCAGGCATAGGCTATAGTACTATCAAAAGGTTTTTCTAATCTTTCATCTTCAACAATCTCACGGAGACCCTTCAAACTTTCCTTAAGGTATGAGAGATATGCTTTATGTGCAAGTTCATTATTCCTAATGGGCGGGGGAATATATAACATATCGATAGCATACTTATCACAAGCGTAAACCTTAGGAACGTAATATTTGCAATTGGGGACTGGCAACTTTCCTTTCACCTCACGCTTCAGATTCTCAATCTCATTAAGTAAAGAAGTTATCTTTTCAATATGTTTATCATGATTACCTTTGAAAGAATCACATAACTCTTTGTTTTGATCATTAACCTTTGAAATTTCAGCTTTAAAACAATCATTTTCCTTTTGCAAGTTATCAATAATGTTTTGAAGTTGGAAATTCTCAGAATCTAAAGGTGGAGGCATATAGGAACCAGTCCACATCCTTCTTTTCACCTTTCAGTTGTGAGACTTGGGTTCTCAATCTTCTGATCGTGTTACAATGAGCTCGAATCTGTTCATCACGTTTGCTAATTTCAAAACTGCATCAAATTCAGGAGCATCCAAGGATGTCTTGATATTTGAGGTTTTAACATTTTCTTTTAGATGTTGATATTTTAATTGCAAAGCAAGATGTTCAACTTCCAATTTAGAAAACTGTTTCACCAGGTTATCATGATCATCCTGCTCAATTTTCTCATGCAATTTAGAATTAGTTTTTTCAAGCTCAATGACACGATCATGGGAGACTTTCAGAGCAAAAGATAATTCATGAAATTGAGAAGCATTAATGGAACAATTAGTAGCAGTGTAAAACACATCTTGAGTAATACATTCAGAAATAAGATTCTCATTCAAGGTATGCAAGTTCTTCCTCTCAATCTCATTATATTTTAATTCTCGCCCATAGTCACTAACCTCAACTATCATTGCATCAAATTCCTTTTCCATTTCTTTAATATCTGATTTTATCCCCTTTCTAAGACTCTCAAAATGATCTTTTAGTAGTTTAAAGAAAGGCATGACCTCTGTTAGATAGCATTCTTTTGTTTGCTCAAAACCCCTTTCCCCTTCAGTTATCCCAATGGGTGTGATCCTTTTCTTACAAGTTTTCTCAAAATCGACAAATAGTTGAAGAATAACATATTGACTGATTAAGGTCTTGCTCTTAGTGGCAATAGTTCTAGGAACTAAATGCATTGGTGTATTTGGAGGATACACATTGCTTTAGGAACTTCCTACAAGGGGATTCTTTTCAACAAGATTTTCACTTTTGCAAGTCCATATCCTTTTTCCCGAACACTTGTTCAGGGGTCAATAGAGTCTGAGGCTTAAACATGTTTAAGGATATCCAATTTTCCTTAGTGTAATCATGGGGTTTTATCGTTATCTTGTTCTTTTACACTCAGGATCTTCTAGCTTCTTATTCATTTTCTCCCTAGTGACTTCATCTGATTTCTTATCTTCCTCGTGCACTCAGCGAACTAGGTTTTTGTCTAGGCTTAAGGATCTCATTACCATCATATAGTACCTTATGAGCTTCTCTAGCCTTTTTACAAGCCTCGTGGTTTGGTTCATCAACTAAGGCAACACTATGTTTGTCACTTAGAACTCTATGTTTAGTGATCATGTGAGCAGTCCGAATGGTGTTTCCTTGTACGTACAACTTATTTTCAAGCTTGTTTTTCAAAGTTTTTAGATTAGAAAAATCATTCAAAAGTTTTGATTCCTTAGCACTAAATTCTTGCTTAAGCATTTTAACATTTTCTTGAAGTTCTTGTTTTTGCTTAGCAGCTTTTGAAAGCTTTTCTTGTAAGGAGTTTAACTCTTGTTTTAACACTTCTTCTCTAAAATTACTTTTTCTAATAATTGTACGCATTTGGTTATCCAACTCCTGCTCACGAGTAGTTAACTCAAACTTAGCACGTTGTTCATAGATGGCAACCTAATCCTTATATATGTTAAGCTCAGTGGTAAGGGAATCATCGAGCACAAATGCAAAAATTACTCATGCAGTTCATACTCATCATTTTGAGTAGAAGATGCACAACTAGGTACAGCAGAAACTTCCATGCAACTTACCTTAGCATTGACATGCACAGGCTGTGACGGGTGCATCTCTATCTTGGGTACATCCGAAGCTTCCATGGAGCGTTCCTTTGCATTAGCTTGCATGGGTTGTGACTGGTGCACCTCTCTCTCTTGTGAACATGAGCATGAAGATTCTATTTTAGCATTGTCCGACTCATCATTATTTGTTTTCTCTAACATTCTGCATTCAAGAACACCGATTCTTCCACGTATACATTACCCAACTTAGCACAACAATCTCTCAACTGCACCTGACACTCATTCACTTTTTCATCCTTTTGTGCAGTTTCCTCAATGTACTTTTTCACATTATCCATGATTTGGATAAATGTCTCAATGAATTCACAATTTCCATTCCAGTATGTTTTTTGAAGGAAATTCCAGTCAAGTTTTGATCGTAATCTGCAATATTCCCCACTCGATGAATGGCTGAAATTGTTTGTAGATTACTTGAAGAGAAATGCACTGAACCATCCTTTTGAACTTCTTCATTGGTAAGTTGCGCCTTTAAATGCTCTAAGTTCAACAGTAAGCTTCTTGTCAATGTAGGTAAGTCCCTGGCGAAAAGAGCACTACATGTTCGATCCCCGCTATGGATAACAAATGAATGAGGTGCGTATGAAGTAGCTGATAGGGCTCAATGCTGTATTTCATTTGCATGGCACTCTGTAGCTTGGACTGGTGCAATTCTCTCTCATTAGATTCTGAACACGGAGATCTCACATCCTCATTGCTTAATTCAATCATCTTTAATCGCTCAGTGTAGCCTACATTATCATTGTTGTCCACAACATCATACGCTTTATGCACTTCGAAATCACCGGGTCAGAGAGTAAGACATGATGTGGTAGAATGCACGGGATTTTACACGTCTATGATTTAAACCGAGAAATAGAATCTTTCGCGGGATTTTACTAAAATCAAGATGAAACCGTTAAGCAATGACCAGTAGAGGGTGTTAAGATGACCGATGGAATGATACAATGAAGGACGATTGTGTGATAGGACTTTAGATTGTTCGTAGGAAAGGCTGAAATGTTGATTGGTTGAGATTTGGATTGGTTGATGCACGTTTTTACGGAGAATTTTTATGTCTAAAAACTTAAAAGCTCAATAACTTCCTTTCGGAGGGTATTTGGGCCTTGAAAAATTCGTGTCACGACATCGTTGTGAAACTTCAGAATATTCAGGCTGTTCCGGTCGTTTTGACAGGTATTTCGCTGAAAACGGAGTTACGGATCAAAAGTTATGGCCGTTTGAAGTTTTGACGTAAAAAGTCAACTTTGGTCAAACCTCTTCTTCGTAAAAATCAACCAAGTCGCTATAACCCTTGAACCAAGTCGCTAAGTCACTTGAACCAAGTCTCTAAGCACCAAGTCGCTAAGTGCTAAGTCGCTATAGTTACAAGTCGCTATATTCAACTCGCTACCAACCAAGTCGCTAGCAAAATTTTGACAGCAATTCGCTAAGCACCAAGTCGCTAAATTGACAAGTCGCTAAATAGCAACTCGCTAGGTACCAACTCGCTAACACCAAGTCGCTAACATAAACCAAGTCGCTACTCGTAGTGGGGAATCCACTAACAGTACGACAAGTCGCTACGCCTAAATCGCTACCAACTGAAACTGCAACTCGCTACCAAGAAACTTACTCCGAGACCCAAGTCGCTACCAAGAAATACTTCAAAAACACACTTTTCAATCCAAAACAAATCCAACCACGATGATTCAAGCCTTCAAAATCAAAACCTAAACACTTATGATGATTCTAAACATAAAAGTACTATCAAAATCCAAACTTTAACACTAGAAATCACCCAAATGATGCAAAAACCACTAAACTTTTTCAAACTCAAAAACCACCTAAAAACCACTAGAAATCCAAAGATGTGCAAGATATGATCTAACCTTGGCTCTTGATACCAATTGTTGGATATTAGTTTTCACATACACATCAAACCATAACACAAAGTGGCGTATAAATGGAATTCTAGAGAGAGAAAGTTAGAGGTTTAGGGAACTTAGTGAGAGAAAGTGAAAGATATTATTATAAGCTCCAACTCTCTACCTTGGAAGGTAGAGAGTATTTATAGTCTTACATAAAACGCCACACATCGGGCTGTGGATCAGGCATACAGTGTGTAAAGACCCGTCCGTCCTCCACGGTGTTACATAACTAAATACTACTTAACTAAAAAGAACTACGACTACGAGCTTTCTAACGATTACATATACTTGAGGTGACCGACTCTTTAATACCGGGAATTTCTAATTCCTAACACCTTCCTATCCTTGCATTCTCTTGAGAAGTGACCCATTTGACAACAAGTATAGCACTTGACTTTCCTTCTGTCAAATCTTGCTGGATCTCTTCCCTGGAAACCAAACTTTCTCCCAGACTTACTCTCAAACTTCTTGATGTTTACTGAGAGCATAGCCAGTTGCCACTTCAAGTTCATCTCTTCCATATCAAGTGGATCCATCTGTTCAAAATCCTCAAAAACTAGTTGCTACTGATTTTCATAATCAGTAAAAAAAGAGTGAAGTACATATTCCAATACACCACTGGATTTAGGTTGAGAATTTGATGTAGTGGTGATGTAGGATGATGATGCTGAGGAAATTGGGCTCGGAGCATAAGTCATCTTATTTGAGGAGGTGCTAACAAACGCTGAGTGAGTAGGAGTGGATGAACGAAAGGGACTTCTGACATCAATCTCAAGAGTTTTAAGTCTGTTGTAGAGATCATCAAAAGTAATCATATCCAGCCCACCTTTTGCTTTGAGTGCAATGCTTACTTACAACCAAGATGGAGGTAAAGATCGTAAGAACTTTGAATTGCAATCCTCATTGTCTGGCCTGGCCTTCATCTGGTTTAATTGACTCAAAATCTTATGGAACCTATCATATCCCTTGTGGATACCTTCTTCCTCAGAGATTTTGAATTCTTGAAACTGCTGTTTCAGCATCTATTTCCTCATCCTTTTTGACTCATTGTTCCCACCAAACCTAGCCTTGATTGCCATCCAGATGTCCTTAGCATCCTCTATGTAGTGAAAGTCACCCATGTGATCATCTGGTATAGCCTGAAGTAGAATAGTTCTGACTTTATTCTCTCTCTGAACAGCTAGTATATCTTCAGCAGTTTTGGGACCAACGATGGTAATAACACCATCAGCATCTTTGACGCACTTCTTCAAACTGTTACCCTTACGGACAACTTCCCAAATATTCCAATCAATATTGCTGATCCAATTCTGCATCTTTATAGCCCACAATTCATACTCCTCCTTCTTGATGTATGGGAACTTTGCATTGCTGTTTGTGAGGTTGAGTTGTTGCAAAGATGTGGTGTTTTGATTGTGAGTAACTTCCTCTCCATTGTCTGACCCCAGGCATTATGAGTAACTTCCTCTCCATCGTCTGACCCAGGCATTGTTATGGTTATGTTCTTAGTATCATAGAGACTCTCCCGAGGCTCTGATACCACTTTTTGAACCTTAGACCTTGATATATCTTTGAGTGCTTGTGGATCATTAGTAATATTTATGTAATCACAAACACACTAATAGAAAGTCGCTATTACTTGTATTCTAAAGCGGAAATCAAACACAAGTAAGAACACAGATTACTAAGAATACTTTGATCCTCTATGGATCTTTGAATAAAACTAAAACTTGTTTTTCAAACTCGTACCTCATACATACTAATGTGTTCCTTTTACAGACAAGGAACCCTAAACCGTTTCACAAAAAAACGTATAATCATAAAACTAAAAGGGATATACATTATCACTTCCTAATAAAGCTCATGCATATCCTAACTAACTATAAAATACGCGGAATATCTATATCCGCAGAAACAAACTACACGGTTTTACTACTTCAGCAGAAGCACTTCTTCAGCAGAATCCAGCACTTCAGCAGAATCAGCCAATAGTATTATTCAGCAGAATTCTTATTCAGTAGAATTCCCAACATTAACAATTAGTGTTCTGAATTTATATATAAGATGTTTTCTGGTATAAAGATTCTCTTCACGAATATGGTTATACACTACAACAAACGAGCCAAATGGCGAGGACTCTTGTTGGTGGTGATTTCCCAGCAGCAGGGTAATATAATCAAACGCAGTAGCAATACCACTAGGTGGTTACCGGATATCAATCGTGTAATCACTTTCCAAAGTAAACTATTCGACCCTATGGGTTACACGAATATCTACTTGGGATAAGACCAAATGTTAGTTATTGAATTAGGCACAATCAATAATCCTTGCGCTATAAGTGTTTAAGCTTTCTGTTTGTTTCTCCTGGTTTCAGTATATCTCCATGCTGATGATGACATTCTCTATTTATAGTAGAGAATACTTACTCCTGGTTAATGGAAATTATGTGTGATTAACGGCCAATTAATCACTCATAATAAGCCTCCATTATCAAAGGAATAGTGGATACATGACCAATTAAATGTGGTCATAAAGCAGTCCTAACAGCCACTTAAATGAGTCAAAGCTGTTACAAATTAAACACTGCAACACTACCAGTAGGAACCATTACACTAGCAGCGGGAACCATAACACTACCAGTAGAAACCATCAGTTACTACACTACCAGTAGTAACCAATACACTAGCAGCAGGAACCATAACACTATCAGCAGGAACCATCAGTTACTACATTATCAGTAGTAACCAATACTACCAGTACAAACCACTATTGAGTCAGGGTGTTCAGGGACCTCATGGGTGTACACTCCGTACCTCCTTACCCAAAACCAGGTGTGAACTAATCCCACAAGTGCACTAAATTTTCCAACAATCCTCCCCAAATTTATTTCACTTCCTTTGCAAGAAAAACAAACATCAAACAAAACATGTGCATAAATGAAAATATCTCGAGGATTGAATTTTCATCTTAGTAAATTACACGTTCAAATATTCGAGAATCAAGGTGTTCTAAGAATTGAACCCTTCAACCCATTTGAATACCTGAAGATAAAATACACACAAGTTTTCAAACACTTAAAAGCTCCTGACAATATACAAGCCATGTGTCCATATCCAAATTCATAAATGTTGTAAGAGCCAAAAGTCCAAAGCTCCCTGAAGCGGCAAAACTTCAACATTTACATAGGTGGTTCCTCTTTATTCATGCTCCTGCCACGCACTTTTTCAAAGAAGAATTAACCATTAAGAAGTAAAGACTTCATCCTCCTTTCAGCAGGTTCTGAGCACAACCTTGGGATGTAAAATAAAACATGTGCTCCAGTCCACTGAATGTTCAGCTTTCCTCATTGAACTAAGCTCTCATGTTTCCTTAAGAGGGAGTTATGTGTCTTAGCACTCCGTGACTAAGTTGGACTTAAACCCACCCCTTTAGCAGACTTTATAACCAAGTCTCTAGCCAAACCCTTCATTAAGTGATCAGCTAAATTTTGTTGAGATCTAACAAACTCTATAGATACCACCCCATTCATGATAAGCTCACGAATCATGCTATCTCTGACACCTAAGTGTCTAGACTTCCCATTGTATATCTGGCTATAAGCCTTTGCCAATGTAGCTGCACTATCACAACGGATAGAAATAGGTGCTATAGGTTTAGGCCACAATGGAATCTCAAGAAGCAAGTTTTTCAACCATTCAACTTCTTTACCAGCAGCTTCTAAGGCCACAAATTTAGATTCCATTGTTGAACTGGTGATGCAAGTTTGCTTCTTGGATGCCCAAGAAATTGCACCTCCACCAAGTAGGAATACCCAGCCACTGGTAGACGAATTGTCTTCGGTGTTACTGATCCAACTTGCATCAGTGTATCCTTCCAACACTCAAGGATAACCAGTATATGAGAGACTATAATCCATAGTTCTCTTCAGATACTTCAGTACCCTCTGAACTGCTTGCCAGTGATGAGCACCATTACTAGTATAACTGCTCAGTTTACCCACTGAAAAAGCAATATCAGGTATTGTACAAGTCATGGAATACATCAAGCAGCCAATTACCCTAGAATACTCAAGTTGAGATACGGCCTTGCCATTATTAGGCATCAGCTTCTCACAAGTATCCATAGGTGTACTCACAGGAGTATAATCAAAGTAATTGAATTTCCTCAACACCTTCTCAATATAATGAGACTGAGAGATAGAAATTCTTTTACTTTCATGTTTAATCCTTATACCAAGGATAACATCAGCATCCCCCATGTCCTTCATGGAGAACCTTAATGACAGAAATTCCTTTGTCAAGTCAACCTAATTTTGGTCAGTGCCAAAGATCAACATGTCATCAACATATAGACAAATGATGACTCCTTTACGAGATTCATCAAATTTGCTACATACAAATTTATCATCTTGGTTAAGAACATAACCACTAGACAAAACCACTTCATCAAATTTTTGATGCCATTGCTTAGGTTCCTGCGTTAGTCCATAAAGAGACTTAATCTGTTTACACACCTTGTTTTCATTGCCAGGCATGATGAAGCCCTGAGGTTGGTTCATGTAAACCTCCTCATCCAATTCACCATTCAAGAAAGCTGTCTTCACATCCATCTGATGAATAATCAGATTATGAATTGATGCCAAAGCAATCAGCAATCTAATGGTACTGATACAAGCCACAGGGGCATGAGTATCAAAATAGTCAATTCCTGACTTTTGTTTAAAGCCTTGAATGACTAGTCTAGCCTTGAAATTTTCAATAGTTTCATCTACCTTCATTTTCCTTTTGAAAATCCATTTGCAACCCAGAGGTTTGCAACCTGGTGGTAGATCAACCAACACCCAAGTGTTGTTGCCCATGATGGAATCCATATCATCATTGATTGCGTCTTTCCAGAAAACAATATCCTGGGACTTCATTTCTTCTTCAAATGTCTTGGGATCATCCTCAACAATGAAGCAATAGGAGTATTGGTCAGAGACCTCATCCCTTGTTCCTTCAATTAAATATAATTGAAACTCAGGTCCAAATGATATTGGATTCCTGACCCTTTTGCTCTTCCTGAGCATAGGTTCAGGTTGTTGAACCACAACCTCATCAGGGACCTCTGATGGTTCTTCATCAGGGATCTCTAATGTACCAATGTCATGAGTTCCATTAGGAATCCTTTGACTTGGTCTAGAGACTGATGAGAATCTATTCTCATCAAAGTTAGCATCCCTTGATTCAATTATGGAGTTAATTGAAACAAATTCATTAGGTTCAATAACATAGAACCTAAAAGCCTTGGAATGCTCAGCATATCCAACAAAGATGCAATCAATGCCTCTTTCACCCAGAGTTTTCAGCTTTGGATCAGAGAGTCTTACAACAGCCCTACAACCCCAAACCTTGAGATAGTTCAGGTTGGGATTCCTTTTAGTCCAAAGTTCATAAGGGGTAACCTTGTTCCTTTTGTTGGGAACCCTATTTAATAAATAGCAAGATGTTAACATAGCTTCACCCCAGAACCCTTGACTCAGTCTTGAATAGGACAACATGAAATTAACCATCTCCTTCAGAACCCTGTTTTTCCTTCCAGAAATACCATTTTGCTGAGGAGTATAGGGAGCAGTCGTTTCATGGATTATACCAACAAACTAAAAATACAGAGTATCCATGTACTCACCTCCCCTATCAGACCTTAATCTTTTGATCAAAGACCCAAGTTGTAATTCAACTTCAGCTTTAAATACTTTGAATTTATCTAATGCTTCATCCTTAGTATGTAACAGATAGACATAACAAAACCTAGAATCATCATCAATAAATGTCACAAAGTATTTCTTATTCCCCAAAGAGGGAGTGGCATGCAAATTACACAGGTCAATGTATATTAGCTCCAAGAGCTTAGTTTCACATTTAACACCTTGAAAAGGTTTCTTAGTTATCTTGGTCAACATGCAAGTTTTACACTTTTCAGTGTCCATGTCAAATGCTAGGATTAACCCATCCTTAGACATATCTTGCATCATTTTATAGTGAACATGGCCAAGTCTAGCATGCCATAGGGTAGAGTCAGTTAGGTCATTGGTGGTCACAAAGGCTGAATTAACACATTCATTAACAATATTAATCCTGAACATTTGATTACACAAATAGCCAAAACCAATAAACACACCATGCTTAGATAGAACAAATTTATCAGATTCAATAACTTGTTTATATCCATGATTATTCAAAACACTACTTAAAACCAAGTTTTTCCTTATATCAGGAACATGAATAACATTAAACAAAGTTACAATCTTTCCAGAACTAAACTTAAGATCTACACAACCACGACCATGCACCAAGGCTGTTGACTCATTTCCTATGTGAAGAATAGAACCATCATTTAGTGACTCATAAGTCTTGAACCAGCTTCCATCTTTGCACACATGAACTGTTGCACCAGAGTTAACCCACCACGCAACATCATCATCCTGCACATAATAAGATTCAGATACATATGTAACATAATAAATCTGAAAAGACTTATTAAACATATTCTGACCTTTCAGTGAGTTGGTAGAACCCACTCCCTGAACCATTAGTGCATGATCCATTGGCTTTACCACCAACCTTAACACCTTTGCAATCCCTTTTAATGTGACCAGTTTTGACACATTTCCAACAAGTAGGTGTTGCCTTCTTGTTAGGATCTGCCCATGTGTAATCATGCTATTTACGTTTGCCTTTGTTGTCATTGTACCTGGTGTAGTTTTTATGCTACACCATATTGACAACAGATGCACCAGTAGCATTGATACTTTTTGGCTTGTCATTATCCTGCACCTTGAGAGATTCCTCAATGTGCAAATGACTGCCCAACTCAACCAGAGTTAACTCCTCCTTTTTATGTTTCAAGGTATCCTTGAAATCTTTCCAAGAAGGAGGGAGTTTGTCAATGACACAAGAGACTAAAATAGCCTCATCCATGTGCATATTATGTTGTGTAAACCTTCCAAGTATACCAAGAAGTTCATTGTATTGTTCCATAACTGGTCTTGAATCAGTCATTTTGTAATTTGTGAAATTACTTACAAGGAACTTCTTACTTTATGAATCCTCAGCCATATATTTGGCATCCAAGGAATCCCATAGTTCTTTGGAAGATTCAAAGTTCTGATAAATGTCAAATAGAGAATCAGACATACCATTTAGAATTAAACCTCTGCAAATGTAGTCATCATTCTCCCATTTTCTCCTCCTCCTGATCTGCTCCACAGTAGCATCATCCCCATCATCAGGAATAGGTGTAGTCAGAACATAAACCACACTCATGCTTGACAGCAAGAAGTGCATCTTCTTCTGCCACCTCCTAAAGTCCACCCCTTCAAACTTATCAAGCTTGGAAAAGTTTGAAGCCATGTGTTTCATTGCAGCAGCAACCATTGATTATCACAAATAGTTTACTTTGATTGTTGGTGGTGATTTCCCAGCAGCAGGGTAAGATAATCAAAGGCAGTTGCAATACCACTAGGTGGTTACTGAATATCACTTGGAATCGTGTAATCACTTTCCAAAGTAAACTATTCGATCCTATGCCTGGGTTACACGAATATCTACTTGGGATAAGACCAAATGTTAGTTATTGAATTAGGCACAATCAATAACCCTTGCGCTATAAGTGTTTAAGCTTTCTGTTTGTTTCTCTTGGTTTCAGTATATCTCCATGCTGATGATGACATTCTCTATTTATAGTAGAGAATACTTACTCCTAGTCAATGGACATTATGTGTGATTAACGGTCAATTAATCACCCATAATAAGCCTCCATTATCATAGGAATAGTGGTTACATGACCAATTAAATGTGGTCATAAAGCAGTCATAACAGTCACTTAAATGAGTTAAAGCTGTTACAAATTAAACATTGCAACACTACCAGTAGGAACCATTACACTAGCAGCGGGAACCATAACACTACCAGTAGAAACCATCAGTTACTACACTACCAGTAGTAACCAATACACTAGCAGCAGGAACCATAACACTACCAACAGGAACCATCAGTTACTACATTATCAGTAGTAACCAATACTACCAGTACAAACCACTATTGAGTCAAGGTGTTCAGGGATCTCATGGGTGTACACTCTGTACCTCCTTACCCAAAACCAGGTGTGAACTAATCCCACAAGTGCACTAAATTTTCCAACAACTCTTTTAAGCTATTTTTGGATAAAAGGTCAAAGGCCCGGTAAATATATTACTCCAAAAAATGTTTAAGTACAAAGGATATGAATGAATCCCATATCTCAGCCCGTTACATAGGCGAAAAGCTTACATAACAAGATACTTCATATTCTCTATAAAAGAAAATAAACCACTACTCAAAAGATAACATTAGACTCTTATGGAAACAAAATTACTTCCTACTAAGGCCTTGGAGCTGGATACCATACGTGTCATAATAAGTATCCAAATTCTCTGGAAGATCGTAGACCTGATCCGCATAGTCATCATAATCATAGTCATCATAATCATCTGCACGATCATGACTACCACCAAATAGGTTCATTGACACATCAAAAGTGTTCACAACCTCCTCTTCATCACTATCGGAGTCAACAATCTCACCCACCTTAGAGAATGAGTTAATTCTCTTAGTAAAAGAAGTAGACAGAAAATCCTTTTTATTACATGGATAATCAACCTTTTTAATAGGATTACCATCATCATCAACAAGAGTAGCTTTCCCATCAATAAAAAGCTTTTCAAACTCCCCAATTTTCTCAACAATAGGGGTAGGACCAACATCGTTAGCTTCCATTGAATCACTCACAAGTGATTCTTGTGATACACTACAGGTCTTAAGAGACCCAACCTCCTTAGCTTCCATTGTACTACCAGAATCCACTACATTAGTAGGAGTGCCACATTCATCAGTATCGATCATATTAAGTGCAGCAAAAGGATTAGATGCAGCAAAAGGATTAGACTCTTTAAAGCTTGACAAAGTCAAAGTCTGAAGGGAGTATATTTGTCGTTTAGTGACTTTTGGGGAGGACATAATGTCCTTGCGAAAATTTTCCTCTCCAGTTCCTTCATTCTTGTAGTGATCACTACAAAGAAATTGTCTTTTAGTGACATAAATAAAAGTGTCATTACAAGTAAAAAATGTCGCAAAAAGGACAAAAAAAAGTCGACAAAAGCGAGAAAAAAAATATTACTTGATTTTTTGCTGATTTTCCTACACTTAAAGAAGTGTAAGTAAATTGAAGTCAGTAAAAGTATAGTTATAATGACAAAAAAAATTGTAAGGATAAATATTTTTTAATTTATGACAGATAATTTTTATAAAAAATGTTATTAAATGTCAAAATTGACCTTTTACTCACACTTTTTAAAAATGTTATTACAAAATTAGATTTAATGACACTTTTTTTTGTGTCATTAAAACCACAGTCACTAAGTCAATTTTTTTTTGGGTAAAGGGTTACCCCGATAAATAATATTAAAACCGAAAATTTTAAGTACAAATGGAATGTGGCTGAGATACCCTATTTACCTCAAGCTAAACATCTCGATAAACATCTAATACTAGTGCTTATGACATGCCATAAGCACTAACAACTCTAAGCACAAAAGATGCACCTAAAACAAATCAATCAACTGAAACAAGCTAACCAGCAGCTACCGTGAAAGATAAAGTTTCACCGGTATTTGGATTATTAAATAAGTTAGCCGATTCATCATACGCATTTTTGACAAGTTCTTCTTCATCTTCGTCATCCATCACCAATGTAGCATACATATTAGATGTAGTAATATTACCTTCCTTTGAGGTATGCCAGTAGACTTCAACATAGACGACGAATTAGAAGCTTTACCCATAGAAGTATTATCTTTCTTAGGTTCACTCGTTGTCGCCTTTGGGACATATTTGACATTCTGTTTAACCGAAGGACCAACAAATGGATTACCATTAGTAGACTTGGTTTTACCCTTCTTCTTATTCTTACCCGCCATTTGGAAACCGTCTTTATCCAGCACCACACTTGGATTAACAACATGTGGACTAGAAACAACAGGAGGACTCACCACTTTTTTAGGACATTGATCATGAGTGTGACCAAAAATCATGCATACATTACACCTGAGAGGTCTTCATTCATACTCAACACAAATAGTAGCTTTAGTAAAACCCTCCTCAAAAAGTGAAGGAAAACCAATAGTAACAACATCCACAAGATCAACTTCATAGTTGATCTCAATAAGACACCTAGCAAAGCTACTTCTTCCACATGAATCCTTACACATAGAGCTTGTATAAGAATCAAGCATAATAGGTTTTCCAATAAACGTAGCAATCAAACTAATACCATCCTCTTCAAACACTTGAAGAGGAACATTATGCAATTTAACCCATACCGGAACACTAGTCAATTCTTCCTTATGCAAACAAGTATCCATAAACCATTTCTTATTGATTATTGGAGATTTGTCTATCATCCACGGACCACCTTCCAAAACAGCTTCTAACCTATTTAATGTATCAAATTTAAAGAAAAATAAGCCTTTGGAATTCATCATAATCCTTTTCTTCCCATGTTTCCCCAGTTATTCCTAGCATAATACTCAAAAACTGGAAACGCCATCCTATTTCCAATAAAATAAGCATTTGGAATTCATCATAATGCTTTATGCTTGAACTATGATCAGCGAAAATTATCTTATATATAGTTTATCTATGATACCTTGCGATATATCTCCAAGTTTACGGTTATTCATAGATATTACTTACAAATAGTTAGACTGTGAAAAGTTATCAAAAAAACATTAGATGCTTAAGAAGATTATGACAATTAAAAGGGTTCATTTGATCAAATTTTAGAAGGGCTTTTGTGTCGTGTAGAATACCTGATTATAATTGAATGTATTCTAGATAAAGTAGTTTTTATAATGGAGGATTCTATGTTTAGAATGACCAAATAAGTAAGTCATTTATTGTACTTGGATGATTTAATAGGTTTTATCTAATTTGGGTTACTTAAATTTGAATCTCTGAACAAATAGTTATGAGAATTATTCAGCAACAAAGAATTGAATGTGTTTTCTGAATATCATTTCTGCACCTTTTATTTGTCTCATTTGGTTCACACACCACACATTTATATATCTTTATTAATTGATTTTCAATTATTTTCACATAATCTAAAACTAATATTATAAAAAGATATTATATTAATCGTATATATATATATATAAATATATATATATATATATATATATATATATATATATATATATATATTCTTTTAACATCTTTTGAAATCCTAAACCGAATTCAAATCATACTCCCAACCTTCCATCAAAACAAACCCACCCTAACTTTTTATCACATGTGATTTGCGAAATAATACTTGATTTATATAATAAAAATCATAAGTAAATTTATCACTTGTGAATTTTTTGGGTGAAAATTTCAACACTAGAAAAAAAAACGTCAAATATATATCTAGGTGCTCATCTATTGAAAAAACAAATGTGAAAAAACAAAATCTAGATGATATCCAATATATTTAGAAAACTAAATAAAGGACAATACTAATTATCATGAGGGTTGAGAACAGCTCCAACAAACAAAAGAGTTTTAAAAAGCCGCCATAGGATATCTAAGCGAAAGCTTTAGTTTGATGGTGCTCTCTATCATAGATATTAAAACAAATAAATAACGAATCCAAGAGTTAACAGGATTCTCCAAAAACCTTCAATATACGACGTTCTATAGGAAAACAAAATATACAAATATTAAGAATAAACATAAAATCTAGACTGAATTCAATTCATTACTGAAATATAAAGTACGTAGAGTGTTCTGGCTAAGAAAATAGCTAGTTAAGACTAGGGTTGAGGACAACTCCGACAAACAAAACACCTTTAGAAGTGTCTTCTCTTATCATGAACATGAATGGATGGTCAGCCACAAAATCAATTTCCGGTGCACACCCACCAAAAGATCCCTTAACCATACTAAAAGAAGCAGCTACTATTCCTTTTTCGTCAACTTCAATGATAGATTTCTGAAGTATCTTCGACACATAGATCATTTCGTTCTTTACTATCCCACTAAACTCTCTACTTGTTTTTAAAAAAGGCAATGTTAATCCCAGTTGTTTCATAACATCTTCAGGATCAAATGTAGTAGATATTTTAAACTTTGGTATCCATAGTTACATTTATGTTGTGTCAAATTTTTCTGAGCATATCAACCGGAAAATCTATGATATGAATTTAAATTTCCTTGATTAAACTAAAATACAACAAAAATAATGATCGAAGTAAAGGCCTCAAAAAGACTTAAACTCTTCGGAGGCATAAAGTGAAGCGTAACTTCAATAGATCGACCGTAAACCATTACTTGATCCTGCCAAAAAATTTAACTCGTCAAAAGACAATTATTATGCATAGGTCTTTTACATTACTTCAAACATTAGAGATGCTCTCTAAAATGTGCTTCACATCGACCGTTGCAAAATTAATCACATATAAATGGAATACCTAAAGATGGATAAGAAGCTATTTAGTAGCAAGTTAAGCACAACAACATTACTAGCAATCCCTTCCCCATTATCTATTGCCATACAATTACCTGCCACTTTTTACACCAAAATGAAAATAATAATACATGTTTTCACATCCAAACAATCCAATCTGTATAAATGAAATACACACAAGAGAATAAGAGATGTGCCCCAATACTATATATGCTTAGAAAGGCGTACCTGTTATAATCGATTTATGCCTTCTTTGCTTAATTTTTTTCGTTAAATCTTGTTTAAATAATGGATGACTTAACGGGGATATCTTCTATTTAATCATTTTTCATTTTAACCAATGTGCGTATTTTAACTAAGCATAAAACAAACAGCGTTTTACATCACTTTATAAATTAATTATAAAGTTTTTTACTTGTTAAGAGAATTAGTAAATTTCAAACACCACCTTAGTATATACTATACTAGACTATAGACCCGCGGGTTTCGCGGGTGGCTATATAAAAGAGTATAATCAGAAATAACCTGGAAAATAGAAGAAATAGGTATGCATCTTTTAAATACTGGTGCAACTTTTGGATTAATCTTCAAGCTTTGAACCTAAAAAATGGCCAGGTATTTACCTGCTTAAGTTGCAGTTCAGTCATGCTGAAATAAAAATTTCCCACATAAAGCTTCTGATTAGCTGCACCATAGAAACCTGCAATGCCGCTTATTCGTCCAGCTAAAGCAATAGATTGCACCAGATCTTTTCAGCCTCTCAAACTTAAACCATTACTGGTTGTCCAAGAAGTAAATGACCCGACATTAGCAATAACTTAAATAGTAGTATTAGTTCATGCTAGCGCATGAAGATGTAGATAACAAAGCCTTTCCTTGTTGGTATAGGTGACACTTATTTTATCATGTGAACTACTCTGGCCATCGTTTCTATATATTTACTAAACATACATTTATTTCATTGTGTTGGACCAAATGGAAGAATACAGAGAAGATTAGCATGGCCCTTACACAATCCGATAGATACACATATAGCATCGACCTATCCGTAAGTAAATTTCCCAAAATTGCCCGCTCTTAAGTCCTAAACCAAGTAATAAATTCATAATTCATAAGTTTCATATAAAAGAGAGACAAAAAAAAAGTTGTATGGAGTGGGTCAATTGTTAAATCCTAAGGCACAATGGTTTGTAAGTGTATTCTATCTTCAGCATTGTATTTTGTAAATGAAAAGTAAATAAATTGAAACATCACTTCAAGATCATAGACATATGCAAACATTGACTTTAAAAAAAATGGTATTATTAGGTAATAAAATTTCCATGTAAGCTACATAACAGGCCACAAGTGCTTAGGGTCCAAAGTGAAATTAAACCCAGAACAAAACACTTACTTTCTAGTAACTTTTAAATTTTATGAGGAGCTTCATGTTAAAGAAATGACGTTTCAAGAAGATCAGAGAAACTAAAGTGAAATGTATAGCTATGAAAGACGTACAACAGGTATACCCATGGTGTTTAATAAGAAGCCATAACCAAAATAAAGTTCTATGGTTTCACCAATGCCAAAGGCAGTTGCCAGCGCCAATAAAGCTGAGACCAATGGCATAAACTTCTTTTGACGGCCGGTCTTGCCATCTGAAGAGAGAAAATTCAAGAAAACTTCATTAGCTTAAACATGTATACTTCTGTATTAGTAGGTGATTCAAACTGGAAAATCACATAATTAATTATTACCCTGTTCACCACAAGTATAACCATCACCATCCTTTACTAATACTACTTGTTCTTCAGCAACGAATGAAGCTTTGATATTGAGCAGAGGAATATTGAACAATTTTGCCACCAGATAGAATATTGATATAGAAACACCAACATCAGTCAATCAGTAGATCCTACATTGATCAACAACAACATACTAACTTAAATATACATATTTCAACAGATTACAAAATGACGTTGTATGAGATAAGATTTGCCAGGTGTTAATATGACGTAAGATTATGACGTCAGAAAGGGGATTTGTGGCATTCAAAAATCTTTCAATATGGTTATTTGTTTACTTGCTCAGTTCTAGTTATGGTCTCCATAATACCCAACCAACAAATATAAACTTGGTATTCCACTATCAATTCTCTATTTATGTACAAGTCTCTGGCATTGACTACCATGGCGTAACTATCACAAATATATTAATTTCATGTACTCCAATTTGTAAACTCAGGGCATGCTTGGTAAAGGGTTATAGAGGGTAAGGAAATATAATGAAAAAAGGTGGTTGGTGGAGTATAATGCAATGACCCATTACCCAATAGTGGGTAAATGAGTGTTGGAAGTAAAGTAATCAAGAAAAACATAAGTCTTGAAAGTGGAAGGACCAATAGTATAGATTAGAAAGTAAATAACTGTAAAGTAGTTAATTTCTGTAAAGTGTGAAAGGGTGTGTCGCTTGGGTCACATCCCTTGAACCGGTGTGATGGTTGAAACACAATCATTTGCATACTATAAATAGATACCATTGTAACCTTTTAGAAGTGTGGATTAATATTAATAAAGTGTGCTTTACATAAACATCCCACCCTCTGTGTTTGTTATACCGAGTCCCTGCACATCAGTTTGTGCATACTCTTACTCTTATCATATATTGTTCATCCAAGTATAACATGATTAGCAAACCCAGAAATCTCAACATGGCATCAGAGCCCATGGTTAAAGATCCTGGAAGAAGATGAAAAAACTAAGAAACCTGTGAAAAATGTTTGCGAGATCATATTACAATCAAGGAAGATATCGCGTTGAAGAAGATGAAGACCCGAAACAGAACATGAAGATGATCATGGACACGTTACTGTTGGGCAGAAAAGAAAGAAGGATGTTGCAAGATAATACATTCCAGAAGAGAGATGTCTTACGCATATGGCGGGAATAAGACATGGTTCATAGGCTTGATAATGGTTACCAAGATGCTGCAAGAAGAGAAGCCAAAAGAAGAAGTGGGAAGAAGCAGTTGAACTGCAGAAAAGTAGAGACCCACAAGGCTTGCAGGGTGTGGACATGGTCTACACAGAATGGAGCAGTTAGGAACACAAGAACAAGTAATGGACAGATTTGGTGTTAGGATGGATCACATGAAGAAGTCAAGAACAAAGACGATGATCCATGGAACGATAAAAAGGCAACACATGAAAGAAAGAACAAGTAAAGGCGATTAGAACTTCAAAAGAGAATGATGCAAAGAAGGAACGAGACTGTAAATCGAAGACGAACAAGAACAGAGCGAAGATTATGATTTCTTGATTAGGGGAGTGAATGTTGGAAGTAAAGTAATCAAGAAAAACATAAGTCTTGAAAGTGGAAGGACCAATAGTATAGATTAGAAAGTAAATAACTGTAAAGTAGTTAATTTCTGTAAAGTGTGAAAGGGTGTGTCGCTTGGGTCACATCCCTTGAACCGATGTGATGGTTGAAACACAATCATTTGCATACTATAAATAGATACCATTGTAAACTTTTAGAAGTGTGGAATATATTAATAAAGTGTCTTTTTACATAAACATCCCACCCTCTGTTGTTTGATAACGAGTCCCTGCACACATCAGTTTGTGCATACTCATATTGTTTTCATTATATTGTTCATCCAAAGTAGAATGATTCGCAAACCCAGAAATCTCAACATGGCATCAGAGCCCATGGTTAAAGATCCTGGAAGAAGATGAAAAAACTAAGAAACCTGTGAAAAATGTTTGCGAGATCATATTACAGTCAAGGAAGATATCGCGTTGAAGAAGATGAAGACCCGAAACAGAACATGAAAATAATCATGGACACGTTACTGTTGGGCAGAAAAGAAAGAAGGATGTTGCAAGATAATACGTTCCAGAAGAGAGATGTCTTACGCATATGGCGAGAATAAGACATGGTTCATAGGCTTGATAATGGTTACCAAGACGCTGCAAGAAGAGAAGCCAAAAGAAGAAGTGGGAAGAAGCAGTTGAACTGCAGAAAAGTAGAGACCCACAAGGCTTGCAGGGTGTGGACATGGTCTACACAGAATGGAGCAGTTAGGAACACAAGAACAAGTAATGGACAGATTTGGTGTTAGGATGGATCACATGAAGAAGTCAAGAACAAAGACGATGATCCATGGAACGATAAAAAGGCAACACATGAAAGAAAGAACAAGTAAAGGCGATTAGAACTTCAAAAGAGAATGATGCAAAGAAGGAACGAGACTTTAAATCGAAGACGAACAAGAACAGAGCGAAGATTATGATTTCTTGATTAGGGGAGTGAATGTTGGAAGTAAAGTAATCAAGAAAAACATAAGTCTTGAAAGTGGAAGGACCAATAGTATAGATTAGAAAGTAAATAACTGTAAAGTAGTTAATTTCTGTAAAGTGTGAAAGGGTGTGTCGCTTGGGTCACATCCCTTGAACCGATGTGATGGTTGAAACACAATCATTTGCATACTATAAATAGATACCATTGTAAACTTTTAGAAGTGTGGAATATATTAATAAAGTGTCTTTTTACATAAACATCCCACCCTCTGTTGTTTGATAACGAGTCCCTGCACACATCAGTTTGTGCATACTCATATTGTTTTCATTATATTGTTCATCCAAAGTAGAATGATTCGCAAACCCATAAATCTCAACAATGAGCCATTGCGCAATAAATTGGGAGGAATGGTTTTCTTTGCCTTTGCCCTTCCCACTATTATCATTGTCTTTCCCTTTACCTTTCCCAAATTTGAACAAAGCACACCCTCAGTCATCATAAATTTGTAACACAAGTAAACCCAAACAACTTATTATCAGTACATTCTTGAGAAAGAATATAGGATTTTTCGAGAGAGAAGTTGTTGTTTTTTTTTTTTTTTTTTTTTTTTTTTTTGACACTGGAACACAATTACAAAATTTGGATGTGAACAAAAAAACGTATAATCACGTTAAGAAGATGAATAAATTCTGATTTTTTTTTTAAACATTATCAAAAACTAACACAAGATAACAGTTTTTCGAATCACAATTTTTTTAGATTATGAACACAAAAAATTTAAATTACACAATCATACAAATCAATATAAAGATTCAAATTAACAAAACCCTTAAAATGAATCATCACAACAAAACCCCTAATATGAACCATCATAATAAAAAAAAACCCAATATGAATTAGGTATAAATAAAATAATAAAAATAAATTATTTACCTTTGTCAAGCGAATTAGTAATCAGAAACATCAGCAAAAGGCCAAATCGTGATTGAAGCTGTAATGGAATAAGAGGGTGATGTTTGGTTGAATAAAGGTGTTGAATAGCAACAGTTACTAAAAGATGGAGTTGTATGAGATAAGATTTGCCAGGTGTTAATATGACGTAAGATTATGACGTCAGAAAGGGGATTTGTGGCATTCAAAAATCTTTTCTTTTATTATATATAAAGATACCCCAAAAAGAAAAAGTAATGAACTATCATGGGCAACTGAAACAAGCTCAAAAAGTCAAAAACATGTTATAAATTGTTACGAGATTCTTAAGTTTCTTCAGAACTTTGTTTTGCTGACTAAGAAAGGAGTTAATGAGCGGGATAGATTGCCTTTCACTTCATGATGTTTCCGCTTCAGCCTACATCCAAAGAAGGTGATGGCATAATACAAACAGTCCTCTTTGTGTAAACCACAAAACTTGAGTATGAACTCATAAAAATGCTACGATATTATTACAAATATTGCCGCAAAGGAATGCATATGTCGATTACCTTGTAGTTTGCTAAATAAAGCTTAAGTATGTATTAGACTATTAGCATATGCCTATTAACTAGGGCGTCAATTTTCGACACGACACGATAAACGAAACGAACTCGACAAGAAGTTAAACAGGTTCGGGTTGAGGATAAATAGGTTTGGGTTGAGTAAGTATTAAACACGTTAATCTGTGAACCCGTTTAAGTATAAGTCTTTAAATAATAAAATATATATAACTTGGTTTTTATGTTGGATTTTCGTTAAATGTGTTTTGTTATGTACTTAATTAAACGGGTCAATCAGTGAACCCGTTTAAGTATATAAGCCTCTAAAAAAATGAAATATATAACTTAGTTTTAATGTTGGATTTTGATTAAATGTACTTTATTATGTACTTAATACGAGTGAAATTGTCGTTGAGTTATTTGTATGTAACTTTTATCATTTTTTATATCGTTATATTATTTTTGGATTTAAACTAGCCGAATCGACAAATTTGGCCGCTTGATCTATGTACTTAAACAAGTTAAACAGGTCACATATTATGCATGTCTGGATTAGGGTTGAGTTTCTTGACACGATTAATAAACGGGTCGTATTTATGTAAAGGTTATACTAACCCGCCAATCAGTGAACCCGAATAGATCAACCCCAACACGACTCAATTGCCACCTCTACTATTAACCAGTTTAACTATTAAGGTTACTATACTAATTAAGTTTTTCTATTAAAACTGTCATCATATGTACAAATGATTTTATGAAACAGTTGTTTTTAGGTTTCTACATGATATTAGAGCCATCATTTTTGATCCGATAAATCTCACTTTAACCAAACCCCACTCCAGTATGGCCCAATTTGTCTAAAATTTCATTTCCCCAATTCAATTTCAAGAATCAAGAAAATATTAGGGTTTAAGCCAAAAAAAACAAAAATTTTTAAAAAAAATGCAGCGTTTGAAATCATTGTCAGTATTGAAACGTTCATTGCAGTTGAAATGTAGTAACAGTTTTTGTTATCACTCTAGTTCTGCTGCTCAACGTGATAATGTTTATGATCATTTTCAAGATGAGGTATATATATAAATCTTGAAATGTATAAGGTTTTTATTTAGTTTTAAGTTTGTGATGGTTGATGGGTGTGGATTTGAGGGGATGTTTTGGATTAGCTTGTTTTTCGGGCTTATGAGCTTATTTGAAATTGGAAAAGCTTATAAGCTTGGTCTTTTCGGACTTTTAAAACCGAAAAAAACCGAAAAACCGAAACTGATTTTTGGAAAAAAAAACGGTTTTTTGAAAACCGGTTTTTGTGCACCTCTAACGCATACTGATGTCACCACCGTAATGAGAACCACGCGCGGTTAGTGACCACCTCGGATCTAAGAGACTAGCAATCCAAAACATCCTCATCATATATAAATATGATTGTTGGGCCAATATGATAGACCTCAGCCCAAATCATAACAAAACTGGACTCCAAATCTTGAAGCAATCACCTTTATGAACAATTTAACATATTAACAGGTACCCATTAAGGAATCTTGAAATGGGTTTGGCCCAATTTGTCTAAACTTTCATTTCCCCAATTCAATTTCAAGAATCAAGAATCAAGAAAATATTAGGGTTTAAGCAAAAAAAATTAAAAATTAATAAAAATGCAGCGTTTGAAATCATTATCAGTATTGAAAAAGTGGAAATGTAATAACAGTTTTTGTTATTACTCTAGTTCTGCTGCTCAGCGTAAACTAAATCATTTTCAAGATGAGGTATATATATAAATCTTGAAATGTATAAGTGTTTTATTTAGTTTTAAGTTTGTGATGATTGATGGGTATGGATTTGAGGGGGTGTTTTGGATTAGCTTGTTTTTCGGGCTTATGAGCTTATTTGAAGTTGGAAAAGCTCATAAGCTCGGTTTTCTCGGCTTATGAAGTTGAGCTTATGGACTTATACAGGTTGATAAGGTCATAAGCTGAAAAAAATGAGCTTGTGAGTTTTTTCTGTTTCAAATGAGCTCATAAGTCCGAAAAATAAGCTGATCCAGGCACCCCTCAAATGTTTGTGATGTTTGATGAGTTAAGGGGTGATTGGATCAGCTTGTTTTCCGGGCTTATTGGCTTATTTGAAATTCGAAGAGCTTGTAAGCCCATTTTTTTGGCTTATGGAGTTGAGCTTATGGACTTGAGAAGCTCAAGTCGATAAGATCATAAGCTAAAAAAAATGAGCTTATGAGCACTTCCAATATCAAATAAGCCCATAAGCCTGAAAAATAAGCTAATCCAGCACCCACTAAGTTTGTGATGTTTTATGTGTATGATTTTGGGGTGTTTGAATTAGATTGTTTTTCGAGCTTATGAGCTTATTTGAAAGTGGAAAAGCTCGTAAGCTCATTTTTTGGGGCTTATGGACTTGATAAGTTAAAGTTAGATGAGGTCATAAGCCAAAAAATGAGCTTATGAGTTTTTCCAATATCAAATAAGCCCATAAGTCCGAATATAAGCCGATCCAAACACTCCCCTTAAAAGTTTGTGATGTTTAATGATTCAGGTTTTGGTGGAAGGAAGAGCTTTTTCAAGAGCTGCTATACTTAATAGACCATCTCAGCTCAATGCTATTAATACTTCTATGGTATCCCCTCAACCTCTGTTTTTTTTTCTGACAAATTTTTTATTGATTTTACGCACTTTCGACATTTTTTTTTAGAGTTGGAACTTTTAGTCTAGATTCAGTGTCTTGAATTTGTTTGAAATTTTGACCCACAAATTAGAATAACTGTTACCAATTAGGTTAGGATGTTACATAAGTTGATGCCACGTGTGCTAGACTTAAGTTCCCTATACATGTTACGGGTCATTTTTAGAAAAAGTTCACAACACCGAAAGTTGAGCAATTAAACCTTTAAAAAATGATCACATAAGTGGAACGATGGTGAAGTTTCTTTGATACGTTTTAACCACTCAAGTTTCAGTTTTGAATTCACTGTTATGCATTCTTATTGAACAATGAAACTGCCTCTATATTATCAATTAGAAATGTTGACGTGGTGTGATAAACGTGTAGTCCATATCATATGAACGTGATCGTGTGGCATCCATTCTGCAACAGGCATCCATGTCATCTAGCTTATATAGTTGTCACGTTGTGTCAGCATATGTAACCGGGTAATACAAGTGGCGGATGAATTTTTCAATAAGAATTCACAAACTTTTAACAAAACCGAAACTTGAATGGTCAAACATATTTAGAAAAAGTAATCATATATATGTTTTTGTTCTATGATGATTATTTGTTACCTAATTTTTTGAATGTTATTAAAATTTTATATGTACGTTCGTCGGATACAAAGACTTTACGAGTCATGGGAAGACATCTCACAGATTGGATTTGTGACCATGAAGATATTTCATATGCTTATATGAAATTTATTAACTCTTTACGTTAGGCATAGACAATGTTTGTGTCTCTAAATGTCATTCGAATTTATTGAAGGGTAGTGGTAGGGCATTTTCTTCTGGCGGAGACATGGTAACCATCTATCGTTTGCTTCAAGAAGGTAGACATATCTTTTAATTGGCTTATATTTATAATTATATGTATATATAGTTATTGTTGATGCATATATAGTTATTGTTGATCTTAGCAATTTTCCTGTTGGCATATGTACAGGCAAAGATGCAGAATGCAAAGAATTTTTCAGGACTCTGTATCAGTTTATATACCTTGTAGGGACGTATTTGAAACCAAATTTGAGTATCTAACTTTCTTCTCTTCGAAAAAAATAATATACTAGTTCTGATGTCAATCTCTAACGTAGGTACTTTTTTCGAGTTGTGAGATAAATATCTTGCATATATATCAGGACAATGAAACACCAGATTGTTACTGACATCTGATATTGTCAGTTATCCAAACGATGCTGACTTTAGTGCTTTAAGATTTGGATACAGTATGTGTCTATATCTTAAAAACAAGTAGGGTTGGATCAGTTGGAAAACCCCTTGCCTCTCAACCGAGAGGTCAGGGGTTCGATCTTCACTCCCTACAAAAGGCCGGAGGTCCTTTCTACCTTTGGTAGAACTGGAAGCAGCCTCTCTACCTTAGGTAGGGGTAAGGCTGTCTACATCTTAACCTCCCCCAAACACCGGAAACGGTATTGGGTGCCCATAACCCGTGGAAGACGGCATTGGGAGTTACTTCACTTTTTACTTTTTTATGTTTCTATATCTTACATATGGTGATTATCTATATCCATGTTGAGACACAATTGGGCCGAGATGATATATATGCGAGAACTAAAAGAGTATATTAGTTTACTACATTAAAGTTAGTTTCTATCCATTGACATACTTTTTTCAGTGTATGTAAAGTTTGGTGTTTGACTATTGACCTAATTGACAGTTGACTATCTTGGATGGTATCACAATGGGCGGTGGTGCAGGAATCGCAATTCCTGGAATGTTACGCATTGCAACTGACAAAACTGTATGAAGTATCCTCTTTTTAACCAGTCTTTGATAAAACTTTTGACTTACAAAATAAAGTGACTATATATGTATGAACTACACGCTTGCAGGCTTTTGCAACTCCAGAAGTTCAAATGGCTTCCATCCGGATTCAGGGGCTTCGTTTATCTTTCTTGTCTCCCTGGTTATTTGGGTAACTTTTGTAATTTAAAATATGTAGCCTCCACTTAGGTTTAAGATAATCATCAAGCATAGTAATTTGTAGTCGTTGTTGCGTAATACTAGTGGTTTCACGAGGTATTTTTGAAGCCCCGGGTTTGCTTTCTGCTAAGAATTTTCAGTTATTTAAAAGAAATTTGAGAAACTCTTTCAGAAGAATTTGTTAATAGATGAAAGATTAATATGGGTCGAGCTTCTAAGCATATTCTCTTCAAATGGTTTGGATCGTCGCGGAAACTCTGATCACCTGCATCTCTTTTGAGTCTCAATTGACCCTTCTCCAATGACCTAACCCAAAGCAATAAGCAACATATGTTCCAGTAACCTTCACCCATGAGTTGTATTGAATCAATGATTTATTCACTTATTACAGATAAGAGTTATGATTACTAAATAGAAAACAAAGTCAACTAAAAATTGTGTGTGAACTTACAATAACGTGACAACTTTACAATTTTCCGAATGACTTTGCTTGCATCTAAATAATTTGCATTCTTAAATCAAACAACACTAAACTTGCTTATAAGAATCTAAGTTATTTTCATTCTTAAATCAGACAGCACTAAACTTGCTTATAAGGAACGAAAAGTCAAACTTGCAATAACGTGACGTGATAACTTAAAGACGTCCTTATTATTTATTTTTAATTTTTAGTTTTTACGCTATAGACTATCATATAAAACAATGACGACTTGAACATCATCTACCTCGTCATTTAACTACACATCTTTTACCATGTTATGCATTCATGTTAAGCGGACGATTAATTCTTCCACCCCAATTGCACATCATCAGTACGTATGACGATTAATTCTTTAACCAATGTTCTACTGTATGTAGACATCACTTCCTTATTCTGTGTTCTTGTAGTTCTCAATTTTTGTTATGTTTCATTTCAACCAATTCTAGTTATTTGCCCGAAAAGAAATCCTAGGTCGTTTCCTCATTATTTTATGCAGTTAATATTTGGATCATAAATGTTCTTCACTGCTAAAAACAGTTATGAGGGTAGGGATCGAATGTGTCATACTTACACCCAAATCAAACTCTCCGACCTCCCAATCCCCCCCAACCCTAAAAATCCCAAAATTGCAAAATTGAAACATAATGCTGATGAGATTGATGAAATTGATGACGTGGCACCGTTTGATTACAGCCAATTTGAGCTATTTGAGTCTGGTTCTGGTAAGAAAGTAAAAAGCCCCAATTTTGGTGAAATTGATGACGTGGCGCATCTGGGTATCGGTCAATTTGATGAAATTGATGACGTGGCGCATCTGGGTATCGGTCAATTTGATGAAAATTCAAAAAGCCCCTATTTTTATGAAACTGCTGACGTGGCAGATGAGGTTGATGACGTGGCACATCTGGGTAACGGTCAATTTGAGGTGTACGAGGTTAATTCTGTTAAAAAGGTAAAAAGCCCTAAATTTGGTGAAGTTGATGACGTGGCACCTTTTAATTCTGTTAAGAAACATAAAAGCCCTAATTTTAGTAATAAGGTGGAATTTGATGAGGATGATGAGTTAGGAAGTGATGACGAGGATTTGGAGGATGAGACGATTGATTTGAGGTATACGAGGTTAATTCGGATGACGAGGGTGAATTTGAGAGTGATGAGGAGGAGATGGAGAGAGAGGAGTTGCGGGAGAAGGAGAAAGGAGTACTGGGGGTGATGAGATGTTTTGACCAGGCGAAGATTTACGTGTGGTCGGGTGACAGAGGGAACGGTGTGGTGGCGTTTCGTCGCGAGAAGTTTGTGCCGTTAGGTGGGCCGTCGGGTGGAGACAGAGGTGGGAATGTGTATCTACAAGTTGACGGGGCTATGAATTCGTTGTTGCCGTTTAGGAATAGTATTCATTTTAGGGCGGGAAGAGGGAGTCATGGACAAGGGAGTAAGATGAATGGGGCGAAAGGGGAGGATGTGGTGGTGAAAGTGCCGCCCGGGACGGTTGTTAGGGCGGTTGGGAAAGACGGGGTTGTTGGTGATGTGTTGTTGGAGTTGTTGTATAGTGGGGATAAGGCATTGTTGTTGCCGGGTGGACGAGGTGGGAGAGGGAATGCTTTGTTTAAGTCTGGGACGAATAAGGTGCCCAGGATTGCGGAGAATGGTGAAGAGGGTCCCGAAATGTGAGTTTTTCTAGCTTTTACGATGTCATTTCGTTTGTTATTGATTATAAGGGTTAGTACATGTACTTTGCGTTTTTGCACTTAGGTTACTAAACTTACAAAAAACGGCATTTAGATCAATTCTCAAAAAAGTGGGTTTTATAAGCTAAGTAACTTAAGCGTATAAATTTTATAACTTAAGTAACCTACATATCGTGTTTTATGAGTTAAGTGACCTAAGTGACAAAAACTGAATGTTTAGTACTTTAGTAACCTTGGCGCATATTACTCTTTGATTATAGTAAGACAGGATAGTTTTGATGAGATAATATGTTTCAAAATGCAATTCCAAACACTGCCTTAGAATTGGACTAGTAGCTACTATTGTTGTGTATGCTTATTGTAATGATCGTTAGTGATTGGTGTTTTTCGCCAGGTGGTTGGAATTGGAGCTTAAGTTGGTTGCAGATATTGGAATAGTGGGTGCTCCAAATGCAGGAAAAAGCACTTTTCTGAGTGTTATTAGTGCTGCTCAACCGAACATTGCAAATTACCCCTTCACGACACTACTTCCCAATTTGGGAGTTGTTTCATTTGATTACGATGCTTCTATTGTGGTGGCCGATCTTCCAGGTTTACCTGAAGGAGCGCACAGAGGTTTTGGTTTAGGCCACGAGTTTCTTCGGCATACAGAAAGATGTTCTGCTCTGGTATAATTCTTTATGCATTCACTGCACATCTTCTATTTTAAGTTGTAAATAGAATTTACGGAGTATGTAATTATACTCTCCTGATTATGGGAAATAAATGGCCCTGTTGTATTTTTGTACTTTCGTAGGGGGTTAGATCTAATTTACCCTTAGATAAAGCGTTTGTTATTTTATTGCAATTGGTATGGATGACTTGATATCACAATTATCGTATAACTGAACTTAGAACGAAACTCCAAACGCACCTTAGTTTATATATCTTTATGCATGCTCCTCCACAGATAAAACTAATGTTCTTATCAACATATTTACTGTTAATTATATTATTGCGAATTAATAGTGTTATTATCGGAATGGAGGCTTAGGTACACATTGTTGATGGTTCGTCTCAACAACCAGACTATGAATACGACGCAGTTCGTCTTGAGCTAGAAATGTTCAGTCCTGAAATTGCTGAAAAGCCATTTATAGTTGCATACAATAAAATGGATCTTCCTGATGCATATGAAAAGTGGGAATCATTCCGGGATTACCTTCGTTCACGTGGGATTGAACCTTTTTGCATCAGTGCTATAAATAGAGACGGGACCAGAGAATTGATCACTGCTGCTTATGAGCTTGTACGGCAAGGAATTGAAGATAGAAAAGATGAAAGTAAGCACGTTTTATCTTTTAAACTAACATTAATGGCTATATGTTCTGTCTGTTACTTTGTTACTTATCTACGGCCACACTTGTCTCATGTAGGTTGGAGAGATCCTGTACAATTTAGTCATGTGGCAGAAATGGTGAAAAAGCAGCGAACTGCCCCCATTAACGAGTTTGAGATCTCTCATGATAGCTCTTCTGATACATGGCATATCGAAGGAGCGGGTTTGCAACGATTTGTTCAAATGACCAACTGGAAGTAAGTTTGAATGACGAACATGTAGTTAGGATAATATTGAGTTTAAAATCATATCACGTAACCGAACCATATGTCCATATCATCATGTATTGTCTCACAAGAGTAAGTTTGATACGTGCCATAATCTTGACCTGGGGTTTTGATTTCAACTTAAGACTTGCCATATCCATAACACTTTATGTGTTTTTTTACGTACCTAATTTGATATTGACGTCTACTTTTTCTACAACAGATACATGGACTCTGACATAAGGTTTCAGCATGTGCTAGAGGCATGCGGCGTTAACAAGTCTTTAATTAAACGTGGTGTGAAGGAAGGTGATACGGTCATCATAGGCGAGGTACGTTGCCTGGCTCTCGAACTAATATAAAAATGGATTTATTTTGGTCCATATTTCTGCTAATATCAAGTTATTGGGTAAACGTATAAAATTTAAAGGAAAAAAAAGAAACTAGTTGATCGATTTTAAGTCACCCGAACTATGCATAAGTAGTCAAGTGTTTTACAAGCTCAAAGTTATTAAAAAAAGGTGTGGTATGAAACTCCAAAAAGAATGGTGGGTCAACCCAACCTATTTTGACATGCCTCTAAGGCCCCAATAGTATCCCTGTATTGACCCAAACCCATCGCGTAACTTTGCCCATTTCGCGTCCTATATATATTATATATTTGTTCGCATGTATTACAATCTTGTACTAATTGCAAGTCTTTCCGTTAATGCTAGATGGAGATGGTATGGCATGATTCTGCAACCACTTCTGGCCCCAACAGGAAGCTCTCAACAGAATCTGTGAAGTGGGCTAATTGGAAATGATCTATTTGGGATTAAAAAAAACAGATTACATGCTAGTTAACAATAGGTGCTGGTTATTTATGAAGGTATACATCGTCAAACCACATATTTCTTGAGTTTATTTATTAATTCTTGCACAAGTCCTGGAAATCATATCCATGATGCTGAAACTTTTGGCTCATCATTGGTAAATAGCATATGGTTCCCTTGCTATTTTGCAATACATAAAGAACATATACTAACGGGGACTTTTATATTATCTTAGAGGCGGAAATTCTGGCCCTTTTACTTATGAGTTTGTTGATTTGGTAATGGTTTGTCCCTAATGGGTCACATGAAAAGTCTAGCGAAAATGGAAATGGGTCTCTAAATGGTCGACGGGTTGAAAGATAATCAAAGTGTTCTTAATGCCCACAATCTAAATCGTTTTACTTTTAAGAAATTAATACTATAGAATTTTTAATGAAAATGTTCACCGCTTGACCCGACCCGGACCATCAGGCCACCACATATACCTGCTCGTTTTGCCATCTCTAGGTTATTGCAAAAGACTAAACCACTTGATCAAGTGTAACTGGGCATTCTTGGCTTTTACGTTTTAATTATGCTCATTGTTGCGGCTTTCACTAGCTTAAAACATGTTCTATATCGAGCATGAGCATATTCTGTTATCACTTTGTTGAACCTAATATGTCTTTATTACTGCACAGTACGTGGCAGATGGTTGGTTGCAGAAATAGGATCATCTGCAGATGATCAGAGCAGCAGTTCATATGTAAGTTAATGGAGCAAGGTTGTTCCTGTGTTTGTAGTTGTGTTAGTTGATGTATTTTTAGTCTTTAAATAGGATGACACTATTTATGTATGTATCATGTTAAGTCATGTTAAGTTACATACAAGTTTTGATCGTTTTTTGGAATAGACGTCCAAACTAGAAACTAAGAGCAAATCAGTCTGGTCAACCTTTTGTAAGTTGATAATTATTCTGTAGAAAATTCAATAAAAGGGTAAACTACTATATACTAATTTCGTTTCAGGTGTACTTTATTTATTATCAAATACATCTTTGGTAAATGCAGATGCGAAAATGTAGCTTATCTTAAGTGTTAAAATTAGGGTTTTATGCTTTAAATACATCTTCGGTAAATGCAGATGCGAAAATGTAAACCACATGGATGATTTATGTAATTAGCTCAACGAAGTATATCGTGTATAGTAAACTTTATGTTATCCGCGTGTTTCAACGACATATACTATTTAGTTAAATTTTTCGACGAACAATAATTTTCAGTTATACATGCTTTATATTATCATATATTCTTTCGGTTTACATAGAGGTGCAAGGCAAACGATCAACAAGCTGCGCCGCTAGCCCTTTTTGAATTGCAAAACCAAGTCTTGTAAAAACTACATTTGTAGATCTAGGTGTATTGCAATGTATAACTCGTTGGACTCTATTGAGGAGCTTTACAGCCTCAGGTGCAAGGAAAACAAATGTAACAATTGGTAATTTCACCTTACTTTTTATCACGAATACTTATCCATTTTCTACGTATAATTTTTTTTACAACATCAACTTATTTGACTACAACATGTGACGTCAATGTTTTGAAAGGCTCAAGGCGCACTAAGGCGCGAAGGGGACCAAAGAGCCTCGAGGCGAGGTGCATACCAAGGCGCGGGATTCATGAATACGAGGCGCACTAAATACATTAAGTTTTTTTTATAATATATGTGACCATTTATGTAGCTTAAATAACACAAAATAACATTAAATACTTAATACATGACACATATAGCCATTATAAAGATTAAAATGGATCAGTTGTCACTTCTCAAATGGATCAAATCGTTGGCTCGATGAACTACATATAGATTAAAATCCATATCAGACTAAATATGCTTGTGTCCTACACTTACAGACTTACATCTAAAAAAGTTCACAATTTAACCCAAATATCAAGCAAGCAACATATTAATATTCAAGGCATAATGAAAATCATACAAATACTCACCCTATGATGTGATGCTTGAAGATAAAATAAACTTATGATGTTATTTACAAATCAATAAAATAAACAATCAATAAAAATCAGTTCAAGATATAAACTTATGACGTGAGAAAGATTACAAATTTGTAAAATGATTAGAATCTATAGTTACCCACTTGATTGTGTGTTTTAGTTCTTTTCCAAATTAGGGTTATTAGATATAACTTAAAAGGCTCATGTATATAACTTATAAGGCCCATGTATCTTATCTTAATATTTAGAAAACAGCCCCAAAACCTGTTACATCTCTGAGGCGCAAAAAGCCCCAAGGCGCAAAGGCGCAAAAAAGCCCCAAGGCGCTGCGCTTTTTATGGGATTCATGCATGCCACGAGCCTCGATCCGAAAAAATCCCTAGAGCTTGAGCCTTGAGCGAGGCGCGCCTAGGCGCGCCTCAAGGCGCGCTTTTTAAAACTATGTGTGACGTAACTCACATTTTCAACGAACGTACTTACACACGGACCGACACCGACGACCTTATGTTTATTTCACATAAACATACTTATATGTCAAGTATCAAAAAGTTTTCAACCTTTATTTGCCACTTTACGTTAACTCATTAACGTACGATTCCTAAACATTCAAGCTAAACGTTTTCTATCTATTTGAGTTTTCACAAAACCCTAACTTATGATAACGATGGTTTTGAGTAACTAAACCATAAACCCTAAAGTACAATACTCCAAAGCTAATGTACAAGTATTTAAAGCAAAAAACTCTAACTTTAAGATATAATATGTTATAACTAATTACCTAAATGGAATACTATTAACGCACGTTTAAATTGATTTAAACATGACCAAATATATATTTAAACAAGGTTTGTTTTTGCATAACGCCTGGTATCTAAATAGTTTTGCATCATATATCGTGCAACGCCGGTAAAGGAAGATGGTAAAACAATCCGCTTTCCAAATTACATTTTATTTTGTAATGACGTCAATTTTATCCTACGTTTCAAAGATGCTACTTATGTTCTTTTATTTCGGTTGGACCTTATGCTTTATTTGGATATGAAATATTTTGCATTGTTATTGGTTAAAATTATTTTAAAAATAAATTATCATTCACTTGTACATTTATTATTGGAAAAATGTATAATTGAATAACATTTGCTGGTCGCAAAATATAGTCACAGGGTACCCGCCGCCACATTACGCGGGTACCCTGCTAGTTATAATAATATGTACCTTTTATATTGGGTGGTGTTTTCTTTTTACATTAAATGAAGGGCTAAAAAGTCAAATGGTTGAATATTTGTTGTATTAGATGGTTGCACTAATAGCTTAGTTGTATTTACTGATATTTTATATTAGGAAATCTTGAAAAAATTTAAAAGAGAAGGTCAAATATGTTTTATACATAACGCGTTGCGTTGACGGGTACCTGTGATTGAATTTTTTGGCGAGCAATATTTTGCTATTATATGTTTACCGTGATAATAACTTTATAGTAAGTTAGAGTGTTATTTATTTATTTATTTATTTTTTGCAATATCATACTATTTCATAAAAAATTATTAGTATAATACATAGTTTGTACAATAAGCTTAATAATTTGTATTTTTTACTTAAGCATTTCAAAAACTACATTAATGGTATTTGTTGATCGATCGATTTATGTATGTAGTTTTGCACAAGTTAATTGTACATAATGCTTTAATAGATGTTTTTGCTTAAAATCAATATTAGGAAATTTTAAAAATTTATTAGGATACTCCATTATAAGATGGTAAAATCTTTTATATAATAAAGGAATTACATCATTTTCGAAGTGATTTTGTCAATTCATTCTTGTTGAAAAAACAATTGGGCTAATAGCAGAGCTCGATTTCGTCACGTAATCAAAATCGTGTGATGTGATTGGTTAATAAAAGTCAAAATTAAATTGATTTTAGTCAAAATTTAATAAATTTGGTGACAAATTTTGGTTGATAAAAAAAACACATAAAAATATAGGTGTCAAATTTGTGAAAACAAAAACTTAAAAAAAGATGAGATAATTAATAAAACTTTAGTGGTTGAATTTTTAAAAATTATATAGAGTTAAATGTAATATTATAAGTCTCCATGTTTTTTAATAACTTCGGAGTATAAACAAATGTCCACTTATACTTTATATCTTAAAAAATACAATATATATGTTGTGTTAAAATAACAACATATAAATTTGCATAAGATTATAAGTATCAATTTTTTTTATTATATACGTTCAATAAGGACTCATTCATTTCATTTTTAAAAGTTTAACCTATGTGAACACGAGTTTACGTTTTAAATATGGCTAAATTACTGAAAACGAGAATATAATTATCAAATTGTAAGCACGGGTTACTTTAATATAAAAATAAATATACGCGATTGTACTTATAACAATGACTCATGTAATTCTTATTTATTTATATAAGGATATCTAGAAAAATATTTTAAAAAACTTTAAAGAGTATACTTAACCTTTATCAACGCTCATTATGTGCTATTAAACTTGCATCATGTGTACAACATAATATCACTAGTGAAATTTAAATAACAACATCAACATCTTTGTCAGCTAAATTTTACCTAACAGAAATTTTTACATACATTTTACCAAATTCTAATGGATATTAATACATAATGAAAAACTCGTGCATAAGTATTAGTTGTACTTATTTTACAATTTTCATGTGCAAATATTTATATGTGTATATACTGAACTAAAATGTTAAAATAAATTTGATTTATGTGTAAACTTCGTTCGTGCACGAAACTTATAACTATATAATTATATGCGATTATCTTTAAAGACACAATATTCAGTATTAATACAGAATAAATTTTTTGTTATAACTAGTATATATAGAAAAGGAATACAAAACATAAACGCTAAGTCAACCATCTTTTATTCATCGATAAAAAAACCCTAACTTCACTTTCATCTGTCCAATGGCTCAAGAACGCTGCCCCAACACCACCTCGGTACGCTCTTTTTAGTCGTATCTTACGTAACTTTTTCTTTTGTTTTATATGTAGTAGGGTTTACGATGATCGTTACTTTCGTAAATAGGTTATCACCAAAACATTACTTGATGATGCACAAAAGGGTTTCATGAATGGAAATTTTGTTTGTTCACCGTTGTCACTTGATATTGTATTGGGAATGCTGACTGTTGGAGCCGAAGGAAATACGTTGAAACAGCTGTTAGGGTTTCTTAGATATGGAAACATCGACCAATTTATTTATCAGTCACCGAGTGCTAAAATTTTAGCACAGAGTTTATCGAACCGGAAGAGTGATGGTCTTGAATTCGTTTTAGCGAATGGTGTTTGGGTAGACAAAGACGTAAAACTTGAATCTCGTTACGAAAGGATTCTTGAAGATTTTTATAAAACACAAGCCAAATATGTGGACTTTAAAGACAAGGTAAATTTATATCAAGTGTTTAGCTTTCTTTCTTTGAAATCTATAGAGTTAAAAAAATTCATTCTTAGGGGGTGTTTGTTTAGGCTTATATAGCAGGCTTATGACTTATTTGGTTTTCAGTTTATGTTTCATAAGCTCACTTATTGTGGCTTATTTTGAAACTTTTCGACACTTATCGACTAATATAAGATACGCCGAAAAGTTTCAAAATAAGCCACAAAAAGTGGGCTTATGAAACATAAGCTCAATATCAGATAAGCCAGAAGCCTACTATATAAGCCGAAACAAACACCCCCTTATTAATCAATATGGTTTTTTAGGTGAAGCTTAATGAAGTAGTTGGAGAAATTAATTCATGGATAAAGAAGGAAACTAAGGGTTTGATACCTTCAGCTGTTAATACGAGTGATTTTAAGGAAGATGACTTTCTGGTGTTGGCGAATTGTTTGTATTTTAAAGGCGATTGGCATAAACAATTTGCAGCACAATTGACAACTACTTATGCCTTTGGTCTCATCAATGGGGACACAGTTAATTCGGTCCTACATGACACTTCGTGAACCAAGTTTCGATTATGGTTCCTTCCAGGGCTTCAAGATGATCAAACTTCCGTATAAAATTAACGACCAATCAAACAGTTTCTCCATGTATATCTTTCTCCCAGACAGGCAAGGTGGATTGGAGGATCTGCTAAAACTTTTTCATTCTAATGACGCTTTGTTTCATGGAGATTTTGACCTTAAGTGGACGAAATTTCGTCACCTATGGATACCAAAGTTTAAAATATCTACTACATTTGATCCTGAAGATGTTATGAAACAAATGGGATTAACATTGCCTTTTCTAGAAACAAATACAGAGTTTAGTGGGATAGTAAAGAACGAAATGATCTATGTGTCGAAGATACTTCAGAAATCTATCATTGAAGTTGACGAAAAAGGAACAGTAGCTGCTTCTTTTAGTATGTTTATGGGAGCTTTTGGTGGGTGTGCACCGGAAATTGATTTTGTGGCTGACCATCCGTTCATGTTCATGATAAGAGAAGACACTTCTAAAGGTGTTTTATTTGTCGGAGTTGTCCTCAACCCTAGTCTTAACTAGCTATTTTCTTAGCCGGCCGACTACTCTACTTTATATTTCAGTAATTAATTGAATTCAGTCTAGATTTTATGTTTATTCTTAATATTTGTATGTTTTGTTTTCCTATAGAACGTCGTATATTGAAGGTTTTTGGAGAATCCTGTTAACTCTTGGATTCGTAATTTTCTTGTTTTAATATCTATGATAGTGAGCACCATCAAACTCAAGCTTTCGGTTAGATATCTGATGGCGGCTTTTTAAAACTGTTTTGTTTGTTGGAGCTGTTATCAACCCTCATGATAATTAGTATGTCCTTTATTTAGTTTTCTAAATGTATTGGATGTCATCTAGATTTTGTTTTTTCACATTTGGATACTTTTGTTTCTCTTTTGAACTCAGAGTCGCCATGGATGTTTTTAATTAGGAGAACAACGGCCATGTTAATATGCACTTTGATTTGTCATTTACATATTCATTATTCGAGTCTCGTTTGATCTGAATTGATATGACATCGTGCTAATTAAGACACGATAGCCTTAAGCTATTATATTGAACTTGATTAAAAACACATGGAAGCTGTTAAGTTGTTTATACTTCACCAGCAAAAGACATTCATTAGTTTATTTCAAAAGTAACCACATTAGCATAAAAAGCACCTCATTATACTGGTTCTGGACTTCTGGTACTTCATTGTCTATGGTGGAGATCAGTTGATCATTATAAACATATTTATATCTGGTATCTTGTGGCTCTTCAACCATATATGTTGGGTTATAAATTTTGAGGTGAGATCAATATATATCACACATTCTCTAAAAATTAAACGAGAAAATCTTGGCCTTTCATTTTTTTCATCAAAACAAAAAACTCATTTTCTACATTTTTTTAAATAAAATATTTTGTAAACGGTAAATCGTCAAATGAAGAAAGATACACAATCGCGATAATAATATTTTTAACTTTCAATAGACGAGCACTTGGATATATATTCGATGATTTTTTTTTCTCGTGTTGAAATTTTCACCCAAAAAATTCACAAGTGATAAATTTACTTATGATTTTTACTATATAAATCAAGTATTATTTCACAAATCACATGTGGATTTTTAGAAATCACATGTGATAAAAAGTTAGGGTGGGTTTGTTTTGATGGAAGGTTTGGACTTTGGAGTATGATTTGAATCCGGTTTAGGATTTGAAAAGATGTTAAGAGAATATATATATATACTATTAATATAATATTTTATAATATTAGTTTTAGATTATGTGAAAATAATTGAAAATCAATTAATAAAGATATATAACTGTGTGGTGTGTGAAACAAATGAGACAAATAAAAGGTGCAGAAATGATATTCAGAAAACACATTCAATTCTTTGTTGCTGAATAATAGTCATAGCTATTTGTTCAGAGATTCAAATTTAAGTAACCCAAATTAGATAAATCCTATTAAATCATCAAAGTACAATAAATGACTTACTTATTTGGTCATTCTAAACACAGAATCCTCCATTATAAAAACTACTTAATCTAGAATACATTTAATTATAATCAGGTATTCTACAGGACCAAAAACCCTTCTAAAATTTGATCAAATGAACTCTTTTAATTGTCATAATCCTCTTAAGAATCGAATGTTTTTTTGATAACTTTTTACAGTCTAACTATTTGTAAGTAATATCTAATGAATAACCGTAAACTTGGAGATATACTCATATTATGAGTATATCGCAAGGTATCACAGATCAACTATACTCGATAATTTTAAATGATCATAGTTCAAGCATAAAACAAGCCGAGGCAAAACATTTCATAAATTTAAAAAATGTACTTGTTACTAACATAATGTTAATAATTTGCTAAATAAAATGAGGTACACGTACTTAAAATTCAAATTTTGTTAGAAGTTTCAGGTATTACTACAAGAATGGGGGAACGGGTAAGGAGACTTCTGGCGACGACATCATGTCTTCGTCAAAAATCACTAAACGACAAAAATACTCCTTTCCAGACTTTGATTTTGTCAAAAAGTTGTGAAAATTTGACTAAATCCATTGACGACGATATGTCCTCGTCAAAACCTTTTAGCGAGGACATGTTCTTGCCTAAAGCATAAAATAGTCCTTGTCATTTGACCTGTTTATTGTAGTGTATAACCATATTCATGAAGAAGGTCTTTATACCTGAAAACATCTTCGATATAAATACAGAACACAAATGTTAAATTTACCAGATAGGTGTTAATAAAATAACATTCTAAAAGTAGTTGAATTATTTTCAATAATTGTAAATAAGCTACCATTGGATAGATGTGTAAATTCAATAGGTCAAAGAATTGACTGTTAGTTCACTCATCTTTGTAGTATAAAAATGGAGTCCCTATGTTGTTACAACATGCACAAACACAACACAAAATGGCGAGTGTTAGTAAACATTTTCTTCTAATCTTAGCGGTCTTTTTAGTTGTGTTCATTAGTACAACTATAACACATGGTTCAAGAAAAAAACTTGTGGAAAAGAATGAGGTCCATGATGATGATCATAAGATGGCAGTTCTTCAAGATAATGGGGGTTCCGGATATGGTGGCGGTTCAGGAAGTGTAGGTGGTAAAGGTCATGGTTATGGTGGTGGTTCTGGCGGTGAAGGGGACACAGGCAAAGTGTTGGATGAAAAGCATCCGTGGCCACCAACTTGGTGTGACTGAGATATCGGGTCTCCGTACGAGATAGTTTGAAAATGAAGGGAAAAGAAAGAAGTTTGGTGATAAACACAAATAAATGCGTGTAATAATCATATGATTATTGGCTGTATCATGATCATGTGTGACTGATATTAATATAACTATTCATAATTATATGTGAGTAATATCAATGTGATTATATGATGATGATGACATACACCCATATTCAGATATTAAGTTATGCTATTAACAAGAAGATTTCGGATCGTAAATCTAATCAAATCACTTGGGTTTATAAGATCCACTTCTATATATTAGTAATCCACAAGTGGTGATATACCTTGATTTCATCCATAAGCATGTCCTTTCATAGGGGCTTTAGATCAAAGCAAACCTGGTTTCTAAATTGCCATATATAGGATCCATGTTGTTGTTTGGCCTACCACGTCGAAGCAAAATTTTGTTGGGTTGTTCAAGTTTAACGTATCACCCCAAGTAATTAGAGAAGCCAGCGAACTTGGATGATCACTAAACCGACCCCCAAAAAGCAGCAACCAAACCCCAAAGATTAGTAGCCATTAAGCATTCGAAAAATAACTGTTGTGAAGTTTCAATAGCACCATCGCAAGCATCAAGGTTGAACCTAGCTAATAGGAAGCCAATCTAAAGAAAGACGCCAAGACTGTATGTTGACCTTTATAGGAAGAGTGCGGTATAACTACGATATTTACATACAAAAGGACCCTCTTGGTTTAGATTGAATCATCGCCAGACCATAACAAGTACTCTAGAGGGTAACTTTGTTGATCTTTGAATTTCTTGAGCCTCAACATTTGCTCCAATGACCTTCATGATTTCTAACATTTTTGTGTCTCAAGCAGTTGAAAATACCATCCCTTTCAATCACAAACCGCCTGGTGGTTATGGGGTCGGTATTTTCAACAATCCGTTTGTTGTTATGTTGTGCTACAACAGGTTTATATGCATGCAAGGTGACAAAAAGATTTTCGCTGCTATATGTTTCAGGATATCACAATGATTCCAGCCAACTTAGAATTGGTTTTGACAACATATCATTTGTAAAACATCAATATCAAAGCAAAACATGTCAAGTGATATGATACAATACATGTTGGAAACAGAAAAACATGCCCCAAGAATCTGGCAGCGTCCAACAGAGTTGCTAAGGACTATTACAAAGTCATGATGATATCATAATACTCCGTATTATGATCTGCTAGTGCGGATATTGTTAACAGATAACAGTAGCATACCAGGGAAATACACTTTCAAAAGGCCTATCATTAAGCACAAATAAGCAGAATAAGCTTGCCAGCTTGCGTAAAATTCAAAACGGAACAATTTAAAAGGCAATTGAAAATTTATCAAAACATAAACATAAATCCAAAATCTTAACCATGATAAGAAGGGCCATGTTTACTTATCAAAAGCTGAGCAATTTGCAAAACAAAATACTAAAAAAAATGAAACATGTTTAATGCCACAATGTTTCGATGATACAAATGAATGGAGGGGTACGGGGATAGCTACCTAGGACCAAATTGGTTAAATCCAAGTATGAGGGTAGGTGTTATAACGACTTATTCTGCTAAAATGTTCTTCACTGCCCATGGAATCGAATGTGTCATACTTGCATGTTTCAAGTGAATAGAAGACTATTATCCTCTTGTTCTTGGAATGCAATTCTGAAAAATAGATTTTGTTCTTTATATGTTGAGATTTGGCTTCAATGCAAGACATGTTGTACTTACTGCAAATACAAATCATGTTCCTTCCTAAACTATCCAACTTCTCTCATTCTTTTGTAGAATCATTCAACTTGAATACCACAACCAATTATCCAGACAGGCCTACAATTACTTGTAAAAGATGTTGATCACATTTCATAAGGAAATGTTGTTGTGCTCTCAAAGTGCAACTATCTGGATCTCTGGCTGTATAATCCTCGAAAGAGTAATCCTCTCCACCCAAATCCAAATCTTTGAACACATAAAGTTCCCCATCATCACACAAGGCATAAATATCCCGGCCATAAAATGTTGGAAAACAAAGGTATATGAATAATCAAGTTCAATCCTATGCCTAGAAGGTTCCCGGAATACTAAGTTGATGTAAACATAAGCTTCTTTTTTTGGAAGTAAAACCATAAAATCAGGGGAAGTAGGTGGTGCTGAGAAACAAAAGCTCCCTCTTATCATAACCTAAATATGGAAGCTCACGAATATCATTTGAGAAGGGATTATAGAAAACCAATGTTTTTGGGGAACCGAGATGAAACAACAACAAACCAGTTTAGTGTGGCCGATCACACTAGTTTACTAAACTAAGAGCTTATCGGTGAAAGTTGTATTGGTATTAATTCACATGGGGCTGTTAGCCAACCGAATGGTATTGATAAGGTTGTCGTGGATGCTTGTAAGGATTTTGATAAAGCAATGCACAAGGTCCAATTGAAGAATGCCGAGAATGCTTTGAAACAGCCTTCTACATCATATGCAGGTGTTACTTCAAATGAACCTAAGAAATACACGTCTAACTTTCGTCTCCTGGAGTGTAGCAAGATAACGAATGGTGTGGATCTTACTGTCCCTATGAAAGTGGTTGAAGAGGTGAACACTAGGTATAAGAATACTCTCTATGGTTATTTTCTTGGTAAACGCATTGCTTTTCCTGTTGTTGATTATTATGTACGCAATGTGTGGGCTAAGTATGGTATACAGAAGGTTATGATGAATGCCAAGGGGTTCTTTTTCTTTAAGTTTAATTCGAAGAAAGGTGTTGATGATGTCCTTGAAAATGGTATGTGGTTGATTAGAAATTTCCCTATTATTCTTAAACCATGGACCTTGAACACCAACTTATTTAAAGAGGATTTGACCAACATTCCGGTGTGGGTTAAGTTCCATGACGTTCCTCTTGCTATGTTTTTTGATGACGGTCTTAGTCTTCTTGCTACATTGATTGGTACGCTGAAGATGTTAGATGCTTATACTAGCCAAATGTGCAAGGAATCATGAGGCCGCAGTAGTTTTGCTAGGTGCTTGATTGAAGTTAAGGCGGATGAGGTACTTAGGGATAACCTAACTGTTGAAATACCCCTACTTGATGGGTTGGGTTGGACTATTGAGAAGATACAGGTTGAATACAAGTGGAAACCTACTCGATGTGATATGTGTAAGATCTTTTGTCATAGTGATTTTTCAAAATCTGTTTTACCCCCTATTCAGCCTACTAAGGGTGTTAATGATGGTTTCCAAACTTTCAACAACAAGAAGAAGGGTAAGCAAGGTGGTCCAACTGCTTCGGGTCATGGAGGGTTTATGAAACCTAATGTGGGTAAGAAGCTCCAATATCAATCCAAAAAGCCTCATGCTGAACCTAAGCAAGTCGATGTCACTAAGAGAAAGGCTGCTGATGTACCTAGTACGAGTGGAATGAATGTTACTACATCCAATAAATTTGATGCCCTTAGTATGGATGATACTGATGAATTTGGTATTCCTACTAAGGAAGTGAATAAAGATGTGGATGCTGGTAGTACAGTGGAAGAAAAGAAGGATGAGTCTCCAAAGATTAGTAATACATTGCATGAACCGCTTGTGAGTGATTCAATAGAAGCTAAAGAGGTTAGTCCTACCCCTATTGTTGCGAAAATTGGGGAGTTTTAAAAGCTTTTTATTGATGGGAAAGCTACTCTTGTGGATGATGATGATAATCCTATTGAAAAGGTTGATCCGGGTAATAAAAAGGATTTTCTGTCTAATTCTTCTACTAAGAGGGTTAACTCATTCTCTAAGGTGGAAGAGATTGTTGATTCCGACAGTGATGAAGAGGAGGTTGTGAACACTTTTGATGAGTCAATGAACCTATTTGGTGGTGGTCATGATCGTGAAGATGATTATGATGACTATGCGGATCAGGTCTATGATCTTCCAGGGAATTTGGATGCTTTTTATGACACGTATGATTTCAAGCTCCAAGGCTTTGGTAGGAAGTGATTTTGTTTTCATAAGAGTCTAGTGTTATCTCTTGAGTAGTGGTTTGTTTTCTTGTTTAGAGAATAGGAAGTATCTTGTTATGTAAAGTTTCTCGTCTATGTAACGGGCTGAGATATGGGATTCAACCATATTCTTTGTACTTAAACGTTTTTTGGAGTAATATATTTACCGGGTCTTTGACCTTTTACCCAAAAAGATTTGGGTTCTTACTTTCTATTCAAATGTACAAAAAAATAAATAAATACATTGCTTCATTCAATCCAACTAATGCTCCAAGAAACGTTTAACATGTCAATTTTCTTAAATTGATCAATTTCGATAAACGTAAAAGACATACCATATTCTCACAGTGGATCAAAATATTTTCTTGGTGGTCGCAGAGAGCATTTGTTAGGATCAACCATCATAGAGAGTTTAATGTGTGTCGGAATGTGAAGGGTTAATGAAATGAATTAGGAAAAATGTTACATTAAGTTATAAGTATAAGTCATGTTTGGAAACAAGCGTTAGTGAAGTGTTTAGGAGCGACAAGCGGTAAACATTTAGATGAAAAGCTTGTTTGGCAACATATTCAATAACGTTTGAAACTAGCCCAACTGCTCCAAATTGAACTACTTCCTAAAAAAGCATTCCATTACTGCTCATAACATTTTAGTCTAAGAAATTACATATGGACCCTCAAATATAACTTTATTATTTGTTTAATCAAATTTTGTTTTAATGTGTATATGCCATTTTTCGTAATTTTAGACTTTATAATTACCTGTTGTAAAAATCGGCCCAGGCGGCCGATTAATCTCCGCATAATCGCTGATCGGTCACTAAGCGCCCAAATTTATCATAATTGGCCTATTTAATCTGTTTGGTCAAAGATCGCTTAAAAATAGGTCAACAAACCGATTAATCAGAAAAAATCGGTCTAATCAGATTAATCGGACAAAATCGCTGTAAAATTGGTCAATAAAATCGCTTAAAATTCGGTCAACAAATTTGGACAAAATTGGTCAAAGATCGCTTAAAAATAGTCAATAAACCAAGTAATATATATGTTTGACTTTAAACTTTGAAGAATTATGTATTATGTTTATATTTAAATATTTGAAATATTTGAATTTTGATGCACTATGCTTATCTCATACATATAATATAATATAATATCTAAAGTTATAATTTTGAGCATAAAAATTCCAATCCAATTAATCTCCGCCTAACCGGTTAATCGCTAGGCCTTACCCGACCGCCTCACTAGTGCCTAGCGATTTTTACAACCTTACAACTACTGCTAGGTTACAAAACACGTTTTTTTTAAACAAACTGGTTAGTGTTTACTCCTACTTGCCGCCAAACTTACCCATAATACAGAGAGCGTATTTTAGGCGGCATTGATGGTTGTGATAATAATGAAAGGGAAACCGATAATACACTTTCAGCCCTTCAAGTTAATGAACCAATATCAAGTTAGTACCTTTTTAACGAGTGTTTAAACGATGTTAGATATTTGGATAGGATCCGTAAAAACTGCATACCACGAGGACATGACCCGCTGAAAATAGAAACACAAGGACAATATATGTGAAACCCAGTAAACCATAAGGACCAATTAAATAATTAACTAAAAAAAATGTCCAAAACACTTTTATAACGTATAGGTTTTAGGGTTGCCACTAAATAAAAGGCTATTTTCTTAAAGTCCATTCAAGTCTACAGAACAATTCTAACCAACAACAAGTCTATTATGGTCTCACTAACATTATATCAAACAATTGGTGTGCAACTCAATTTAATTGCAGGACTTGCAACATTCTTCTCTTGAAGAAGACAGGTCGGATCTCGGTGACGAAATGCATGTGATATACAGTGTTTGCATAACTTTGTTAAAAAGTTGACTAATAATCACTTTTTAGCTTGGAAAGGAAATAGACTTTCGCGCTAAAGATATATTACTGGATCTGCCCTTTTGGTGTTTTGAAAATAATTTGGATGGTGAATTATGGGTTAATTAAAGGCCTCGTGTGAAAAATAACCGAACCAGTTAATGTTCTTTGTCATAATACAAATAACCTAACGCATAAAGAATATGAACCTTCATTCTTACATGACTTTATAACTATCCAGGTTTCGCAGAGCATTTTTCTAATACTCAAGGTAAAAGCGAATGTTAACGAGAACAGGAAAAGTTCTTTTACACTGGTCGAAACTCGAGACCACATACAATGAGGCCAAACATAGTTCCTTCAAGACTTGTAAATTTCATATTCATAGAAAGAGAGTCATCCTTGAATTCATGAGCTGAGTTAAATTTCCACACTTGTATCTCCATCCATCCATCTTCCCTTTGTTTTGGAATCCGGGTAATACCATGTATATTTACTGGGATTGGGGTTATAAAATAAACAAACTCAGCCTCGTTATTTTCTTGGTGGAGGACGTCTCGTACTTTCACTGGATAATGAAGCCCCTGACATGTCTCTGAAAGCTTGAACACAAGGTAACAGACATATTCTGTATCTGGTGACAACATTTGACTTCTAATTGTGCATTTGAGAAAAAATGCTTGTTGTGGCAAAAGCTCAATCACGTCTTGAAATCTGAATATAGAGTATAATTACAAAATTCGTAGAAATAATGAAAAATTTGAAGACACAAAATACCAAATCCATTGTGCATGTACGATTAGAGAAATTTTCAAATATTCGAATAAAGATAGGTGATCACATTGTGCATGTACGATTAGAGAAAGTCTAACGCTTAAAGTACACTGTAACAAAATTGGTTTAAAAAAGCAAACCTGGACTTGGCTGATTGTATTGAAGTAAAAAGATCCACATTAGAGAATTTGTATAAAGCTGCCTTCGGCGAAAGCACAAGAAGTTTCTTTCCATTTACTTCTCCCAACCAGAACAACTCGTCATAATTGCCATGTATCTTGAGTGTTTCTTCAAATTTAGTTGGCAATTGTTGCACCTGATCGACCTTATTGAAGTTTGATTGCAAGACTTGTTGGACTTCCTTCAACTTTCTACTTTCTTCATGTTTCACCTGTGTACAAATCATGTTAAATATGCAACATAGAACATTAATTTTGTTTCCGTCATGCATCCAGCCCCTTGAATACAATATTAAAAAAGAATATAAAATGGATCCAAGAAATATTTATGAACTCACTCTGTCAATGGCTCGGAATTCAATGCCTTCAAGAAATATCGCACCATCTCCACAATAGTACATTGAAAAGCTCTCTAGTAGAAACTCAAAAATGACATCTTCGTTCCGATTCGAGAAACGGTGCAACTCAATCATCATCCACTGCTCATCTCTCCATGTTGCGAAATATGCATGCAGACTTTCATGTCCCTTTCTATACTTTAGGTTAACATACGTAGGTTTACTTGAACAGTTTCTTGAATCACAAAATTTAAAGACTAAATAGACACCATATACAACATTTGGAGATAAAAATTGAGCTCTTGTCTTGATTTCGATATTCATGCTGGAAATATCCAATATCTCCACTACTGCCTCAAACCTGCACATATTATAGATATCCAAGCCTTAATGAGTCTCAGCCTTTATTCCCATACACTTCGATCTACTCTTGAATTTTAATTCCAAACAAACAACAAAAGTAATTTTTCTGGAACAAGAGCTTAGATTCTATATTAAAACTTACTGCATAGTAAAAGTTCTATCTAAAAGACTTTAATTTCAAGATGCTTGCAAAATTTATAATTCACGGTCATGAGAGCAGATGATCCAAAACAGGGGCATACCTCAACCACCTTATTAAAAGGTTTATATTGAGTATTGTATATTCTCTTGCACACCATTAGTTACTAAGCTCATGAAATGAGGCATGAAGTTTAGTCATTTAGCTCTGTGTGATTTGTGCAAGGATCGGCGTTGCCAACAGAACATAATAAAAGGGATTCTAATCAGTGGCGGATCTAGAAATATCAAACATGTGACCCCAAGTTTTAACTTTATAAAATTAAATGTAGAATAGTAAATAAATCATATAGAAGTTAACATAATTATCTTGATCACCCTACAACAAATTACCCTTTCTTGTGAGGTCACGTCAATATCAATTTTGCTTCTGCTTCTATTTTTAAAAGGCAGCAGGAATCAAATCAAATTAAGTGGGCTTGGTGCCTTGGTTTACTAATGGGTTTTGTATGTCAAGTAGGGGTGTTATCGGGTTGGGTTATCGGAGTTATCGGGTTTGTCGGGTCGGGTTGAGTCGGGTTTTATATTTTTATAAAGTCACCCGCAACCCGACCCGATAAGTAATCGGGTTATCGGGTTCGGGTGTCGGGTTAAGTTATGCACACTGTTCACTAAATAAAAGCGTATTAGTTGTCAAAGTTACAAATCCAAAATCAACTACGGTAATATTCTACTAGTATTAAATTAAACAATGTTAGTATTAAAAATCGTTTATTAATATGCTGTCAGTTGCAACTAAATAAGCGTATTACTTACTTACAAATTGTTTACTGTTGAAGTCACTTGAATGAATTGGTTTTGGTAAATTCTCAGTAACTGAAGTAGCTAAATTTTTTGCTAGCCCATCTGTACACCAAAATGTCAATATATTGAACCATAAATTAAGCTACACATCATGAGTCATGACCACAGTCATGATAGTTTTTTGCAGTTTCAAAATTGCAACAACTGTACACAGAAATGTCAATTTATTGAACAGTGACCTCAATACAAAGTCTAGTTCCACAACATAATAATATACCGTAACTGAAGTAGCTTATTAATTTTCCAGCCAATCTTTCATGCATAGGAAATTGATACTAAACATACAGACATGAGACATGGGGTTATAAAAAGTAATAATTAAAAAATCAATAAGTGATAGTCGGGTCTTATTGGGTTGACCCGATAACCCGATAGCATTATTTATTTAACCATAACCCGACCCGATAACACTATCGGGTTCGGGACAAAACAACCCGACAAGATTTTTTGACCCGATTAGACTCGACCCGATTAGCCTTATCGGGTTCGGGTTCGGGTCGGGTCAACCCGACTCTACTGACACCCCTATTCAAGTAATTAAATGTATATCTTTAAACACACAAGAAAACGATACAAACAAACGGCATTCTTCCTTTCCAACACCTCAATTAAAGAGAAAGGAGCCGATCAAGAAAACACAGAATACAAGCCAACAATGACGAGATTACAAAACATAACCAAGCTAAATAACCTTATACAAGAACAAAGAAATATCTAAACTAGGGGACCAAAAAGATTGCAAAGGGTCACTTAGCTAAAAATGACACACCATCATCTGTGATAATACTTGACAGTTGAAACTTTACTGCATACAAACTGACACTTTACAAGATATGTCCATTTCATCTGACCAAACCATATGCGGCACGTGCCACAGGTGGCCAAGCTTTTGCTCCGCCCCTGATTCTAATATGTTTTGTGTAAGTGCAGGTAGTCGATGTGATAATTAAGTGTAATACAGGGGCAAAATGAGAGCATAGTCAAATGGCCGGGTTCTTAAATTTCATTGTTTTTGGTGAGATTAGGGGCGTTTGTTGAGGATCTATTTGTTCTTTTCTTTTTTCTAGTTCTGGAAATATAACGAAAGTGTTTGATTATAGTTTTGTGTTGCAGACTTCAAACAAGAATTATATATCAAACATGGAAAGGTAGTGAGAATAACCTCGATTCTGGAAGAGATTTCCAGTCATGTGGACAACTGTTTATGTAGGAAAACATTGTGGCTGAAACCATTTCATTTCTTTCTCCATTACCAACTAATGACAACAACTGTTATACAACAAAAGAAAACCAGACTTAAGTGTGATTTTGAACTTTACCTCAAAAAGTAAAAGTTATATAAAAGACCGCAAGCACAAAATAACTGAGATATGATATAATAAACTAATTACCACTTTGTCATGTTGTAGGAGGATTCCCTCAGAAAAGATATTGTACAGGTCCTCTTTCTTGATGATAGAATAATTTTCAGGGCACTTTGACATCTGGATTATTTCTTTATAGTCTTTAGGCAATTTCGGCTCCCATATCTCATAATCCTCCTGTACATTAATTAAACTGTTAATGAGCTCATTTTTGATACAATCACATTTCTAACATTAAAGAAACTACTAAAGACCTTCTACTAAACATGGACAACACACTTTTTTCTAGATCATGTAAACTAGCTTGTTGTCTTTTTCATTTTTACATTTAATTTATTTTTTGTTTTGAGTTATGAAAAAAGACTTCTTTAAACAATAGAAGTGCGAAACTTATTTGAATATCCATGCATATAGTTTTAGATTTTTATATGAAACGAATGGTAGCATAATTTGAAATAATTATAAAAACTTACTTGGAATTCCAATGCTTTTTTAAGTTGTATTATTACTTCTCCTGCCGTTGGCCGATTTTCTCTTCTATGATGTAAGCATTGAAGGGCAATTCTTGTAAATGTAGTATATGACTGTGGCACAATTTGTTCTTTTATACCCTCAAATACTAACTCATCAAGTTTTCCAACATGATAGTGTTGTTTAGCCAAAAAGGGTAAATAAAGATACTCATCATCTAGTTTTTTGGAAGATTGTTTCCCACACAATATGTCAAATAAGACCGCACCCAATGAGAATATATCAGACTCTTTAGTTAAGAAGCCTGTCTTCAAGTATAGTGGGTCACGATAGCCGATTGTGCGTGTAACATTGTCAACGACTACATCCTGATTTGTTGGACAAACTAAGGAAAGCCCAAAATCACTAATTTTTGTTTTCCAATCATCAAACAGTAGAATGTTGTTGCTGCAGATGTCCCTATGTATCACCATTTCCGGACTTGAAACAGTTCCATGAAGGAACTCCAAACCGATAGCAATATCCATGCAAATTTTAAGCCGCATCACCCACGTAAGACTATCATCGCTCAAGTACCTATCAAGACTTCCTTTGGATGCATACTGATAAACAATAATCTTTTCATCCTCTTCATCAGAGTAGCCTAAAAGACCAATGACATTTTCATGTTTATACTCCATAAGGATTTTAAGCTCTGTCATGAATTCAGCTTCACCTTGAGCAGATTTCGTGTCCAACCGCTTTGCAGCAATGATGTTATGTCCATGAGTATGACCTCGATATACATTTCCAAAATCTCCATGTCCAATGAGATTGTCTTGACTGAAGCTTTGCGTCGCCAACTTGATGTCTTCAAGTGACAGTTTGAGGTTGTCCTTGTGGTTCTCCTGTCAATCATCAGACAGTCCATTTGATAAGTAAAAAAAATCCATAATGCATTTTAATACCCCTTAATATGGGAAGGTATGGAGAATGATGCTTATGGGATTGAGGAAAATTTAATTTTTACGATCATGTAAATTTTGTACTTGCTGGTTGCTTGGATCTAATAGAGTAATTTAATGGACATCAAAACTAGAGATCATTTGTGTTACTAGTTCAAACAAAGGTAATGTCAATATGATAAAAATAATAATAAATAAGGATCTTGAAAGCATTGACTTACCTGGCAGTGTAACGCTTTTTTAAGTTCGTTGATGACAACTTCTATTGTTGGACGTTGCGCTTGAGTCTCTGCCAGACATCGAAGTGCTATTTCTGAGAATATGTCCAAAGACTCTTTATCGGGTCCTTTACTTAGAGAAAAGACACGTTCATCGGTTTCTTCCTTTATCTTCCGATCAACAATTTCCATTAGTGTTCCCTTTTCAAAATGATCTCTTGCAATGGGTGCAATTCCCTTCTCATTCACTTTTGTGTATACAGGATCATAGGCCAAACTCCCGGTCAAGATCTCAAGTAACACTACTCCAAAAGAGTAGATGTCTGATTTTTTATTTAATCTTCCATACTTCTCATATTCTGGATCCAAATACGTATTTGTACCTGCAATCATATTGGTATTGATAGTGCTGGCCTCTTGATTTGCTGGGTGGAATTTAGAAAGCCCAAAATCAGCAATCTTGGCCTCCCAATTGTCGCCCAGTAGAATATTCGCGCTCTTGATGTCACGGTGAATTATCTTTTGTTTGTCCTGATCCGTGTTGGTGTGAATGTAATTCAAGCCATGTGCAATATCAAGACATATTTTTAGACGTTGCATCCAAGTAAGAGTAGTCATTTTATCACTGTCTCCCATATAATCTTCAAGACTTCCTTTAGAAGCAAGCTCATAGACAAGGATCATTTGATCACGACCTTCATCACAAAAGCCAAGAAGGGAGATTATATTCTCATGTTTACAACTAGTCAGAGTTTCGATTTCTGCAATGAATCCTTGCTCTCCTTGTTTATTGAAGATTCGTTTTATTGCTACAGTACCTCGTTTCTTGGGAAGATCACATTTATTCTCCCCATCTATCGATGATGATATACTGCTATCAAAATGTTCGAGTTGTGCCTTGTAAACCATACCATATCCGCCTGACCCGATGCAATATTTGCCAGAAAAATTCTCAGTAGCCAACTCTATATCATTAAGTTCAATCTTCAAGTGTTCCATGTTCTTCCACTGCGACACTAACAGCATAAATGCTAGGAAGATATGGGATTAAAATTATAAAGAAATTGGTATGATAACTGAAAGACATTTACAGTATATGAACTTTTAAACTACAACAACGTACTGAAAGAATACATTGAATGATAAACGATTCAAACTTTGTACTAACTGTGATATTAATACAACAAACTTAGTCCCCAATATATTCTCGGCCAATAAATTCATTAAGCTTCAATACCATTAACGGCTTTAAAATGATTTGTGATTTGCGAGTGTGACTATGTCTCAGGTCAATGGTAGTTGGCTTAAATAACGTTTTGATTTCTGATTTTGGGTTTCGTGTGGTGGCCAGTAAGTAATTAGTAAGTAGTTGGGGGAATGAAGGTGGTCATCACAAAAAAATTTAACCACCTGATAAAGGCTGCCCCATATTCAACAAACTTGTTAATGGTCATTATCATTTTAAACTGCCAGGGTTATGAATACGATACATCAGAAACGTCTTGTCTAATTTCTTCGTAACAGGAATCAAATGTGAAAAGCCCCTAACCATATGTATCATTCGTGTAATCTACTGTTTTGCTTATTAATTACCTTAAACTAAACTACAAAAAAATTAATTACCTTCAAGTGATTAGATGATGTACCCTCAACTGCATTCTTTGGAAGTTCCTGATCAGTTGATAATATAACAGTTAATATTACATAAAATTGATAGATAGAACAGTAATTGTTGCAAAAAACAGATAAGCAAGTTGATTTTCTTACTGGATTTTCATGCTTCCACTGAAGTTCCAACGCTTTATCAAGTCTTTTGACAACCTGGTCTATATATGGACGCTTTGCCCGTTCCTCTTGTAAGCAGTAATATGCTGTCTCTGAGAAGATTCTCAATGATTCTGGGTCCATCTGTTTTCGTAAATGCGGATCGACCATATCAACCAGATGAGACTTTTCCAGTTGACTTATTAACCCCTCTCCCAACTCTTCATCATCTATTGTACTCCTTCCGCGCAAGACTTCTAATAATACAACACCGAACGAATACACATCTGACTTGTGGGTCACACCACCAGTGTTTTTATATTTTGGGTCTAGGTATACATTCTTAACAATATCACGAGTAAGAAGAAGATGTTGCCTCCGAGCTACTGTATTCTTCAATGAAAGTTCGAAACCAGATAACTTGGGTTCCCATTTGTCATCTAGTAAAATTTCCGAGCTCCTGATGTTGCAATGTATGACACTAAAATCTCGTCCAGGATCATAATGGAGGTAACTCAATGCATTTGCAACGCCAACACATATCTTCAACCTTTGCATCCATGTGAGGGTCATGTCACTTAGATATGTTTCGAGACTTTCAGTGGCCTCCTTCTTGTATACGATAATTTTTTTGTTCTCAGCAGCATGAAACCCAATAAGAAACACTAGATTCTTATGTTCGAGGCTAGAAAGAATCGAAACTTCCGTCCAAAACCTTTTGCTCTCATGTTCTACATAATCTTTATAGAACATCTTTACAATAACATCGATGAATTGTTCAGAATGCAAGAGACAGCCTTTGTAAAACGTTCCAAACTTAAATACTTCGAAAAAATTCCTAACAGAAAAAGTGTTGGTTGCTGATTCTATATCGTGATAGCTGAGTTTTAAGTGAGAAAGATCTTTGAGGAAAGATTTTGTCTTTTTGCTGACGTGTGTAGATTTGGAGGTCAATGATCGCTATATGTAATGTACCAAACAAGACAACATTACTAAGTGTTCCAAAAATGACACTTGTAGATATGGAGATCACTTTTCTAAAATTCTAGTGACTTGAAGTGGTAGTAATAATAAGTAAATTATTACCTTGTCATGATCGGATGATGTAACTTCAACTTTGGCCGCAACTATTGAGTGTTCCTTTATTATCATAAATACAATTATAAGTAAACAATTTTACTCGTGTTAATATTAATATATACTATCAATAAATAGAGATTAGCTACTATAAAAGAAAGACGGATATGAAAAAACTGTATTACAGCATTTTGACGTTCCATTTGAAGTTTCACTGCCCTCTCAAGCCTTGTGACAATCTCATCTACATTCGGGCGCTGGGATCGTTCTTCATTCAAGCAGTCATACGCTATTTCTGCAAAAATGTTCAAGGATCGCGGATCTATTTGTTTCCAAAGATCTGGATCAATGATACCATCGAGTGTTTTCTCTCTATAATGAAAAATGGCCACGGGAGCCAAATACTTATTATCTGGATGCTCACTTACTGCTTTCCTACCACACATTAGTTCAAACAGTACTATCCCAAACGAATACATATCTGACTTGTGGTTCGCACTTTTTGTAACTATATATCTTGGGTCCGTATACCCATCCACCCACCTTACTTTATCAGTATTGAAACACTGGTGTCTTTCAGATGCTTTGATCTTCATGGCATGTATAAAATCACCTAACTTGGGTTCCCAGTCATCATCTAGCTGAATCGATCCACTGTCGATGTTGCGGTGTATTACGCTAAAATCACGTGACTCGTCATAATGAATGTAACTCAACGCTTGTGCAATACCGACAGATGTCTCCAATCTTCGCACCCACGTCAACAACATCGGGTCACTTAGAAATTGGCCGAGACTTCCCCTGGACGGACACTTGTAAATGATGACCTTCTCGCCATTTTCATCACAAAACCCAACAAGAGAAACCAGATTTTTATGCTTGAGACTAGAAAGCAATGAAATCTCCATCCAAAACTTTTGGTGACCATCAATCCATTCTTCTTTTAACCTCTTAGCAATAATATCAATTAGCTCACCAGACCTCAAGAGCTGTCCCACGTAAACCTTTTCAGATGCATCTTCTCCGGTGTAATGTTTGTAAGAAAAGTTTTTGGTGGCGGATAATATATTTTCAAGGGGGATTCTAAGGTGAGAAAAGTCGTCAGGTGAAAACATCATGATGCTGATCAAAAAGAGAACTATAAGAGGGCGATGTAAATCTGGGTTACAAAATCACAAGATCTGAAAGATAGAACAAATTAATCACACAGATCAGAGTAGTGGTGGACTGGTAGTCAACCTTCGAAACAAGGAATCAGGTGACATATATGTATATTATATAAAGAGTAAATTACATTGTTCGTCCCTGTGGTTATACCGAAATCACTATATTCGTTCCTTGACTTGTTTTTTTTCATCAACCCTCCTTAATTATTTTGAAACTATGTAACGCCGTTCATCATTATATGTCTTTGTTGAAACCCCTCGTATGCCATGCACGTGAGGGTATACATATAGGTCTTTCCATTCACATCTTTACTAATTAAACCCACTCATACTGGTGAGAATCTGCCTGTGTTTGGTTGTAAATAAATCTTTTGCAATCTAAATAAAAAGAAATATATGTTGTCTTAGGTGTTGTATTTACATATATCCCATCTTTTTAACTTTTTGTTTTATAATTTTAGTGAGAAAACATAAACAAATATGTAACATAATGTTGTTGAATTATTGTGAATGATTCATATTGTGATTGTGATTTCACTGACGAGGTTTGACGAAAAATATCATGTCTTTTTTATGTTTGAACCAAATTCGTTTCGATTTGTCGAAGGTTTTTTTATTCATTTTGAGTCGGAAAATGTCGCCAGAAATGTGGGTCTTTTGGTATTGAAAGCAATCTCAATCTTTTATATGGTATTGAAAGCAATCTCAATGTCGCCAGAAGACGTAACATGGATTAATCCGTGGAACTTAAGTTGGGTTCACTTGCAAATTATATAAAAAATCAAATTGTTGAAAAGAAAATTGAACTCAAGGTTGGGTGTAAGCATAAAACATATTTTATATGTATTTCGGATGACTATAATTAATGTAAAAGACATATACCCGCATGTGCAAAGCATAAACAATTTCAATATCAGACTTTTGGCATGTGCAAAGCATAAACAAATTTCAATATCAGACTTTTGGCCGATAAAGTTGACGGAAAATGCATAAATAAAAAATGTTGCGCTTCCCATAACTCATTTTTATAAAGAAAACACAAACAAATTGTACCATACCAGCCATCACGTGGTAATCTACATATTCCAATGAATAGATATGTTTATGAACAATGACTGCTATTTTCATATTCTGTTTTTTATGTTAGAATTTAAGTATCATGACGATCATATAAATAAACATAAATTACAAAGTACGCAGCGGAAGACTAGATCTAATACGCATAATTAATTAGCTTAAAACTAAACGAAAACATACCTTGTTAGCTTCCATTGCAATTAGGGTTTATAAAAAATCCCTTATTAAATCAAACGCAAGATCAAAACCCATAAACCCTAATTTAGGGTTTATAGAAATCGACTAAAGTGTTTAGTCGAATACTTCACCACCAAAATTTCAAAGTAGGATTTCTCTACGATCTCGCACACACGTTGTTATAGCATTTTCAGTCAACTTTATCGGCTAAACGTCTGATATTAAATAGATCATTGCATGATAATTCTAGTTAATGAATTATGCTTCAAGTCATGACAATCATACTTGTTGACACGACATACATCCAACTAACTTTGATCTATCAGAATTTTGAGAATGCTTATTTCAAGAATTCAATTAGTGAAGTTCTTGTATGTGTACATTCAAATATCTTGATATTGCCACATAATATTTCATAAGGTGTGCGACAACATCAAACACCTATTTATGATAATCATCTTTCAAACTTTTAAAGTTTAAAGTATTGATAAGGATTTAAAACATACGTTTTTAGGGGGTCATTTAAGCCCAAAATCGACACATTTTATATTCGTTACTGCTTAAAATCGCTCCTTTTCACATTTTAGGTCTTTTGAAAGCAAAATGCTGGAATGAAGCATATTTGGACGAAAAGGAGCGAAAACATGAAGAAAATGGCAAAGTCAAGATCAAAGGCACTCCAAAGACAACTGACGGCGTCCCAACAAAAGGGCGACGCCGTCCCTCTATAGAAGACTTGATCAAAAGTGCACGCGACGGCTCAGTGGAATTTCTGGTCCTAAAGCCCTGACGACGTCACGCCTAAACTTTGGAAGGTGTCACTCACGAATCTTACACCAGACGCCCAAGATCCAAGATTCAGACGACGTCGCTACTGAAGAATGACGTCGTCACATATCTCAATTGACGTCGTCCCAACGATGACTTAGCCCGAATGAAACCCTAATGACAGCCACCTGACGGCGTCAATAGCAAAAGGTGACGTCATCGCGATTGTAAATCTATATATAGAATTCATTTTTTATGTATTTTAAGAGGTAGAATTTTGGAGAGCGAACCCTAACTCAGTTGTAGTCTGACTTGGAAAGTATTCTAGGGTCTCATACCCTATTTTACATTACAAGAGAAGTTTGTTTATCCAATTTATCATTATGTCTATCCCATGTTCAATTGTATGTGTGTATGCTTGCTTGTTTAACATGTCTAGCTAAATTATTCTTGTGTTTGCTTAGATCTATGAAACCTAGTTATTAATTATTGTTAGGTTGTCTTTTGTCTTAATTGGTAGATGCTAGATTAAGGAAAACTGGCTTCTTCTTTCATTGTTGCGAGCTTGAACGTCCTAAATAGCAAAAAGCCTTTGAGTGCACATTAGGCCATTTGTTTTGTTTATTGCGCGAATTGTAGCTTTAGGATATTAGTGTATTCGGGGGAGATGCCATTGCACTTGCTGATCCCGGGTATTCTAAAGCAAAGTTGCAATTCATAGAACTAGGGAATTAGGCATCACCCTACGAACAAACGTAATACAACGCACCAGTTAAGATAAAGGAAGTGACAATTCAACCGACCAATAAGAGATAACTAGGGAGTAATAGCATCTAAGTGAACACATCTTTAATCATCATACTAGCACATCTACAATTAGCATAATCTATCCACTAGTTAATTAGAAAATTAGATAAGTAGTTAAGTAGTAAAATCGATAGAAGTACCACCCCCAATCATATACCCCGAGGTTTTTACCTTTGCTTTCTAAAAAAAACATAAAAAAGATTAAAAAGAATCTTCCTCAACTCCACCTTCTCGTCATATATCTCTTTCTAGCATTTCTATTCCTCTAGAGAACGAAATCAATCCCCGAGGCTTACCCCATACTACACTACAACGATTAGATTCACTGCCTAGAGGGTTGAAAAGCTTGCTCGTAGAAAAGGAGGTTTTTTCGACCCCGAACCCTGCTATCAAGTTTTTGGCGCCGCTGCCGGGGAATAGAATAGCTAGTTAGATTTCTATCTCGTTTAGGTCCATTTTCTTGATTCTTATCAAGTGAGCTTTTTTCTATTTTTCATTAGCTTTCTTGTAGTCTATCCCCCTTCTTCGTGTTTTTGTTCGTAACCTCATCACTTTTCATCATGAAAGGTGATAACCCACCCAACAACAATCCACCACCACATCATCCACCACCACAAAACCCACCACTTGATCGAACCTATGCCAACCAACTTCGCGCTCGTATCTTTAGTGAAATTGGGGAGCTTAGGAAATTGAATAGGATAATTGAAAACGCACTTGAGAAAGCACTTGAAGAAACAACTAGTACAATAGATAGAAATTCCACCACGAGTGATGATTCGGATGATGAACTTGCGGACGGAGATTATAAAGTGTTATAAATTATGGAGGGCAATGAGGAAGAGGAACTTAATGAGTATTGTGAGTCATACCCTAATTGAAAAGAAATATCACTATAACGTAGTCAATTACCCGCGACCACCTTTCGAACCATGCATAAAAATGGGTGACCCTAAAAACATTAAGATATAGTGCATGATTGGGTATTTGTATAGGGATCACACTTACATAGACTATAAGGCTCCCATGAATATAATGTTTGGTCTCTATTACAATTGGATCATGAGTGAAAAGATAGGACCAAGGAGATATCCTTTTTACCCTAGGAAATTGAGCAACTTTGTTGGGGGAACTAGAGGATTGCATGTCTTTGTAGGTAATTTCACATATAGGTGTGATTTCATGATCTTAGAAGATGTTAAGTGCGTCATTGATGGATTCCTAGGAGATGTGATACTTGGAAGACCATTTATTGAGGAATCCATGATGATTTATGATCATGAGGAAGGAATAGCCAAGTTCTCAAATGGTACCGAATGTGTTAAGTATGTAATGCCTTTCAAAAATAAGAAGTTTAAAGGCATTGTTGAGTTAGATGTGGACAATATTCCGGCTTTTGAGGTTGGTTATAAGGATAAAGTTTACTACACCGCTTCTCTAAAGTTAGGCCCCGAATATATTCGTGATGAAGGAAGAGTCAAAGCATTCGAATGGACATCTAAGATATGCGGAATGTAGGGGCACGACTTCGAGTCTAGCTACAAGACTCATAAATAAAGAAAAGCGATTCGTGGGAGGCAACCCATGCTTAATTGTTTGCTTGTTTGATTTTGAATTTGTGTGTTTATATATCTTTTTCATTATTTTTTATTCTCATGTTAGACTTTGTGAAAATGCTTTATTTTATTTTTAACCTCATCTTAATTACATATAAATGTATTTTCCAAAAAGATAAGTGTATGGAAGATCACATATGTTTTTAAGAACATGCACATGAGATTAAAAATCATTGAAATTGATATATATGTGTGTTTTTTAGAGTCAAATGCTTGTATCGAGTCATAATGGATGTTTTGCAGAAATATTTCCAGGATTTAATGAGGTAATTTTTCTAGAAAAACGCAGCAGACCAGTTTTTGTCTAACCTGTAAAAATTTCTGCAAAAAATTCATTATGACTCGATACAAGTACTTGACTCTAATAAACACACATATATATCAATTTCAATTGTTGTAATTCTCATGTTCATGTTCTTTAAAAATATATGTGATCTTCCCTACACTTATTTTTTTGTAAAATACATTTATATGTAATTAAGACGAGGTTAAAAACAAAATAAAATATTTTTACAAAATCTAACATGAGAATAAACAACAATGAAAAAGATATATAAACATAGTTTCACACATTCTTTATAGAACCCAAATATCTTACTCGTCACATAGTCTACTCCTCTCCTCTTATCCTCCCCATTCCTATAGTTGATCGATAGCTTAAGTTCCTTCTCATTATTGGATAGTGTTGAGAATTTCTCAATCTTAAATGGCATTTGGTAGGCAATGTCATCGGTCTCATCCTTGAATCTAACTATCCCTAACGACAGATCATAAGTCATCCCGGTGCTATCTATGAATGGCTTTCCCAGAACTACATGGGACAAGCTAGGATCTATAGCCGTACTAATATCTTCCACAATCACAAAATCCATAAGGTACGTGAAGCTACCTACATAGAAGGGCAATCCCTTAACTATAACGAGGAAATTACATCTAACTCTACGATTATTGGGGTCTTGCCTATTTGGGATAGGTTCCTTCATCACCCAATTATAGTACGTGCTAGTCATGATGTTTATTGGAGACTTGCGATCGATGTAGGCCTTTTCCACGAAAAGATGTCCTATGCAACATGGTATGTTGAGATTTCTAGGATTTCCAAAGGTTATCCGTGGGCATCTCCTAGTATAAAAGGGATGAAGGTCACGCAATAGGTGTGGGTGGTATGAAAGTTCCTCATCCGTAGGAAACTTATTGAAGTGTTCATCACCTACTTCGTCTACTTCATTGGTTGATTCATCCTTAGGAGTCTTACTAACCTCAAGTACCGTCTCATGGTTTGCTTCATCACTATTCCTATTTGGTTTCACCAGGGTGATGGTATTGACAAAGTGAACGTGCTTTGATGAAGACGGGTCCCTAGTTTCATTGCCTAATTGTGAATGAGCAAAGTACATGATCGTGTCCTTAATCTTGACAATGGAAGGATTTTTGGGAGAATGAATCGAGATGGCATTAACCTTTTCGGTGGCCTTCCTATAATTATTGGTTATGGCTTTCAAGAGGTTATCTATCTTCCTATCCATCTCGACTTTTTGCTGGTTAAAGCGATCTGAAAGCTTGGCTATTTGGGCTTCTTGGGATGTAACTAGGTGTTGCATCATCCCTTCTAGGTTGTGTTAACTAGGGGCATGGGAGCTTTGATTTTGTTGTTGGGGCCATGCAGATTCGTTAGAGGTGAATTCTTTGGTTTGACTCCAATTATAGTCGGGTTTGCCCCTCCATGCTTCTCGGGCTTCGTTGTAAGTTCTAGGTCCGGGTGTTGTGGGGAATCTTCCTACCATTCCATTGGTATGCGAGGATGCTGTTGGGTTTTAGGTTCCTTGGATTTGATGAGACAAAATAAATACAAGAATGAAACAAAGGGACTTAAAGAGACAAAGAAGAAATCTACAAAAAGATGGAAGGACTTGCTTGCAAAAGAATATTTATTATTTAGTCCTTCGTAGTATTTTGTAAACCCTAATCCTCTAGTATATAAAGAGGACATGGGGTGTAGGTTTTATAAATAAGTCTTCCATAATGTAGTCATTAAAGGTGTGTGTTTGTAACCTAGACGTGTTTCTATAAACGTCTAGGGTTAGAGTTTGTTTGGTTTAGCCTCAAGGATCTTTGATCCCTGTTACAAGTTAAGTGTAACCGTATTATTCTGATCAAATAATATTTGAGGCTTGGAATGATTATAATGAAAAACCTTATGTCAATAACTATGATTTGTTTTATTTCGCTGCGTATACAAGTTTATTATAATTGTTATTGTTAACCCTAGAGGCTCAAAACAATCTTAAGGAGTCTAAAAAAATCTACAATTGGTATCAGAGCTCGGGGAGCTCGTTACCTAGGGATTCGCAAGGTTTTATTGGTCGAAGAATGGCGAAAAGAAGAAAAACTACGAATCTTAAAATTCTCGTATTTTTCTCAAGTAATGACAGTTTTAAAATGCGATAACTTTTTCGTTAACTGTTGGATCATACGAAATTTTCGTGGACGTTCTCTATATATTCATCTAACTTTTCACCGAAGAGATTGTCGATCTGAGCTTTCTATCAAAAGTTATTCAATGTCGAATTTGGCCGCAGAAACTGGTTTAATAATTCGAATTTTTGGGTTTTCATGCATATTCAACTTCTTGAATTTGTGTTACTTGTTCTAATTCTTGATGGAGGTTGTTTATACATTGTGTGGTGTTTATGATTCATGGTTAGAAGAAGCTTTTCTAGTGTTTTCTGAAACCACTGATAGTGTATTCTCGAAACCACTGATAGTGTTTTCTGAAACCACTGATAGTGTTTTCTGAAACCACTGATAGTGTATTCTCACTACAACAAAAGTGGCTTTTTAGGACCCTTTGTGTGGGACGGTATGATAATGGAGTCCTAAAAAACTGTTTAATAGGACATATGAGCATTTAGGGTCCTTTTTAAATATTTGCTACTTAGGCGATGTCCTAAAAAGGTATATAATAGGATGGTCGATGATTTGGGGTCCTATTATCATATAACTTAAAATGACACTTAAAATATGGATCATAATAAATTACCTTTATAAGACGTTTATTCATTATGGTTGTATTATAATAAACCATAATAGGACACTTGAGTTTTGAGTCATAAGACATCAGTTAGTTAAAACGCTTATTCACAAAAAGTTTTATTATAGCAAAATTTAATAGGACCTTTGACACGTGGGTATTATAACTTTAACCTTTATAGGACGCTTATGTACAATGGTTTTATAACATCATTTTTTAAAACGATTATTTGCAAAAGTTTTATTATAACAAAACTTAATAGGACCCTTAAAGGATGCATATTAATTATGGTTTTATTACAATACACCATAATAGGACACTTGATATATAAGTCATAAAACATTAATTATTTAAAACGCTTATTCGCAAAAGTATTATTAAAACATAACTTAATATGATAGTTGACACTTGGGTCCCATAGATTGATACACCATCATAAGACACTTGATATTTGAGTCATAAAACATCGGTTTTATGGAACACTTATTCGCAAACGTTTTTTATAAGAAAAGTGAATAGGACCCTTGACAATAGCGTCTTATAACGTTAACCTTTATAGAACGCTTATTCATAATGGTTTGTTTATGATACACCACAATATGGCACATCTTTTTAGAGTCGTAAAACATCCGCTTTTTATAACGCTTATTCAGTTTTATAGAACGCTTAATTGCAAAAGTTTTATTTGAAAAAAATTAACAGGACCCTTGACAACTGTGTCTTTTAACATTAACCTTTATAGTACGCTTATTTGTTGTGGTTTTATTATCCCACGCCATAATAGAACACTCCTTTATTTGAGTCATAAAACATCAGTTTTTAGAACGCTTATTTACAAAAGTTTTATTTAAACATTAGTTAGTATGACACTTGATACTTGGGTATCAAAACTTGATACACCATAATAGGACACTTGTTATCTGTCTTTGTATTGTTATATGTCTCAATCTTTTGGAAGTTATGTATGGGTTATCTGTCATTGTATTGTCCTTATCTGTTGGGAATTATGCGAAGTAGGTATTCGCTATCAATATCGCCAAAGGATTCTGGCGAAGTAGAAGCGAGAATCTGTTGAAGAAGAGATTACTTGCGAAGATTAAAAGCGTTGCCGTGTTTACTGAAGGGTGGAAGTCTGACTAGGATCGACATGCGCTTTATTATTTCAATGCTAACCCATCATTATTCTTGAGCGCGAGGTTAGCATGGGTATTAATGTATTGCTCAATATTGTTTAGTGTTTAGTCATTAAATGCATGCTTGCATGTTTAGTCGATTGAGTAGTAATAGTTTAGGGTTCCTTGTCTATAAAGGAACTTAATAGTTTGTAATAAAAAAAGACAAATTCAAAACATAGAGTTTCAGTTAATAAAAAGATCCATAGAGGATCTAAGTGTTCTTAGTTATAACGGCTTGTATTTACATTCCGCTATAGAATACGGGTTGTAGAGATTTTCTATTAGTTTGCTTGTGATTACATAGGCAACACTAACGATCCACGAGTGCTTAAGATCCGTCAAGATGCGTGTGTATTCAACAAGTGGTATCGAGCCTCGGGAAAGTCTCTACGATACGAGAACCATATTTTTCCTCACCCCGTACAACCAAAACACATTCACCATGCCGCAGGCTGATGATGAATTAGAAGTCACCAACAACAACATCAAAAACACCACCTCTATGCAGCAACTTAGTCTTTCCAACAATAATGGGAAGTTTCCTTATCCGAAAAGGGAAGAGTATGATCGTGGACTATGAAAATGCGGGCGGATCTCCAATATTGATTGGAATCTTTGGGAAATTGTAAAGAAAGGTCGAAGAAGACTATCCCGGATCTTGATGGTAAGTTTACCATTGCTCTCCCAAAATTGTGAAGAGATTTTAGGCAGTGCAAAGAGGCACAAAGTGAGAACCATCCTTCTTCAAGCTATTCCCGAAGATCACTTGGGTGATTTTCACCACATGGATGATGCAAAGGACATATGGATGGCTCTTAAAGCAAGGTTCGGTGGCAATGAAGAGTCAAGGAGAATGAGGAAGTCCATCTTTGAGACAACACTTCCAAAGTTCAATATCTACGAAGAAGAAGGTATCCACAAGGGATCTGACGGGTTTCACAACTTGCTAATAATTCTTTAGTTTGTTTGTCTATGTTACTTTTTGTGTGTATTTGTGTTTGTGTTGCAGTTTATCTATTTCAAGTGCAATTTGTCTATTCCATGTTCAAGTCCAAGATTCATCAAGTGTGATTCTTTTATAAATGGTCAAGTAAGCTTTGAAGCTTGTTTCTCTTTGAAACTAAAGTCTTTGAAGTAAACAAGTTGATTCTATTGAAGTAAGAGTACATAGAGAAGAAATTGAAGTCAAATTGTTCATTCATTCATTCAAGAAGTTCTGACTTACAAAATTCAATCATCTTCAAATGCAACTACAAGAACAGAGCTATACATAATCCTAATCTAGTTCATATCATCTATTCCAACATCTAACAGTACATTTGGATATGCATGATCACTCACATCTTTCACACTAGATGTTGGATATGCGTTTGTGAAAACTTGCATAACCACCCATTTCTTCTATCTCGATAATTGGATATGCATGACTACTAGGACGAGGAAGCTAAGGATCAAAATGGGAAGGATGGATTGATGAAAATAATGATGATGAAGAAAAATAAAGTGTCATTTATGCTTCATCTGCTGAATTCACCAAAAAGAAATCCATTCACCTTCCTTATGCTCTTCCTCTATACGATGTGTGAAGATGCACCAAAACATGGCAGTGGAGGCAAAGCACCCTCCCACTGACACGAGGCCTTTGTTGAGGTTGAGGTCTTTGGGTTGGGATATGAAGGTATCTCAGTAGTGGGTTCCTCTGAGTCATCAAGAGACTCACTTGGATCCACTACACCATCATCTTCAGAAGAAGAGAGAAATGGGGATGTCAAAGTAGAGTCGGTGGATATGACCAAAAATGGAGGAAATCAATGGATGATGAGGATGATGGAGAAGAGGTTGGATTTACAACCTCTGGTGAAGTATTCATGGTTAATTTTGGTTGATTGGGTGTATGATGAATCTAGGGTTTGTGATGGTAATTTGGGGTAAAAGTATGTGAGAGAAGTATGCATTGGGATGATTTTATAGGCGGGTTCGAGGTTTAATGTAAGTTAATGCGAGTTAGTTGGCACGATAATTCTAGAATCTTACCGAAGATATCCTAGTCTTGGGTTGGTTTCTACTGAATTGTATAACTTCAGCAGATTGAGTATCTGTTTCTACTGAAGAGTTAAGTTACGAGTCTGCCACATTCACCATCATAAGTTAAAAAGCTCGTGAAAACCGTAGTGTCATTAGTACCATTGCGAACATAGATGTTTTAGTTAGAGAAGATGCATCAATATTTAATTAAAGTGAAACAAAAATAAACATGCAGTTCAGTTTTTAGCCGTCTTATGGGAGATAAGAGAATATGGCATAAGTTAACAACAGTAGTGTTCTAGCTTAGCTAACCTAGCTTGAGTAAACATATTATCCATGACAACGTACGTCTAGCAACGGTGGAGCCAAAAAAACTCATGAACCAGGTTGACTACTATTAGAAAGGTAACATTTGTCAGCACCGAAAATCCAAATCTGTTGGTAGATTGGCTAATTTAGTTTCTAAATTGTAACAATGGAAAGGCTAATTTTGCTCAAAAACAACAAATCACCGGTAGAAGCTTGTGAACGTTGGTATTATAGCATCTGCGTCATGGAGCATTAGGATAGGCGAATGATTGTACAATAATTAAATGCGACCGGGCCTGATGGTGATCGAAGGGTATGAGGGGTGATATGCTAGCGCCAAACTTGTAGCCAATCTGCAATAAGAAATAGTAGACACTTCGTTAAGTGATTACGAGGGTTTAGGCCTATGAACCACCTCCGTGAGTAAGTTATATGATATGTGTTGTAAGTAATATATGATGTATGTGAAAATACTGTGTTGAGTGAACATACCATTGAAATGACTCGTTCAACCTATTTATAGGTGATGAAAATAGCTTGGAGAGTGTTAGCACACGTTTAGGAGATCATGGAAGTCCGATTTGTGGTAACCGCTAGGGCTTCATCCCCACTATCTCGGACTTGGTGGGGAAGCTAAGGACATAGTGAGGAGCGTGGGGAAGACCAAGTCAAGGTTCTTCTTTGTCTTGGCATCTTCAAGGGAAGACACGAGGGGAATAGGCCTTGGCGAATTCCCAACAGGTAACCATGTCAATGATGAATGGTTTTACGCCACCAATGACTTATGAAGAAAGACTTGGGTCTTAGTAATGCAATTCCGTCGAGGCCGAAGGGGTCCTTCGACACGCTTTCTGGAGAATGCGTCATCAAGCCCCGGTCGAAAGTGATATGTACGAACAAGAAATATTGCTTACGACTCAGAAATAAATACGAAACCTCCTCTTCGTCACAAAAAATGAACGAAGATGAAAATCCTTGTAGTTATTGACCGTAATTAATGGAAGACTAATCCTAACTACTCCTTTTTCCTCGGTAAAAGTAAACATCATTTCAAAATTTAAAAATGGTTTGAAATCCGGTAGGAAAGGGATAAGTCCGGACACGTGTAGGGCTGAGATTTAACGTTTTTAGGGTATATAAAATGTAAAACAGTAAACCCTAACAAAGTTTATCTCTCGCCCAAGTTTTTCACCTACTAAAACACCTTCCGATCAAGCTTTCGATCAAACAAGGTAAAGTGCTCCTTCTTCTTTGTATTTCAAATACATTATATGTGTACTTTAGAAGATCAATGTCAACCAATAAGAAGTTTGTAATAAAGCAACAAGGTTGTACACTAACAGGGAGGAGCTTAAAACGTACCCAATCTCATGCTACCGAGTAAAAATCAAGGGATATTTGATGCCTCACGAAAATTATGTAGGCATGTATACCCATGCTTTCACCACTTCCAACCTTAGGATACCTTTGCATCCTTTGATCTTAGAATTCCTCCGGTATTATGAGGTACACATTTCTAGGTTCAACCCTTTTGGCCTAGCCAAGCTTACAACATTCATCGTGATGTGCAAAGCTTATGGGTTCGAACCATCCTTGGCTAATGCTTAGGGGTTTTAAGATCTATCAGGAGAGGTGGTTGACCTTGGCCAAAAGGGGTGAAAGAGATGTGCCTATTCTAATAGATAGGCCTTTTACGAACATAAGGAACTGGAAAGGCAAATTCTTTTACATCCAAAACACCATTATCCCTCAGGCATATTACGCATTGTTAAACCCGGACTTTCAATATGATGAGAAAAGGTTCAATGATCCCTTGCCCTATCTTGTGAGAAGGAACCCTTTGTATCGGCGTTTGGCTCGTCATCGGTGATTGCCAAGCGTTCCCGAGCCAATTCTTTTTCATGGTAGCATTCTTTGAAAGATGGGAGGGTCTCCTTTGTTACACGAGATAATTTGCGATGGAGAAAGTATGTACCTTTTAATTAAAATAAGAAATTAAAACTTATCTTTTCGATATTTATCTTATTTGCTTGTTTGTGCTTGAGAGATGTCGATTCGGGAACTTTTGTTGTAAATTTGGTGGTGCAAAGGAGGTGAGCTTCCTTCAAAGAATCCCAAGAGACAAGCTATGGCGTGGGCTCCCCATCGTCCATAAACAACAATAATGTGGAAGCCGCCCATCGAGCTGTAATATCGCTCCTCCGTCAAAGAAATCCATAGATGTGGAAGATCAACTTGTGGAGAGCGTTCGACTCGATGAACCAGTCTCGAAGGGGACAAGGTTAGACCATCATTAGGACCCTCAGGCATAGGTGAGAGGGTCCAGCTTGAAGAAAGGTGCCATGCTAAAGCTGAAGTACGCGAAAGGCTCATCCGCCTACCCCTCCCTCCGAACTACCGAGCAAAAAGTGCGAGGTAGGCGTGAATTTCCGACCATCCCGAAGGGCCCGCGGCGATGATATCCATGGTAAAGTTTCTTACCTGCGAAACAAAATTAGGTACCAACAATAATATATTACGGATGTACATATGTTGCGAGGACTTCACGTCGAAGGAACTTCCTTCTCCCTTAGCTTGTCACCAACTCGTGAGCCATGTAATCCCACCCAAGTGGAAGGGGTGATGGATAACATGTCCATAGAAAGGCTCTGCGAGAAGAAATGGATGTTATGCTGAGAAGGGATAAGGCTAGGGATCAGAAGTATGCAGGCCTGGAGAAGAAGTGTGAGGATGCCTTGGAAGATTTTGACAAGAACCCGCTGGTGCAAGATCTGAGTGAGAATGAAAAGCTCAAAGGTCATTTCATAGCGGTGAAGCCGAGTGCAACAGGTTAACTGTCAAAGGCCCAATGGTGGATTGGCTATAAGGAGCGATATCGTTCTTTCATCCAAGTGTGGAGGCTCGAACAAGAGAGGCGAAGTTCTTTGGACCAAGAGATCAAGCTCCGAGAAAAGGTGGATGGGTTAAACCTTAGATGCGAAAATCAAGAAGGATAGGGTAGACTTGGTAACCAAGGTGATCCCCTATGTTGCTATGGAACTTTACCATAGCGACGATGTGGAATGCCATTGGGAAGGTGGTGAGCAGCGACCATTTTTTTCATGGCAAATGTACCACTTTGGAGAGAGATAGCTAAGAGCTGAGGAAAGCGGTGGGGCGGAGAAAGTTCCTTACTACGGGTGCAACTCATGAAAAGAGTATGATGATGCGGTAATCAACTAAGCGCTTTAGAGTTTCCTTTCCTTGCGAGATGTATTGTGAAGGACCCGGCCTCAATTGAGGACCTCGGCCAGAAGCAAGAAGCAGTCTAGCCTCCATCTTCCTCCAAGAGGACTCCATCACCCCGGGTTCCCTCTCGGGTTGGTGATCCCACTCATTCCAAGGTTTAATGAAGGAAACCATGTGGTTGTAATTTGATCCCGAGGTGGTATGTACCACATGTTTAAAACAATTATGCGTGTTCCTTTCCGGCCGTGCCCTGATGAAACAATTAACTTTTGGTATGTGTGATGTAGGCTACGGCCTAAGACAATATTTTATTTTGTTGGATCAAGTTAAGGCTACGGCACTTTTTAGACTAGTTAGACTAGTCGCATCTACATTGAAGCCACTAGGGCTCAAATTTTTCCATGTGTGATTCTTCTCTTTTTATTTTTACTTGCGCAAAAAATATTTTTTACAACCTAAAGCATTATGGTAGATGCATAGCCTCATTGTGTGTAGTTACTTCACCAAGAATATTAGCAATCATTATAATTTAGCTGGCGGAGGGGTGTGACCCTTTCCGTCTTGATCCAAGTTGAGGCGAAGGCTTAAAATACCTAAAGGCCATATAGGAAAGTTAATGTGAAGTTGAGATGGATGTTATGCATATGAGCAAGACATGTTATATAGTCTTTGTACATCCTCCGACATTGAAACTTATAAAGCGACTTGGTGGGCAAATCTTTGTTGTATTGAGCGAAACAAGAGATTTGAGGGAAATGTGTTATTATCATTAAGTGGGTAGGGAGGATTACATCATTTTAAGAAATGAATATTAGACGCCTACCATTAATGCTTCTTTCCCCAAGTGAGAAGAATGCAAATACAATGATTGAAAGCAAATAAAATGTGTCCTTAGACATTGTAAGTTTCATACGTAGAACTTACGAAGAGTAGTGCCATTCGGGTTCTATCAATAGCGTCTCCTTCCAAGGTTTCCGGCATAGGCTCGGTTGCCATATGCTTCCTTAATAACGTAGGGCCCTTCCCATGTAGGTCCTAGTTTACCCACGTACTCGACCTTACTTACCTTTGTTGAGTCGGAGGGCGTATTCCCCGTTTGAAGGTCGAAGGCGAACCCGATTGTATGTAGTATTTTTCAATTTTTGCTTATGGATAGTTTCTCGAATTGAAGTTATTTCCGCCCGTTCTTCAAGTAGGCCCGAGGTTACTACGAGTCTTTCTTTACGTTGTCTGGCTTCAAAGTTCATGACCCTTTACATTTCGACACTCACTTCGAAGGGATGATAGCCTCCGTTCCATACGTCAAGCTAAAAGGTGTTTCTCCGTGACTTGACTCCATTATGCGTTCGTGAGCCCAAAGTACTTGAGGTAGTTCGTCTACCCAACCGTGATGACTGTATCCCAGCCTTCGTTCTATTCCTTGAATGATGTCTCTGTTGGTAACTTCCACTTGCTGTTCCTTGAGGATGGTAGCGGAGTGAAAGATTGTTTGATATTGAGACCTCGCAAAACCACAGGAATACTCCTTACGAGCTTCCCATTATCTGAAATAATGATGTGAGGTACTCCGAACCGACATATAATATGCTCCCATACAAACTTTTCCATGTGCGCACGTGATGGATGCCAAAGGCTTCGCTTCCACCCATTTGGTGAAGTAGTCGATGGCTACAACCAAGAATTTTACTCCTCAGGAGAAATTGGCAACGGACCTCACGATGTCGATCCCCATTGTTGAAGGGCCATGCGGGGCGTTCTGGAAGTCATATCTTGTTTGGTAGCCTTGGGACCCGAATGTATTTGACAAGCTTCACACTTGAATGATTTCAACGGCGTCCACATTGCGGAAGGCCGGTAATATCCAACCCTCATGATTTTGGAGACAGGAGGCGGGGCCCGCATGAAGTCCGCGGGATCCTTCATCGCTTCTTGAATGATGTTGGCAGCTTGTCTAGATCCTACACAACGAAGCCATGGGGACAAAAAGGATCTTACAGTATAGATAATTTCCCATGATTAAATGCTGCGGTGCTTTGATGCGGACCTTTCGAGCTAACCCGATCTTCCGGCGGTATACCACTTATTAAATATTCTCTAATGGAGTCATCCATTGAGTCTTCTCTGTATTACATCGACACCTCCTTTGGACGATGGACCTATCTGCCAACACTTGACGGACGGGCTTACTTAGTTAAATGAGCAAATGCCATTGATGCGGTTGTTAAGTGCATCCGCCTTCTTGTTTTGATTTCTCCGAACATGCTCTATGTTGTAGGATACGAACCCTTCGAGCATTTCTTTGGCCTTATCCAGGTATTGCTTGATCACGGGTTGTCTTGCCTCGTAGGAGCCTTTTATCGGTTGGCCACCAGGTTGGGAGTCAACGAAAATATCTAAGTCTTCTACTTCCATGTCTTTGGCTTGTGTCGGAGGCTCTGCTAGCAAGGCTACTTTCTGCTTCGTTGTTAGGTGGCGTCAATTGAAATGGAGTGCATAAGTATACTCCTTCCCATTGGGATCAACGAGCATAAGACACGTTGCGAACCGCTCGGGCCGAATTTGGAGAGCTCTGTCGATTAAAGCTTCCATCCCGACCGCTTTGTCAAGTTTCTTTGGGTTTCAAAGGTTGTGCCATGTTTTGGTTAGGAGGTGTTTACGCTAAAAGTCGCCAATATTTGCCCTTTGACCGAGTTTCTACCCTTGTATTCAATTTAGGTGCTCTCTAGCTCAATAGCCCATTTAGCTATCCTTCCAATTTCTCGGCTGAAAGTATCCACTTAATTAGTTTGTCGGTAAGTATGGTTATGGAGTGAGCTTGGAAGTACCTTGGCGAAGAGCGTCTCGCGGCATGGACCAAAGCCAAAATTAGCTTCTCCAATCTTTGGATAATTTAGTTCGACTCCCTGTAGAACCGCTACTAAAGTAGATAGGGATTTGCTTCTTCTCCCTTTACGCCAATAACACATGATGCTTTCGAGGAGGCTGCGATATACATGAACAACACTTAGCCTTTGATTGGGGGTTTGTAAGTGTAGGTAGAATAGTCATGAAATCCTTTAGCTTTTGGAAGGTACGCTTCGGCGTCCATACTCCACTGGAGCGTCTTCTTATGCATCTCAGCATCCTTTGAGTGTTTTGAAGAGCGGCAAACATCATGCGCACCCTTCGACAAGAATACGCTGAAATGACGCTAGCTTTCCATTCGACTTTGCACTTCCTTTAGGGACTTGGAGAGGTACAAATCAGTGATGGCCTTAACCTTCGAAAGATTAGCCTTAATACCTTGCACGGTGATCGGATGCCCCAAGAATTGTCCTTCTTCCACACCGAAGGAGCATTTCTTGGGATTTAACTTCATGTTGATGGCTGAGAGAGGTCGAAGGTTTCTTTGATGTCGGAGAGCATGTCTTCCTCCGATCTGCTCTTGATGACCATATCATCTCACGTACGCCTCGATTCCTACCTATCTGCTTGGAAGGCTTTGTCCACTATTGTGGGTGGCACTTTCAAACCAAAATGCATCTTTGTAACAATAAAACTTTTCTGGTAAAAGGTTGTCTTTCTTCATCCTCTTCGCCATTTGTATCCGATGGTAACCATAGCTTATAAGCGTATAGGAAACACTTCGGTAGAAACCCCCGACAAGGATTCTACCTTCAATCAATTTACGGCGAGAGGGTAGCAAGATCCCTTGGGCGAGGCTTTGTTAATGTCTCTGTGAAGTCCATCGCACATTCTCCATCCTCCATCATGCTTTTGACCATCACCGGATTGGCCACCCAAGTTTGGTACTTCACCTCTCGAGTATGCTGCATTTACAAGTTCGTCCACTTCTTTGCATCGCGGCAGCATTCCTTTCGAGGAGCCGCTTCGGCGCTTTTGTTTGATGGGTTCAATATGTTTGAACTCATTGAGCTTGTCTTTCGATGCGAAGGGCTTTCCGTCTATGATGAGAGTTAAGGGAACCCCGTCATGTCGAGTAGGTCCATCGCGAAGCGTCTGCGTTAGCCGTAGTACCTTTTCAATTCTACTTTAAGGAGGTTGGGGCGCTTTCCGATCACCACCGTCTGATTAGGGTAGAGATCATTTACCACAATCGTCTTGGCGTCGATTTTAGCCGAGGACATCCTTAGGAGGCTCTTAGAAACTTTTGTTTGATCATTTTGCCTACTTGGTAGGCTCCTTCATACTATATAGCGAAAAACCGTTCCAATGCCGAAGGGTGTTTGGAATTTGATCGAGGCATGTATAGTTGAGACAACGATGCCCATCTTACGCATTCAAGTTCTCCCTATCAATAGGTTGTAGGAAATTGAACCTGACGACGTGAAAACGAGTTTTTGTCCTTTTTAGCCTCCCTTCTCCAATCGTAACCTCTAGAGGGACTTCTCCCAAGGGCCATGAGTGTTCCCCGAGAATCCCACTAAAGGTACCTTCGAATCAATTCTCTTGACCTTATCGAAGGTTTGAGCTTTAGAAAGCAAATGGCGTTAGTAGATAATTTCGCGGAGCTACCGCAGTCGAGGTAGGCCTTGTTTACTTCTCTGTTGGAGATCAAGACCTTGATGACCACGGGGTCATTTGAAAGATCTTTCCCTGTGAGTGAAGGAAAAGTTACATCTCCTACTCCGCACAAAGCTTCCTCCATTTCTTTCCTTTTAGAACGAGTCATTCTTGTACACCATGAGGATGGGTGCTTCCACAGTGTAGTATCCTTCCCTAAGCCGTGGAGACCTTGTCTTTACCTTTCTTTATACCCTTCACCAAGTGTCCCGAGTTGGCCGGACTTTTCGGCCTCTTATCTGTTCTTGAGCTCTCTGCGTTTTGGTGTCGTGTCCGTAATGCGTCATGGAAGTAGCAAAATTTGGAAGTATCTTCGGGCACATACCTACGTTTGCTAGCGAGGAGGGGAGGATCAAAGGCCTTCGCAGCCTTTTAAGTAGCAAGTATCTCTCTGGAGATTTGGGCCAGATTAGCCAAGAGCCCATGGTTGATGTTTTTGTGGTATGGTGTAAACATGTCCCTGTTTTTGTGTTTGTTCTTCGATCCCTCCCACGAAGAGGATGCTTACATTGCTTGGCTTTGGCTTTCATGACCTTCTTTGTTTTTATTACGGCGGAGCCCTATTGGTAGACACTTCTTTTGCTTCGATCCAGGTGTAAGCCTTTTCCAGGTGTAAGCCTTTTCCACCAAAGCCTTTTCCACCAAACCCTTAGTTTCACATACAATAAAATACTTATATATTATATATATACAATAATATAATACATTTCATATACTATATACTACTATTAGTTAATTTAATTATAAATCTAATTATAATCTAAAAATTAGGGGAAAACTTACACACCGCGTTCACATAAACCCGCTTAAAATTTTTGGGAAAAATTGATTCATAAATAACTTTTGGCTGCGAAAATCAAGCATATCTTTTAGAAATCAAGTATTTGATTGATTTTATTAATGGAAATGGATTTTTCTGTATGGGTTAAAATCTCAATTTTGGTTTAGGGTTGTATGTAGGCTGACAATAACAAGGATCGGTGGGTTTCACTTTTGAATGAAGATGGAAGACTCAACATGTAATGCAAACCTCTTGTTGTTATTATTATTGTTGTTGTTTGTTGCTATTATTATTACTATTATTATTATTATTATTATTATTATTATTATTATTATTACATTATTATTATTGTGTGTATTATTATTATTATTATTATTATTGTTTTGTGTGTGTTATTGTGTGTATTATTATTATTGTTATTGTTATTATTATTGGTATTATCATTGTTATTGTTGGAATCACTCCTAAACCTTATTCAAGTGTTAGTTACTCATATGTAATAGTTAGCTTATTATGGCCTTTATGTTTGTTATTAGCCTTAGGCTTATGTAGAAGGCCCATAAGCCTAGGCCTAGCCCAATAAGGAAAGGAAGGGAACTAGGAGTGTTGCCCTAGCTTCCCTCCTATAAATACCCCTTGTAAACCTTCATTTGAAGGTTGGTTGTTCAAGTTTTCTTTTCACTCACTCTCTACGCATAACCGTATACTCTATATCGTGTGTGTGTGTTTGGATACTTGTTCAATCGCCTCTCTATCTTTCTTATAAGCTTGTGTTGTAAAACTTGTGACCTAACAGTGGTATCAATCGCCAAATAGTTGGGTGTACTCGTTTGTTTTTGAAGTTTTTTTTGGTTTTGGATCTTACGCGTAAAGATAACGCATTCTTTAGCTCTCTTAAAAACTTGTTTTTACACTTTTTAATCCAAGATTCTTGTACTTTCAACGTTTTAAGGTGTTAAAATACTTGTTTTTGGCAAAAGTTTCAAACTTTATGCGTGGATCATTGTTTTGAACTAGTTTTTATTCGTGGGTGTCATTCTACGCATAAATGTTTTAAATGCTTTGGATCATCAAGTCTCACACTTTTGTGTTATTTTGGTGTTATTGAAGCTAATTCATCACACAAAAACTGGTTTAGAAACATCTTTGGGCAAAATCAAAATTACGAGTAATCCTACGCGTATGGAAACCCTAAAATTACGCGTAAGATTATCCTTGGTTTGATCTTCATTTTCGTGGTTTATTCAGTGTTTTCTTACTTGGATAAGTCTGAAAATACGTCGACTTTGGATATCTTTTGCCCTGTGATAGTGTAAAAGATCATTTGGGATAAAACCCTAAAATTACGCATAAGCTCAACTGCCAGTAGAAATCCTACGCTTAAGATTTTCTTACGCCTAAGCCTTGTCTTACGCATAAGCTAAATCCTACGCCTAAGTTTCTACGCCTAACTTTGTTGTCACGATGCGCGCCAACTTTAGCCTTTTCTCCACGCTTACGCGTAAGCTAAAACCTACGCGTAACTCCTTATTGTTACGTGTAATTTTTGGTGTTTTTAGCATAAGTGTTACTTGGTTATTTCTCGCCTAAGGATACTTTATCAACAAAGGTTCATTCGACTACAAAGATCCATTTTACCAACACAAGTTTATCAACATGTCACAACCACCATACTCTAACTATTTCCCTTACACTTATCCTCATCCTCAACGCCAACAACAACTAACTCCACAACATCAACAATGGAATCAACAACAAGCAATTTATCAACAACAATTTAACCAACAACATACTCCACAACTTCCTGCAAATCCACAACCTCAAATGGTTCAACCACCACAAAGTCTTCAAGCTCAACCATACACAAATGACTTTAATCAACATCCATCAAGGATCACTATGAGGTAACCCACTTGGTTTGCAAAGATGTTTGAAACTTTAAGCGACCAACAATCAATTCATGAGGTTTGGTTCACTTGATAGACCTCAATGCTCACTCCGAGAAACTACGATCAATTGGTGATAAGGTTCTTTAGATTTTGTGATCTAAAGAAGCCACATGGAAAGTTCTTAAAGAAGGTTATCTTGGAAGGTCCTTTTGAGATGCCTCCTGTCATTGTACCCGGAGATCCAAATGCCATTCCACCAAGAGATGAACAAACGAACATTGCTCATCATTGCGGACTTGAATCCTCAAGAACTTCTACACTATGAAGCAGATGAGCTTGCAATGGAATATATCCTCCTAGGATTACCAAACCTAATTCTTAGTAGTGTTGATGCTCAAAAGACTGCAAAGAAAATGTGGGATCATATTAGATCTTCTTATGGAAGGATCGTACTCAATCGAGGAAGATTTGGAATCCAAAATTTACTTGGCGTATGAACACTTCATGATTGAACACGGAGAGACACTTTCGAGTCCTATCATCACTGATTTTTAGACATCATCAATGATTTGGATAAACACAACATCCACATGCCAAGAATTGCGGTGAATACTAAGTTCCTAAGTAGTCTTGGTCCTGAATGGGAGAAGTATGTCATTTTTCTCCGTCAAGCTAAAAACATGCATCATTCTACCTACGGATTGTTGTACGATTACTTGAAGCCTCATGAAAAGGAAGTTGATAGGAAAGGATTCTCCGTGCTCAAATTGCTCCACCGACACATCAGGAAAATCAACAACTTGCCTTATATGCTCAACAAAATTATTCTCCTCAACCAGCAACTCAACCAACGGCTTCAAACCCACCAAACGATCAATCACATCAACCTCAACAAAATCGGTTGGTTCCTTACAACAACAATGATCAAGCACTTCATAATGAGGAATCTGATCCGTTCGAAGCATTGCAACAAGGATTTGCTATGATTGCTAATGCCTTTAGCCGTTATACCAACAAATCCAACAACCGTATTCGTTCCTCATCTAATACAAGGAATCAAGCATTTGTAAACAATGGGCGAGTTGAAGTTGAGAATCGTGGTTATAGTCGTCCGAGATGGGCGGTGGTCAAGGGTTTAATCTTTGTGGGTAGGAATAACAATGAGCTCAAGTGGTGGAGCAGGGAAATGCTCGGCATGGGTTGAATGGTCTTGATGCTACAAGCCAATGAGAAGGGACAATTGGCTAATGCATGCCCAAAGCCAAGGACTAAGGGCAGTGCTTATTTCAAAGAGGCTCTTCTTTTGGCTCTTAAGGATGAAGCGGGTGGAACTCTCACGAGACAAAGAACGAGCTTTATGGCAAATCTTTCGACTCGGATGATGATATGGAGGACTTGCGGGCCAATGCGGTATATGTTGATGGCTAATATGCGAGTTACACATGAGTGACACAGCCCGTGTATGACATTGATGGCTTGTCTCGGTACCGAACAAACCATATTTATCTCTGATCTCATATCTCCGCCAACATCAGCATCCGGCAAGGCTCGGAATGTTCAAAATGAGTCATCCACATCTCATTCTGACGATTTTCAACTAGACCCCGTAGTTATATTTGGCGATCAAGATGACCAACCGGTTTCCCTTGATAATCAAATTGACTCCGTGGTCATACTTGAGGATCTCCGTAATGATCATGTTGAGACTCACGTTGAACACACCGAACTTTTGCCTCATCCAGATTTTGCTCGTTTAATACAAGACCAACAAACCATAGTGGAAGAATGTCATGCCATGTAATCGAGGACTTGAAATGCAAAAATGCCTTTGTTAACCAAGGATTTTGAATGTTTACAAAAGCAACTCAACTTTTTCAAAACTCAAGAAAAGCGTGAAAGCGGTTTTGAAGCGACCTTTGCCAAATCTTATCAAAATGAAAAATATTTAGAAAGGCAGATCGTGATCTAGCAGCTTCAAGAATGCTTTGTTGTCAGAAATAGAACAACTGAAACATGAACATAAAAAGCAAATTAACGCTCTCACCTTGGAAAATCAAAAAGCTAAGGTTGAGTTGTTAACTTGTCAAAAACAGTTCTCTGCATACAAAAAGCATTCAACGAAGCGAATAGATGATCATCTTGAAGAAATCATCGGCTTGCAAAACAAACTTAAAGAGTTTAAAAGCATTGTTTACAAACATGATGAGTCGGTCACAGCCATTGAAAAGTTTACTTTAAAACCCAATCCAAATGGATATGGACCGAATCTTGCGGATTACAAACCTAAGCTTTCAACAAAAGCATTCAAACCAAATCCCGAAGTTTCGGTCACGAGAATATAAAGTTGATAATTACATTATGAATGTTGTTGAATATCATCGTCAAGAGGAATTAGATCACGAGAAGGCGAGAGTCGATCAAAATTAGAAAAAGTTGTTTACAACAAACCTTTTAACTATTCAAAGCGGTCACTTTCGTCACACCAACGGATTCTTCTAACACACCAAGGGTTATCATTAAAACACATGAGTCTTCTAATGTTAATCCCAACAGTTATTATGCACAAATTTATGGTCCTTTACCTTCCATCGGTGAAGTAAATTCAAAACCTGAAAATCGAAAAATTCTTAGATATTTTGACATCTTCATGGCTGACCTCAAAATTTTACAACATGAGATAGAATATCGATTCGAAATCAAAATTGATCATTTTCAATGCGCCTAGCGAGAACAAAGAGATATTTTTTAGAAAAATCTTTTACCTAATGTTAAAAACTTGAAAAATTGTGCATTAGCTTGGGAAAAGGATTTTCATAAGGAACTTGGAGTGATGAAGGTCGTTTTAGAAAGCGAAACATCTATTTCTAATACTAAGCGTAAAAGCGTTGAGAAAAGATGTTGATCGACTCTTGGAAGATGTCATCTGGCTTTGATGTCCATAATGTTGTGTTATTGAATTCTTTGTCATATGCATTTGATCATACCTCTACCTACGATCGTTGATTACGTGGTAAATGTTGAGAACAGCGATAATGTGCTTGGTCGAGTCCTTAAAAGTTGAAAACAAACGATTGTCAAGCGAACTTTCAAATGCAATTCGTCGTCTTAATTGGTGTCAAAAAGATATTCACGATCAACAAATTGCTTTTCAACACAAAATAAGCGATTCGTGCAAAATCTTACGATCCTAAATTTGAGCAACTGGATGATCAAAGCGTGTCTTTTAAGTGTCAAATCTCAAAATATGAACAAGAACTTTTAAAAGTTAAAAAGGAATATGGTGTCATATTTGATTTACTCAAAAAGACTTGTGATGAAGCATCAAATGAACTTGATCATTATCTTGCACACACTAAAGAAGTTATGCATTTTCTTTGGAAATGTTGATGCGAAAATCAAGATCGATTCACACTATCCTCAAGTTAAGAGAAATGTTAGGAAAGTATGAACAACTTCCGCCAACCATCATTAAGAGATTAGCCCGAGTAACACTTAGTACTCATGAATCTAGAATTTCTACTCCCAAATCACAAGTAGCTAACGTGCTTCCTTCTCTTGAAAGCAGGGAATAGTTGAGCCTTTTCCAAAGGCCGCACTTCACGCCTAGGAGCACTCAAATCGAAGAATAGGAAGTTGCGACCTAAGAAAAGATCAATCAAGAATGCTAAAGTAGAAGAACACCCTAGGACTATGAATAAGACTCACGTTGCCTCCACTATAGATATTGCGTCGGACAAATGTAATAGAAATAGTGATGTAACGAATGCTAAACCGTTAAGTACTTTTGATATTGATCGATGCACCTTGTGATATTTGTCGTAAAAGTATGAATTCAGATTGTCATGATAAATGTGTTGCTAAAGCTATCATCTCTCGTTTAAGGAATCCTAAGAACGGGAATACCTCTAGGCCCACTAATCTTTCTAAGTGCATTGCTTGGTAGACCGCCATCTTTAGATTCTAAGAAACGCATTCTTTGTCCTGTAGCTCCATTTTAACCTCCTAAGAATGTAGTACCACCTAGTGCATTCACTAAGACTAAAGCAAAGAGTAGTTATAGATGGCGGAAATGGATATATAACACACTAGGATTTAAGTGGATACCTAAAGCTATTGATGTGTGTATATCTACTATTAACCTACGGAACCCTCTAACATTTCGGGTTCCACATCTACTTCTATTCCATCTGTAGATGCATTATGTCACGGTGATCTGAGATCATTCTCTGGATTGTTGATAGCGGATGTTCCCGGACACATGACGAGCAATCTTAAAGCTGTTATCAAACTTTGTTGCAAAGTTCATTGGCACTGTCGGGTTAGGGAATGATCACCGCGCTATCATGGGCTACAAAGACTATGTCAATGGGAACATCGAAATTAGCAGGGTTTACTATGTGGAAGGCCTCGGTCATAATCTGTTTCGATGAGTCGGTTTTGTGATGGAGATTTGGAGGTTGCTTTAGGGAGAAAACTTGTTTCATTAAGTGATCTACAAGGAAATGACCTTATATGCGGATCGCGTAATTCTATTCCCTACACTATCTCTATGAAAGACATGGTTGCTTCATCTCCCATATGTTTACTTTCAAAGGCAACATCAACAAAATCACGGCTATGGCACCGTCGTCTCTCACATCTAAACTTTCAAACCATCACCAACCTTGCTCGACACAAACTAGTTGAAGGACTCCCACGGTTTGGGTATTCTAAAGATCACCTTTGCTCGGCTTGTGAACAAGGCAAAAGCACTCGTGCTCATTTTCCTTCAAAGGTGGAACACGACTCTCAGCATGTGCTTCATCTTCTTCACATGGATTTGTGTGGCCCGATCGCGCTGCAAGCGATCAATGGCAAACGCTACATCTTAGTAATTGTTGATGACTATTCACGCTGGACTTGGGTCTACTTTCTTGGAAGCAAAGATCAAGCTCCACAAATGATCATCACCTTTCTCACGAAAATACAAGTTCACTACTGAAACACCGTTCGACTAATCGAGCAGGATAAAGGCGAATTTGTTAATCAAACTCTTCGTGAATTTTATGAGAAAGTGGGAATTAAGCATCAGACATCTATTGCCGTACACGAACAAAGCGGAGTTGTTGAAAGACGAAACCGAGCGTTAGTGGAAGCTGCGAGAACAATGTTAATCAATGCTAAACTTCCAGATTACTTATGGGCGTATCTCTGCATGCTATACTCAAAACCGTTCTATGATTACAAAACGCCACAACAAAACACCTTTCGAGCTTCGTCCATAACGAAAACCGAATCTAAATCACTTTCATGTATTTGGATCTCTTTGCTATCCGAATAATGATCGTGATGACTTTGGAAAGCTCAAAGCCAAAGCGGACATTGGAGTCTTTATCGGATCTTGTGATAATTCCAAAGGTTTCGAATCCGGAATCGTCGTACAAAGCGGTGATGGAAGCGATTCATGCTCATTTCGATGAACTTACGGAAATGGCTTACGAGTATAACGCTTAGAACCGGTCACAACCGCTTAAACTTCCCTCAAACCCCATCATCACCGGTGAACAAAGCCCCGACTTACTCGTCAACAAATGGAAAGGTTATTTGCTCCATTCGTTGGTGGCGATATTGATGAGCGTGCTCCAGTGTATCCATTTGTTTGTTGCTCAACGATCAATACTCTTTTACGATACACTGCTACAACAACTCATTGTTGAATGCACCTACACCGATTGACTCCACCACAACAGTTGAACAAACCGCTTCCAACAATGATGAAGGCTGGCGATGATATTACGAATGAAGTACCCCCACTGCGATTTTGATCCAAATGCATTCTTCAACCCGTTTGCTAATGAGGCTAGCTACGCACGGATGTCGCGGAATCTTCAACAAGCCATTTGAATCCTCGAAATCTGCACAATGTATACCAACATCAACCCTCCACACATAGATGGACGAAAGACCATCCTCTAGAAAACATTATTGGCAACCCGAATCAACCGGTCGTTCGAGACAACGTCTTACACGAGGCGGTGAACATTGCATTTATGCACTCAGCATCTGCCAATCGAACCTAAAAACATCAAAGACGCAATGACAAAAGACAACTGGATTGAATCCATGCAAGAAGAACTCAACCAATTCAAGCGTCTTGAAGTATGGGGTGGTTGAAAGACCAACGAGGGTCTTCGTCATTGGTCTCAAATGGATTTGGAAAAACAAATTGGATCTTTGAAGGAAATGTTATCGAGAAATAAGTCACGCGTCGGTGGCTAAGGGTTATCGTCAGGAAGAGGGCATTGACTTTGAAGAATCTTTTGCTCCGGTTGCTCGTCTTGAGGCTCTTCGGATATTTCTAGCGTTCGCGGCTCATATGAATATGACGGTCTATCGGATGGATGTCAAAACTGCGTTTCTCAATGGACAACTTAAAAGCGGTTTATGTCACCAACGGATGGATTCGTTGATCCCGAGTTCGAATCCGTCTACAAAGCGAACAAAGCTCAGTATGGTCTCAAACAAGCTCCTCGGGCATGGTACGATAAGCTATCATCCTTCCTCATTGCTAATAATTTCACCAAAGGTTCGGTTGACCCAACTCTTTTTATACAATATCACGGGAACATATCTTAATTGTTCAAATTTACGTGGATGACATCATTTTGGGTCTACACATAAAAAGTTTTCAATCGCTTTTGCAAAACTAATGAAGAAAAATTTTGAAATGTCCATGATGGGTGAACTTACATTCTTTCTCGGTCTGCAAGTTCATCAATCACCCCGTGGTATTTTCTTGAGTCAGTCCAAATATGCCCTTGAATTGTTAAACAAATTTGGAATGAAAACATGTGACACCTATGCCACACCAATGGCTCATACCAAGAAGCTAGGCGCTGATTTACATGGGAAATTGGTGGACCCTACAAAATACCGTAGTATTATTGGGTCTCTCATGTATCTAACAGCTAGCGGACCTGATATTGTCTTTGCCGTATATCTTTGCTCTCTAGTTATCGATCGCGACCAACTGAAACCCACCTCTGAGGCTAAAAGAATCCTCCGATACATAAAGGGAACCATTAACTTGGGGATCCGGTATCCGAAGGATTCTGGTTTTGAACTAATCGCTTTTGTGACGACCACGCGAGGATGCTTAGACTCACGGAAAATCACTTGGGAGCTTTACAATTTCTTGGTGATAAGCGGTGTCATGGCAATCGAAGAAGCGAGATTGTACATCGTTGTCCTCAACCGGCGAGAATATGTAGCCATTTCGGCATGTTGTGCTCAAGTCATATGGATGAGAACACAACTCAAAGACTATGGTTACGTATTTGAGAATCCGATGTCTGCGACAATCGGAGTGCCATTGCAATCTCGTGCAACTTCGGTTCGGCACTTTCGAAATCAAAGCACATCGATCTTCGATATCATTTCATCAAGGATCACGTGGAGCAGGTACTTGTTGAATTATATTTTGTGGTAGTACGAGAATACCAATTGGATCTTCTCACCAAAGCCTTAGCTCCGCTAGGTTTAATGAGTTGGTCCACCGGATTGGTATGAGGTGTTTGACTCAAGAGGAATTGGATGACCTTCTAAAAGCAGTCTTAAAACACATCAAACACCAAATTCTCTTTTGTAAATAATTTTTTTTCAAAAACAAAATACAAAATTATAAAACCTGATAAAACAACAAAAATATTCTTCTAATCTAATTTTCTTTCAACATTGCAAGTACATTTCTTCCGTCAACACTATAATCTTTCAAAATTCAGTATTTTTCGATCAAGTGTTGAGGGGAGAAAATCAAAACTTTAACCGTCTTCAAAACATCACGTGTACTTGCATGTTATCTTATCTCGGTTGTTTCTTTTAACAAATGGTGGTAAATTTTCGGGTACAATGACACTCCTCGGACTAAATTTATAACCTTTCATTATTTCTCAAGTCGAGGGAGTGTCGTCAATGTTCCTTTCCTAAATACTTTGTTTGGTAACCAAAATGGAAGTTAAATGGCTTTGTTTGAAAATGGAAAAGGTGGAGGGACTAAAACTGTCAAAATGTTAAAGTTATTTTAATAAAAATACCTCCCACCTACTTTTTTACTTCACATTTAATACACTCAACTATACACATCCTATGCCTAAGATTGAACCAAAAATCGTTAATTTGATCATCGTTGTGTAAGTGTTCTTACGATCTAAACATGTTTTTAAGATAAGGTCTTGAATTTTATTCAAATCCAACGGTTAAAATCATGTTCAGTGATATGTGTTCTACGCATAAGTGTATGAACACACAATCATTGTGTGGACGTTTTTGGTTAAATGGATAATGTCAAAACGTTGTTTATACATCAAGTATTCCATTTCAACCATCCAAACCCACCCAGAAACACATATCAACGATTTTTTAAAATTAGGGTTTATGTGTCGATTTGGGTTTTTCCAAATGAAAAGTGTTTTGGTATAAAATATTGTTGGGTTAAGGTCTTAAGTTGTTGAATTAATGATTCCCATTGTTATTAACCACCCAGAAACACGAATTGGTTAACATTTTGGATTTAGGGTTTAAAGTTCATAATATTTGGTAACTATTGATTCACAAAGAGTTAAGTGTTATAACTTGGTATAAAGACTCCCTCAACACTCTTAAACTACCGGAAAAAGCTTTGTGCATATTCCATGGCTAGATTTCATACGCGTAGATTTAGGGTTTAGACTACGCGTAAGGTTTTCTACGCTTAACTGTTTATATGAACAATTGTGTTTTGATCTGTCAGAAAATGAATGTTATGTGTCAAAATTGATGATATGATGCTTTGTTTCGGGCTTGCTACACTTAAAATTCAGTATCAAGGTTGTTGTAACTCTACGCATAAGGATCACCTTGCGTAGCTTGTTATCGTAAGATTAGTCTTATCGCGTAGCTTCTACGCATAAGGTTCTACATATGGGACTACGGCGTATCTGTGAAGGATATGCGTAAACAGTGACCTCTACGCATAAGGTCAACTCTTACGAGTAGCCTTACGCGTAAGGTTAATATATGCCTACGCGTAACCTCTACGCATAAGGTCCAATTTTTCTTACACGTAATATTTCTTACGCGTAAGTTAGGATTCTACGCGTAAGTTTACGCCTACGCATATATCATTTCTGTCTACGCATAACTTTACCAATCCTACGCATAAGCCTGGATTATACCTTCGTTATGAATTGTTACGTGTACAAACTTGTAAATAAACTAATCATAACGTCACGAATCCAATAATGTCACTAATAAACTTAATCGTTTGATATGTTGTGAACAATAAGTGATAACATAAACTTTAAAACTTAAAGTTAACTAACTCACGAAAACATTTCACGACGTCATTGGACTATTGAACAAACAAGTGACTTAGGACTCGTAACAATCATTGACCTTTGTACATTCAATAACTAAACAATAAGACCTTCTGTTGACTAACATTATGTCCTTCGATATGTTGGTTCTTTTGGCTAATGTTATTTCAGATCAAGACATGGTCGAACAAATGAATATGGATGCATCTGAAGTTCTCTCCATTGCTGATATCTATCCTTATGGCTATCCAATGAAGATAGGAAAGAATAATCTCAGTGTTGACTTTGACACCCTCACTTGCTCAGAGTCTTCGTGTTTAATTGCTATTGATATTCGAGGACTCATCCATATCGAAATATGCTCACTCACTCTGCAGCTGTTCACGAGATCTATATCCAACAGCTTCGGAACACTATGGAAAGGGTCAAGGGCAATGTCTTTGTGGCGGTGACTCACGAATCACAAACAAGTCACCATTACACCTGCAGACTTAAGGGTGTTCTCCTAATTCAAGTCGAACCAACCAAACTTTATGCTACACTGGAAGAGCTCACTCTCCAGTTCTTAATCAATATCGGTTATGACGAGGCTACGGGAGTAATCACCAAGCATTCTCACGTAGAGCTTAAGAGTATTCCTCAACCATGGAGAACTCTATACATGATCATCACCAAGTCTGTTTCTCGGGTCGTGGCGGTGGCTATGAGCATCCTCAGCTCATGGAACTGCAAATATTTTGGGCATTGGTCAACATGAAACACATCGCTATCGAAGCTCTGATTTGGGATGACATGATGTCATTTCTCAACAAACTTGGCTCAAAGATTCCCTACATCGGATATACTAAACTGTTGATCCAGAGAGCACTTGGACTTCATCCTGATATTCCCAAGAGGCTAAATGACCCGACAATCACGATATGTTGACGGAACCTATTCTATCGGTCAGAATCAAGGAATCGTCTACAAAGAAACAAGGTCTTTGTGTTGCGATTTCCTTCTAACTGAAGATGTCGAAAGCTCGAAACGCATACAAAAGGTATCCGAAGCGGTTAGACAAGGCAAAGTTGGTCATCTCGATGAAAAATCTTCGGAACACCGTAAGGAGAACCGAAGAGGAAATCTTTGGAAGTGTTACAAGTACATATCTTTATAGAAAGCTTCCCAAAAGGAATCCTCCTCGTAAAAGGATTGTTCCTATAAAGGAAGCTGAACCTATTCCACATCGAACCGCAAAGAAAGCTTGTGGACGAAAGCTCAAGGTATACACACGGATGAAGAGATTACCTACTCGAGAATGCAACGTAACACCTCCGTCGCCACTAAACCTCCAAGTCCACCTGCCGACAAAGGAAAAGGAAAGACTCACGTACTTGTACCATATGATGAAAGCTTCGGATCAAGAAGAAGAGCAACTGGATATATCATACAGGAAGAAGTTTCATATCGTTAGACAGCTTCAAAAGGCTGAAGAATTTGCTAAAGACCAAATGGGTGGTCCCGGAGGATCAAGTGGTGCTTGCACTCTGAACCTTCTCGATGCGTTAATCAACCCGATAAGGGAGCTGGTGCCACCACTCTTATGCAACAACAAAGCTTGTGGAGGATACTATCGAATATGAGTTTGAGGAACCGGCAACTGAGAAGTCCGAAAAAGATCAAGATGTTGATTATGATACGTTTCTTCTAGATAGTCTGCTGATCAAAGGAAGAAACCTCTGAACCTCCGAAGGATCCAGAGTCTCCTCATATCTCTTCATCATCGATTCGTCTTCTCACTCCTCGCCACCACCATCAAAGAAGTCAACCAAATCATCATCCAAATCAGTGAAGAAACCATCTAAATCTTGGATTTCTCAAGCTCATGAGCGGATTACTAAAGTCACAAACAAGTCGAAAGAAAAGCGTGCTCAACAAAAGCTAAATTTCTTTCTTGATCACATACGACATATGTATGATGAGCATGAAAAGATCAAAGGAGAAAGGAAGTTTGTTCAGGAATTCATGAAAAATCACCGTCAAGAGGGCGAAATGATCGAAGGATACACAAAAAGTACCTTACGGAATACGTTCCTAAAATCACAAAGGAGTTGTTCACCAAACAACTTTATCCAAATCTCATGCAGATCGCCAAGCAAACTATTCGATCAACGCCCTTAACCGTCACAATCAATCCAACCGATCCGGTTGTTTTTTCGGATAATGAATTGGTGGCCAAGCTTGTCACACAAATGTCCGCGATCCGGGACATTTACTTCTGATGAAGGAAAGTTGTTTCAAGCATTGCTGGACTACCAACTTCAAGAAGCTTGTAGATTTGAAGTAGAAAAGTCTAAACGTCCTAGAGACGATGAAGACAAGGATAAGGATAAATACTCGCACCTAAGCGTCGAAGCGATGCGGTGAATCTTCTTTGATGCAACCTCCTCCACAACCTGTTCAACAAAAATCTCCTCCTCGTTCTTCTACTTGAAAAACCTCGGGCGATTCCGAGTTACCACCCCCGACTGAGAAAACCGATGATCACTTTGAGTATACGGGTGGTGACGATGAAGAGGTCCTTGAGCCCTACAACAACCCACCTCTCCCAAACAAGTTCGAAACCGAATCATCATCTAGGCCTTGAAAAGAAGAAGAAGAAGACGCCTCAAGCGACGTCGTATCATGGCTAGATGACGATAAAACCGAGGAATTTGAATGGTTTGCTAATCTTGTTAACAACACTCCCTACCCGAAGAAGGTCGAATTTGGTAGACGGCTCTACATTGGAGCATGCAAAAATTCTGCAAGAAAAGTTCCATGTGAAGAAAATGACGAAATATGAGCTGAAGCGAATCAAAAATGAAGCATTTCAACTTCTAAAAGACACTCGAAAGTGCCCTCGAGGTCGAATATCACCTTGAAAACATTGCTCGAGCTATGTCTAACAACAAGGATTGGCTCAACCCGGAAGCAAACATTGACTTCACACAAAGGGACAACCCTCCATACTACACCGATTGGACCAAACCTCTACCAACACTTGGACAAACAACTAAACCAAGGATTCCTTTCGGATACTTCTTCAACAAAGACTGGATTTCTTCTACACGGTGACAATAATTCAAGAAAATATGCTACGTCGTTGACACTTCCATTCCCAGCTGCTGTCTACTCAAACTGCATAGCCATTGAGGAACGTGCCAATCACTTGTTCTCCAACACGTGGAGGCATACGCGAGATGCATTGTATGGGATTCATCAGCGGCGAAGCCGAATCTACTATAAAAGCCGGGTTGAAGTCTCAACATGCTATGTATAGTTCTAAAGATATCGTTGCCATCATACACGTTGACCTTTCGTCTAAGTGGGACTACACATTCCTAAAGAAGATCGTAGTCAAACGACAAGATGAACGGGACTATGCTTTCTCTGAAGGTGACTTTGAGAATTTGTCTCTCAATGACATCGAAGACATGTACCTTGCCAAGGTGCGGGTGCATGAGACAATTCTCAATCGCTAGCGACAACGTGAATTTATCAAGTCACTTCTCATCTTCATAAGACGGATTGTCATCAAGGAATGTGTAGAAGATCTCGGTTGAATCTTATCAAACACGTGTCAACTTCACTCCTCCAAAGCTTGATCTTCCCGATATCAACCAGCTATCTCAATATACACTCATCGGCAAACCTTTCGGCGTTGTTTACCGTAGTGAACTTCAAAGAAACCGCTTAATGGCGTGTAGCGAACTCCACAAGTTCGGGATCATACTTTGAAGCTGGTTAGGGATGGATTGGCATACGAGTTGAAGGATATCACGAAAAATTGGGTCTCCTAAGCGCTGGAATTCTCGGGAAAGGAGGGATGTGAGACGGATCATCACAATGATTGATGAACGGTTGTTTCGAAGGGATCGATTGATGATTGGAGAGTTATGTCGGTGGTCGACCCGGGATTAACATAACCGATTTCAACGCCTGCACACTCACGGGAACATCACGCACTTCACGGTACCCCTTGACTTGTTTTTCTTCATATCATTTTGGATGTTTGATTGATTATGTCAATGGCTTGTGCACACATTACAGTGTACAACCCGTACTTGTAAATAAAGGACCCGTGGTACGCCTGCCACAATCCTTAGATAAGGAGCGAAAGCTTCTTACTTTTGAGTAAAACCTATCAAACCTTTCACTTTTCAAGGTTTTGCTCAAAAGAACAAGTACTTTCCCTTATGATTTTCAAAACCTCAACCGTTTATATCACTTTCGTTGAGGGGAGTACTTGAATCAAAACTTTGTTCAAAATTGTTCTCGATGGTCATTCTTCCAACACTCGAAATGGTCATATTTATTCTCAAACGTTTCAAAAATAACACTTTAATATGCCATTTTTGAGAGGGAGAAAATATGTGATAAGAAATATGTTGTGTAAAATGCAAATGAATCTGTGTGCTTCAGACTTAACCAACAAATTGACGATGCTTAACTGTTAGTAACTCGAAAAGACTTGTCCCGACGGTAATAATTTCAAGCTAATTAGCTAGTGATGTAAACGTGTCTCGCAAAGGACTTGTCTGAGTAGAATGTACCATTCGAGAAACTCGTGATAAACATGAACTCTGACGGGTTTGACGACCTTTCAAGGATTGTCTACACCTTCAAGGTAGTTATTAGAGCTAGTTGTCACCTAAAAGCGGACAATGCAACTCTTTAACTATGCCACGTAAGCGTGTCTCTGGGGGATTGTCTATCATGAGTGAATCAATTCAAAATGTGCGCGCTCTTTCCTCACTGTGCATTTTAACCGTTAAAACACTTAAGCACATGTGGAGGGGAGTATTTATGCAAAATCTTATCTCAACAGTGGTACTAAAATGTTTTTCATTCATAAACACTTTGAGAGATTTTTCACATCGATGGTTTTATGGCAACATAGGTTAGTCATGGAGTTATAAGGTGACTAAGGTTAGGAATAACGTCCTATGATCCGAGCGGAGGATCTACCCGGACACCACAAATAGTTAGTATTTAGAAGTCCTTAGGTATGATTAAAGGAGAAAATGAGAATCGGAGAAAGAAGGAGTTGAAGAATTAAAAAGAAATGCAAAGAAAAGGGTGAAAAGAAATAGCCCTCCGAATTATTCAACTTAGGGCGGAACACGGGTTCAATTCATATACTCTTGGTTGTCACTTAGTGACGCCGGTATTGAAGATTAAAAGTCGTCATGGACCCAGTGACGCTTTCTCTTAGAGATTGCTGGTATTGAAGAAGGAGACCCTCTCCCTAGTCTCCGCTCAGGAAAACCAAAACGCACTATTGAGTCTAGAGCCATGAGATTCATCAAAAGATCTCTTAGGTACACTTGACATTTAATCACTTGATGATCTATAATAAGGTTATCAATGGTTCATATCGAGTCCTTCACAGATCTTAGCAATCTGTCGAGAACATTTATGAGAGGTTCACATATGTGATCCTCGGTGATTGAATGGAAACTCCCGCGGTCAACATCAAACAGCCACGACGGTCGCAACCGGCAACTCCCGTGGATTGCGCTTAGTGGTCTCAAACGGTCTACGATGCGTGAGGTGATGCTTGATTGTATCTCGGACTCATCCGAATCGTAGATGTACTTCGATGCATCGTGTTATCTCACTTGTGGGACTCCGATTGAGGAACGGCCTTTGTAAGAATTAGAGTTGTGTTTTCACACTATGCTCTTAACACTCTCGAAGTTCAAACTTGTAAGTGCGGAATCCGCTTATTACTAACCGTTTAAATGTTTTCTTCTTATGGAAGCTCCGGAGGAATGATCGTCAGATTCTTCTCATGCTCACGCCAACATCATCACTAATGGAAGTTCTATCCAAAGCAACACAACAGTCAGAATGATTCTTCGTCAATACAGAGAATCTACAAAGTTAAAGACTTAAAGAACTCCATCGATCTTGAATTCCAACGTCAAAGGCGTGTGAGCATGTTGAAGAACGGCGTGGAGACACTGTAGTAGCGAAGGCACGAGGCGAGACTTGATCTGAGACAACAACATACTATCACTTTCATCACAAAGAACAATGATCAAAGAACAAAATTAATGATGACGTCAAAGCATAACCGTTCAAAGTAAACTATCTCTACTACTGGGAGATTGTTCGAATCTAGGCAATTCTTCTCACAAGAAAGAAGAATGTCGGAAGACGTCAAAGCTACTATTACATCAACGCCTTCACCGTTTTCATCACCAACAATTGAGTGTTTGTTACTCATATGTAATAACACTTGAGGGGAGATTGTTGGAATCACTCCTAAACCTTATTCAAGTGTTAGTTACTCATATGTAATAGTTAGCTTATTATGGCCTTTATGTTTGTTATTAACCTTAGGCTTATGTAGAAGGCCCATAAGCCTAGGCCTAGCCCAATAAGGAAAGGAAGGGAACTAGGAGTGTTGCCCTAGCTTCCCTCCTATAAATACCCCTTGTAAACCTTCATTTGAAGGTTGGTTGTTCAAGTTTTCTTTTCACTCACTCTCTACGCATAACCGTATACTCTATATCATGTGTGTGTGTTTGGATACTTGTTCAATCGACTCTCTATCTTTCTTATAAGCTTGTGTTGTAAAACTTGTGACCTAATAGTTATACATTATTATTGTTATACATTGTTAGTGTGGGAAATGGTGGGTTCGGGTATGTGTTTGGTTGACCTCTTGTGATGAGTCTCATATGTGATCATAAGTGCTGCTTATTTGTGATGTGGTACAAGTTGTATTTAAGTTGCTCAGTTTAATTTAAATGAATGTTGGTATATCTGTGTAAAGTTGGGTCAAAGGATTTGGGTAGTGATAGTGATAGTGATTTGATATCAGTTTCTAGCTAATGTATTTCATTCGTGACATGTAAATGCGAAGGATTTCGTCTATATTTTGTTTGTAGATAATGTATTTCATTACGTAACATGTAACAGAATAGTGATTTGATTTCATTTTTGTTGTTCTCAAATGACTATTGTTCTTTGCAATCTCATAATAATTTTATTTGTTTTGTGCACCGAGTTATGGAAAATAACGAGGATGCAGCCAAATCACCACGAGAAATATGAATGATTATGAAATGTCCAGAAGGACAAGGATTCAAGAAAACCAACAGAGATTACAAGCTTTGGGAGTGAAAAATCTTGCTAAGTCTTTGACAAGTCTAGTAGAGAGTGACAAAACAAAGAAAAAGAAAAAGAAACCAACGGATACCAGTGAGAAAGATGCAGATTATATATGTCGGTTCAGACTTCCATCTTAATCTTTGAGGAAGATAACCCAGAAGAAGCGGCTACACAAACAAATAAATAGGTACGAATAATAAATTTGGCTACTATATTTTCTTTATGTTTGTTTTCTAACAATTCTACTTGCATGAAACAGAATCGAAAATACATTGCTCCACAGTCCATGACTAGATATAAAAATTTAGCACAAAAAGCGAATGAGTGCTCGAATGTCTCCAGGTGGGCTAACATCTTGAATCTCAATGTAAAGGGACAACAAATTGATACAGGGTGGGCAATACGTAGTAAGTGCAGAGTCCGACCAAGTCCAAGCGAAATGATCAACCAAATTACGTCAGAGGGAGATTAACTGCCGAGAGAGAAACTTAGTTGCAATTGACAACGATCATGACCACGGGGAGCGTGACTTGAGATCAGATGGTAACTATACATAAATTTCAAATACTATATATATGATATTAAATTACTATTAAGTGTATATTCAGGTTAAGCTGTTTTGGTGCTTACTTGTTTTTCTTTTTTATTTTTATTTTTTTATTTTAATATAGATAACAATGAAGACCTTTATGATGTTGAAAATGATGATATCGAAGACATACCTATGAATGAAGATATTGAACAACAAGCTACTTAAGAAGATGATGTAGATAAAGACATGGATGATTTGGAGAATGAGGATGATTTGGAGAATGAGGATGATTTGGAGAATGTGAACGATTTAACAAATGACGGCGATGATCTACTCGGAGAAGAGATTCAAGCTGAAGCATCTGAAAATGAAGAAAAACATGTAGTTACACAAGCTCGAAATGAAACAGGTTAACATGGTCTACTTGATTGCATCGTTTTAAAAATCATATATCATATATTGTGTCATACTAGGCGAGTACCCGTGCCTAGCGGCATCGGTTTCTAGCAGCAGACAATTAACGATAGGCAATATTGTGGTAAGTGTTTCGTATAACGTTCAAAATAGAACGTGAAAGGATAAAAATGTAATTACAAATGGTTGTAACATGTGATAATTCAACTCTAGCAAAAATTCTTAATATATACAAACGACATATAAAAATATTTAATGAAACTTAAAATAAAACATTACATCAATTATGAAATATTAACTAACAACACACGTTACTCGTCACGTAAAACTTCTTGATACACAATATTTGAGGTATAGATTCTGCTGGCGGAACTCTTTGGTAGTTTAACCAATACCTTTGTTGTTCTACGAGATATCCCTCTAGACAATAGACACCCACATTTGGAATTGTTTAGCCACGAGCTTTGATAATAGTCATCAAAGCTAAAGGCGCGAAATTGTGTTCTATTTAGTTTGAAAGGGAACATGTCGTCTTTCGATGGAGCAAGAGGAATTCTTGGCAAGAGCACTCTAACTCCAGCGTGTTGTCCCACAATCTCGGCATTGATGACATTAGGATCAAAACGTTTGCATATTAACCTCGTGCCATAATCCATTTGCCGGATCGAGATTCCTTAAAAGAATAATGGGCATCCAATTTTCAAACGCAAATAATGAGGAGGCAATCCGCTCACGTTGACCGAGTTTAAAAATTCCAAAAGGATAGAAGTTATGGGTGTCGTCTTACGCTTCATCAAAACTATAGTAAACCTTATCTTTTCATTTTTCATTGTCAATATTATTTTCATTTTTCATTGCCATAGACGTAGTAGTGGCAAAAATATTTACAACATAACATACTTTTCTTCATTTCTACTACTTAGTGTTATGAACCATTAATTAATAACCCCTTATAAAACCTTATCTCCAATTAAAAATTGAACAACACTTCGTAAGAGACTTAGTTCATCCTCCTTTTATTGTGACCGTATTCCTTTGTCCTTTTCACCGAACTTTTGGTGACCACTCGCCTTCATCCACTATCTCGACACCAATATATTCATTTTTCTTTTAAGCCCAAAACCGACTTGAGAATAGCTTCTTTGAAATTGTTTGTGAATTCAATATGGTACCAAAAATATAACCCAATTGAAGATCACAAGGTCGGACCAAGTTGAACGAAAACCACTTCAATCCAAATAAAAACTTGCCAGGAATGAAAGAAATATAAAACAAATCGATAGTTTTTTTTTTTTAAAAACCATACAATTTTGTTAAAAGTGAAATGCGAAAACTACATAACCAAAAAGAAAAAATAAATAAATAAAAGAAATATATATATATCCTAAATTTCTTTGAAGATTTAGATCGGCCCAAAGGATTAATTCAAATACGTACTACATACTATGTCACAACATAATTTTTTAACTTAGAGTTTTGAGAAATGGCATAGCAATACAAGATTTGATTGTTTACGCATTAGTAATAAAGAATAAAGAGGATCGTGTATATATTTTTGAAAGTACTATGGTTATGTATTTAAGTTTTTAAATTGCAAGTGTCCAACAAAAAACTCCACATTCAATATATACCCATTAAATATTGGTTTACATTTAATTTAATGTTTTTTCCTTCCTTTTTTTGTTTATAAACATAGATATCACATTCAATATTCAAGTGTTTCAAGAATATTGACTTTCAACATTCAATTTTCAAGTTTTCATTTTAACCTTTGACCATTTTTACATTTTATATAGTAAAGATAAGAAGAATATATAATAAAGTTAAATTAAAACAAGACAAAATACAACGCTAAGATTTTGCCTCCATTTCGAATTATTTAGTATTTTAAATGTATACGTATCTATTGTAAATCATGTTCACTTTTTGTAGTTGGATTGTAAGCAAAAAAAAGAGAGGACCAACACGTATGGCAAAAGTTTGGGCCCAAGAAAAAGGGATAGAATTCCTATTTTAGTTAATGAACACGTACAACCTATTAACGACAAAAGTAGTCATCTGACTCATTTCATGGGAACACTTTCAAGGAGTGGAAAGTATTGTCCGATTTATAAACCATGGAATAAAGTTGACGCCACAAAAAAAAAGCTTTGCTTGAACTCTTAAAGGTACACAATGTTAAATTTGTATGTTAATGAATAAAGTATTTGTTTTCTAATGTGAGCTATTACATTTTTAGACAAAATTTGATATTCCGAAGCGGAGAAAATGGATATTGCAATCATTTGGGCGAAGGTGAAGAAGCTGGAGGGCAAGAGTTATGGAACACTACCATGATCCGTCTTTGTCAGTTAAGCAACAAATAAGATCTAGGCCAAAGCAAGTGCAAAAAAAAATGGAAGAAGCTTGTGAAGTATTGGAATAAAGAAAACACTAAGGTGTGAAATACTCTTCCACTTTAAATAACATTACTTAATTTCCCATTATGATATTTTACTTTCCTGCTGCTGAGTTTAAGTGAAAAAAACAAGGCGAATCGGGCAAAAAAGAAGATGATCCAAAGAACCGGTAAAAAAGTTATGCTCGCAAAAGGGAAGAGTTAAAGGTAAGTGTATGGAGAAAGTGGGATTGTTAATGTATCTTGTGGATATCCACTGTTAATATTCATTTTCTTTTATTCATACGAACATATTTGGGACGAGATCCAACTCGATTGGATCTTTTAGTGCATGCTTCTCCAAAGATGGAAATACCAAAAATGATGACACTTCAAAAGCGATTGTAAGTAATATGCTTTTGTGTTTGCAAAAGTGTATTAATAGCATAAGTTAAACACAATATGCTTTTTTTTAATACATGCTTTTACTATATGTTGTTCATGTTTATATAAAATGCAGGATGATATGAAACGACTTAGTGATAATCTGCCCGAGGGTTCGATTGATAATCTGGACCGATGATATTTTTCTATAGTTATGGGTAAAGATCGAAATGGTGATGCAGGCATGTATGGTCTAGGTGTTCGTTAGCTTCTCGCTGTTTGGGGTGTAATATCAAGTCGTTTAGCATGTCATAGAGAAAACAACGAATTGAAGTCTAGATGTGGAGAACTTACTAGTGAAAATGAAAAGTTACGAGCCCGGTTATCGAGAGAGAATGGGTCGACGGATAGTTCCATTGTTCCACCTCTTACATCAAAAGATTCTCTTGTTGTAACCAATGAACCTCCACGCTTACGGGTATGTTTCTATTATAAATCGTTCCTTTCTAGTTGTTATAGCTTATTTTATCTTTGATAGCTAATGAACCTAGGCTACAAGCTTATGTATCAGTATTATGATTTAGATTGCTCATTTGCCTTTTAAATTTGTTAACTCGGTTATTAAGGGGTGTTTGGTTCTGTGTTGTTTCAACTGTGGTAGTTGCCTTTTCACTTGTTTATCTGCACACTATGACCTTTAGGTGATATTAGAACTAGTAAAACTATAAAACCAATGTTTGAACTAGAGAAAGTCAAAATCAAATTACCTTCACTCTCACAGTCCTGTTGGGACATGTGAGGATCAAATCTCACCCACTTGGTCTAAATCTTGTTCATGTATCTTAAATTAGTGTTATCATAGCTTAAATAATCATAATTAGTGCATACAGATCAAACAAGTTTCATTAAAGTCAAAGTTTAAGTTCAAAATCAAAAAGTCAAAATGGTATGTTAGTGAAACTTCGATCTTGGGAGAATTTTTTGTGAATTTTGTGTTGAGATTCAAGTCTTGAGATTTTTACATGTAGAAATTCCCCATCTAAGCTTTTGAATCCCATAGTTAGCTTATTTTTATGATTTTTCTCTCGGCTTAGGTGATAGTTCAAAGTGGCTGCAGGGCTAACCATTGCCCCTGCAGGGGCATCACCAAAACCCCAACTTTCCATGTGCCTTAGCTTCTTCATTAGTGGGCCACACAGTGAGCTTATTGGCTTTTTTGAAAGCTAATAAGCTCATCTATAAAGTTCAGGGCTTATTTCAAACTTTTGAGCTTATTAGATAGGTGCAGATAGCTTTTGTTTGTCCATTCCACCCATACCTGAGTGATCGGTGTTGACCACCAAGTTCAAGCCCTCATCAAGTGCTTATCTATGGGACCCAAACCTTTAGTCCTAGCTTTTTAGAAACCTCAATAAGTCACCTTTTCATATCAAGTCTCACTTTGGATCCTTGTCAACCCTAGTGGGACCCACAAGGGCTGCAAGGTTGTTGGTTTTGGCACGTGATATTTGATCAAGTGATTATTACGGTCTATAGCTTATTCCTTTAGCTTATCTAGTAGTTTTTAGCTTAATCTAGTTACAACTCATGTAGTTACAGCTTATTTAGCTTATTGTAGCTTATTTGTAACTTATTTAGTATACACCGACCTCCACACTGCGATATTACACGATCAATTTTTGACCTCCTTTGTATACCCCAGGCCTCCATACCAGTGATTACATCGTTTAACCTAATACATGTGTCTTGACTATAAATTGATAAATGTTTGTTGAAAAGCGAAATCTAGGTCGGGGACGAAGTTGTCCTTAAAAGCATTCTAAACTCAACCGAGACTGTAGCAAAAGGATGGGTGAGGAGCTTGAACCCAAATGATATAGTTGGTGGTACGAGAGATTGGGCGAGGATGGTGTGAGATAAACGTTCAAGTACCAACAAAAAGAGATGAAGTGTTGGTGAGACCCTATGGTTATTTGCCACAATTGAAGACTGTGTTGGTGCAACCATAGCATGGCCTTGTCCCTTTATCTCGGTATGTCTTTGTTAATCTTGTGATACCAATAATTTTACTAACATGGAGCTTAATGCTTATACATGGGTGTTTATTTGTAGGTGGTCCGTGAGGATTGAGAGAGATGATGCATGATGACCACGGACTAAGCTTCTAGTTGCGTTAATGTATTGTTTAATGTTAACAGACTTTATGTTAGATTCTGTCTACCTTATTTATGTTTAGTGATTTTGTTATGACAATTGCTAATTTGAAATACAATTTCGTTTTATTCATTTAATATTTAGTTGATGTTTTATTCATATCGTAATAATAGAGTGTGCATGGTGAAAATAGCGTCCTATCATATGACTTGTCCGGACTTTGAAATTGTCCTATTAAACTTATTAACCGTCCTAACAATTAACTTAACATTGTAAAAGTGTCCTAATATGTTGTTATTAGGACGTTATTTAGGTTGTTAATAGACATTTTATACGACCAAAAATTTGGTTTCATAATCTTCTTTGAGATATTAGAACCCTTTTCTTGGTGCTAAAATAGCTATAATGTTATATGATAAGCGTCTTAACAATTATCTTTTAAAATGCGGCTTGTATGTGTATCACAAGATTAAAATTAGGTAACAACGTTTTACAACATTGTAAAAGTGTCCTAATATGTTGTTATTAGGGCGTTATTTGGTTGTTCATAGACATATTATGCGACCATAAATTTGGTTTCATAATCGTATTTGGGATATTAGGACCCTTTTCTTGGTGTTAAAGTAACTATAATGGTATATGATAACCGTCCTAAGAATTAACATTAAAGGACGCTTGTATGTGTATCAAAAGATTAAAAGTAGGTTACCACATGTTAGAACATTGGAAAAGTGTCCTAATATGTTTTTATTAGGACGGTATTTGTGTTGTTTATAGACCTAAAATGCGACCATAAAATTGGTATCATAATCTTATTTGAGCTATTAGTATCCTTTTCTTGGTTGCTAAAATAGCTATGATGTTACATCATAAGCGTTCTAACAATACTTTTAAGGACGTTTTTATGTGTCTCAAAAGATTAAAAGTAGGTAATCACATGTTAAAACATTGTAAAAGTGTCCTAATATGGTTTTATTAGGACGCTATTTGTGTTGTTCATAGACATATAATACGACCATAAAATTGGTTTCATAAGGGTTAGGACGCTTTGGACCTATTACAACCGCCTTACATGAAACGCTTTCATCCTTGGTCCTATTAAATGAAAGGTCCTAAAAAGTACCATTTTATGACGCTTATGGGGGTCCTAAAAAGCCACTTTTCTTGTAGTGTCTCGAAACCACTGATAGTGTATTCTCGAAACCACTGATAGTGTATTTTCGAAACCACTGATAGTGTTTTTCTGAAACCACTTCTAGTGTTTTTCTCGAAACCACTTCTAGTGTTTTTCTGAAACCAATTCTAGTGTTTTTCTCGAAACCACTCCTAGTGTTTTCTCGAAACTACTGCTAGTGTTATCTCAATTCCACTGCTGGTGTTTCTTGCATTATTCGTTTACTGGCGATGAGGTTTTGGAATTGAGGGAAGGCGTACATGTTTTGGTGCTGAAATTTTTGGTGACATACACATGGGATTTTGGTTCTCACACACAAGAAGATTGGTATTTGTTCTTAAAGGTTTTAAAAAGCTCGTTTTTGGTTTTATTGAAGAATTGATTACGAAGAAGGTTAAATATCACTAATTTGATGTTGTAGTTGAGTTTCACATGTTTGTGTTCTTATTATATCTCAAAGTGGGTGTTACACTTTGGAGATAACTTGTTCGTGCTTAAAGGATGTTGACGAAGACTTGCAAAATCTAGTTTTCATAGGTCAAGGGTGGATGGATGAAGACCTAGTTAACTATCACTTAAAGGAGTTACATTGTAGTGCTTTCGGTGTCTCATTGAAGATAAGAATTTTGTCAAGAGATTGCGGTCTACTTATATGGTGTTAGTATAAGTTTGGAGTCATGTGGATAGTACAAGACATAAGACACAAGTTTGGGTTATTTTACTTCTTCATCAAATTAGTTATACTTGGTTTTCTTCACAAGTGATCATTACATAGAGCTTATTGATTTGAAGAATCATTTTCATGCACCACTCAAGGGGAAGTTTCTAATGTTTATATTCTCTATTTGTTGATAACAAAAAGGAGAAGAGATATTGGAGTGCGATGGCATGGATTAAGGGGAAGACAAATGAAGACAAGAATGTTTCATTCACGGAGATGTTTACATCTCAACTTCACGCTACTTGTCTAGGGAAGTTAAGTACCGACTTTGTTTGTTTTTACATCATCAAATAGGGGAAGATTGTTGGGTTTTAGGTTCCTTGGATTTGATGAGACAAAATAAATACAAGAATAAAACAAAGGGACTTAAAGAGACAAAGAAGAAATCTACAAAAAGATGGAAGGACTTGCTTGCAAAAGAATATTTATTATTTAGTCCTTAGTAGTATTTTGTAAACCCTAATCCTCTAGTATATAAAGAGGACATGGGGTGTAGGTTTTATAAATAAGTCTTCCATAATGTAGTCATTAAAGGTGTGTGTTTGTAACCTAGATGTGTTTCTATAAACGTCTAGGGTTAGAGTTTGTTTGGTTTAGCCTCAAGGATCTTTGATCCACTTTACAAGTTAAGTGTAACCGTATTATTCCGATCAAATAATATTTGAGGCTTGGAATGATTATAATGAAAAACCTTGTGTCAATAACTATGATTTGTTTTATTTCGCTGCGTATACAAGTTTATTATCATTGTTATTGTTAACCCTAGAGGCTCAAAACGATCTCAAGGAGTCTAACAAACTCCACAGATGCGTAGTCCACAGAAGCTTGTTAGGGGAGTCTTGTGCAATTACGAGTGTCATGGGGACCACTACATAACTCATACAAGGAAGAGACCTTGTTCACTTGGTATGAAGGCTTAGGAGTTTCGTAGGAGCTCATTAGGAATTTGACTTGATCTTGAAGTTCGAGCATCCTACGATTGGAAGGATGTGAGTCAATAGGAGGCAAGGAGATTGCCTTGACTATTTTGGGCAACTCACAGGGTTCATTCCAACATTCATTGTCATAGAGGGCAAGGTCCTTTATTGTACCCCACGACTCTTCCACGGTAAGTTCACTAAGTTTGCCATTGGACGCTTGGTCGATGGTTTGCCTAGTTGAGAGATTGACATGATCGTAAAATATTTAGACTTAAAGCCAAAGATCAATCTTTGTGATGAGGGACTTTATGGAGCAATTCCTTGAATCGAGTCCATGCCTCGTAGAGAGTTTCGCCTTGACGTTGTTGGAACATCAAGATGTCATTCCTTAGCTTGGTTGTTCTCTCCGGTGGGAAAATTGGGCGAGGAAATGAGTGGTGATATCATCCCAACTTGAGATGGATCTGGCAGGAAGTCTTTCAAGCTAATTACTAGCTTGGTCCCGTAGAGAAAATTGGAAGAGACGCAAGCGCGTGGTCTCCCGTGTGGTAGCATCAAGGTCGAGAGAGTCAACGATTTTTAGGAAATCCTTGAGATGCTGATAAGGATCTTCGCATCGTAGTCCATGGAGTGCACACCCGTTTTGTACCAACCGGATGGTGTCGGATCGCAGCGCCGTAGTTTGAGCTTGAATTGGAAGCTCAATGGTGTTCCTATAGCCTTGATGGCTCAGTCTTGAGTATTCACCAAGAGTACTGCCTCTTGGCGGGTCAAGTGGTGGTTGGTTGAGTGGAAGTGGTTGATGTGGTGGCGGATTGTTTTTTGGTGGTGGATTGTCACCCATGATGAAAAGTGACAAGGTTACAAACAAAAACACGAAGAAGGGGGATAGACTACAAGGAAACTAATGAAAAATAGAAAAAAATATCACTTAATAGGAATCAAGCGAGTGGACCTAAACGAGATAGGAATCTAACTAGCTATTCTATTCCCCGACAGCGGTGCCAAAAACTTGATGCGGAGTGTTCGGGGTCGAGAAAACCTCCTTTTCTACGACCAAGCTTTTCAACCCTCTAGGCAGTGAACCTAATCGTTGTAGTATAGTGTGGGGTAAGCCTCGGGGATTAATTTCGTTCTTTTTGGGAATAGGGATGCTAGAAAGAGATATATGATGAGAAGGTGGGGTTGAGGATGATTATTTTTATTATTTTTTATGTTTTTTAGAAAGCAAAGGTAAAATCTCGGGGTATATGATTGGGGGGTGGTACTTCTACCGATTTCACTACTTATAACTAATTATCTAATTATCTAATTAACCTGTGGATAGTTTATGCTAATTGAGGTGTGCTCGTATGATGATTAAATATGTGTTCACGTAGATGCTATTACTCCCTAGTTATCTTTTATTGGTCGGTTGAATTGTCACTTCCTTTATCTTAATTGATGCGTTGTATTCCTATTAGTTGTAGGGGGTGCCTAATTCCCTAGCTCTATGAATTGTAACTCTACTATAGAATACACGGGATCGGTAAGTGCAATAGCATCTTCTCCGAATACACTATTATCATAATGCTACAACTTACGCAATAAACACAACGATGGCCTAGGCGCACTCCTATGGCTTTTTTCTATTTAGGACGTTCAAGCTTGCAACAATGAAAGAAGAAATCAGTTTTCCTTACTCTAGCGTCTATCAATTAAGACAAAAGACAACCTAACAACAATCAATAACTAGGTTTCATAGATCTAAGCAAACACACAAGTAATTTAGCTAGACATGTTAAACAAGCAAGCATACACATAATCAATTGAACATGGGGTAGACATAATGATAAATTGGATAAACAAACTTATCTTGATGTGTAAAATAGGGTATGAGACCCTAGAATACTGTCCAAGTCGGACTACAACTGAGTTAGGGTTTGCTCTACAAAATTCTACCTCCTTAAAATATAGAAAAATTGAATTATATATATAGATTTACAATCGCGACGGCGTCACCTTTTGCTAGTGACGCCGTCAGGTCGCCGTCATTAGGGTTTCGTTTGGGCCAAGTCATTGTTGGGAAGGGGTCACTTGAGATGTGTGACGTCGTCAGTCTTCATGTAGGACGTCGTCTGAATCTTGGATCTTGGGCGTCTCGTGTATTTTTTGTGAGTGACGCCTTCCAGAAATAAGGTGTGACGCCGTCTGTCTTTAGGACCAGAACGTGCGGACCAGACGGCACCAAAATTTTGGTTACGCCTGTGTAAAAAATTGGTGATGTGGAATCTGTAGGTAACTTTCTAAATTTCGCTAATTTCAACATTCCAAATTACCATAATTTGCTTCTAGGATAGTTTTTACTAGTTTTTATCCATATTAGAATTAGTTTAACACAATTAGACATATAGGATATCCATTTTCTACCAAAATTCAAAAATTCCAAAAATTCACCCAATGAACCCTTTTTCATAAAGGAAGGAACCAAAAATTTGGTTCCTTGTAACGGATGATCTAATTCTTAAGATCCTACAATCATTGGAACATATTTATTGCATATTTTTGTCTCTTCACTCCATCCTTCTTGTATGGCTTGACTTAGGTGATATGACTAGCATTAAAAACACTTCCAAATCATTAGAAACCTCCTTTCTTCTATGGTTTAACATCAAATCAAACACATTTCTCCATAATTTCATAATCCTATAAATTAAGAGCTTCTAAGATGATCATCCTCACACCTTCTCAATTCTTCTCATCTACTAGCACAATCTTAAGCAAAAATGACTAAGTCTTCTCCATCAAACAAACCTTGCAAGAGAACGGCTAGAATGAGCATTATACCATGTTGCTTTGTCAACATTAGATCCTCTTCCGATTTCTCTCCCCTAACCATCTCATCTCCCATAAGAGATGAGAACTTCTTCACTTTGACTACTCCTATACCACCTCCAAAATCACCTATTGTAGTCACTACTCCACCACCAACAAAGACTCCCATTACTAGCTCACCTCCACTGGCTCCCATCCAAACATCCAAATCACCATCACCTCCTAAATCTCCAACTCTCATACCATTAGAGCTATTCTCTACACCACCTACATCTCCAAACCCATTTTTGGAGGACTTGGAGGACTTGCCTCCTAGGCCCAATAATCCACCTCCACTACCATCCTTTGGTACAATTGAGCGAATAGCTCATGAGTCTCCACGTCCATCCTTTGACCCAAACGCCCCGTTAGGGCCTCAACCTCATATTTTCCATCCTATTCACCATGACATTCATGGACCTTTGTATGGGGATCATGCCCTACCTCCAACATCCATGTCTCCTCATATAGAGGACATCGATGAATCTATGTGGGAAGATCACCCACATTCTAAAGCGGAAATAGAAGCCGAGCTAAACCATCTCTACAACTTCTCCAATATGGTGGACTCTCACCTTAGTGAAACCATGCAAATGCAAAATGCTTTGCTAGCCTCCCTAATCACCACTCCAACCACCAACACCAGCAACTCCACCATTCCACCGCCACAAAATCATGAACCATATTACCCTCCTAGACACGGTTGCTCAAATTGTAAGCGGACCGCCACATTAGCGAACGGACCCGGGTGATGGTCCATGAGCTTCAAGATGAAATGAGGTTCATCCTCAACCACATCTTAGAGCGAATCAATGCTCTTGCTCATCCACCACCTCAATAGGAGGTTCCTAGTTTATCTTTTAAGTATTTTTATTTTTTCTAGGATTTTCTTTGCATTTTTCTAATTTTCTAGGATTATCTTTTTTATTTTTCTAGGATTTTCTTTATGTACTAACACATCATTGTGTTCCATTTCATGATTTTCATATCATGAAAATTTTAACAAGTGAATGGTGTTTCTTATATTGTTGTTAATTGTTACATGGTGATTGAAAATGCTTATATACTTGTGATGATGCTTATTACTAACATTTTTTTGTAGCTTTTTCACAATCCATGTATCTTTCTCTTGGCACCCAATTTAGGGGGAGCATTGGCCAAAGGGGAGATAATGGCTCGGGCTCATTACATATTCCGCCTCGCCTCTTCTTTTTATTTCTACAAAAAAAGAGAGAAATATAATAGAACTTGGACTTTGACTTTCTTAAAAGTCAAACTGCATTCTTTGACTTTTTAAAAAGTCAACAACGTACTTTGACTTTTGAAAAGTCAAAATTGGACCACTTTTTATTATCTTCTTTATCTAACTCACTAGTTATTTCAAGTTCAAAAATTAATTTCATATTTTTATAACTCTTGTACAAAATTTACATCTTTTATAAAAATAAAATTTATGTTTTGTCCTCAACAAAAAGGGGGAAATTGTTAATACAAATATCGTCATTAAACGTTATTTATATTTTAGACTAAAATACACGGTTGGTCCCTAAACTTGTCAATCCGTTTCGCGTTGGGACAAACCTGGTCCTTTTCATCGCCACAGGTCCAAAACATGGCCTTTATATGCCAAACTAGTCCCTTGACAAAGTCAATGTCTCATTTTTGTTTTGTAGTCAAGGGTATTTTAGTCCATACGCATTTATACTTTAATAACACATTTATATTTTAGCCCTTCATCTTTTACACATTTACTTGAACAGTAATAACATTTCTGAAAGTCACCATTGGCAAGTGTTTCAACATGTTTAACACAAAGGTTCTGTAATTATCGGATTATCCATACAAAATCTTCCAGGTTCTCAAACTCTAATCGGTAGGGTGGCTTGGGAAAAGAGGGTTGTAAAAGTGTGATTATTAAAAGAACATTAGTTAGCAACTATCCAAACGGTATTTTATTACAAGTATAGTACCAATTTTTACAATCATCACAAGACAAAAAGAATCGAAAGAATATAAAAGAAGTAACTAATAGACACCACAATTGCTGTGAGAAGTACATGATCAATACATCCACTGGGTGTGTAAAGTTCTACCAAATCATAACAATCTTCAAGATCTAACCTCTCAAGATTCGGAGTCAACCCAAGGTCAATGGCTTTTAACTGTGAACTCCTGAGGTTAACGTATCGAATGTTTTTTAGAACCTATCAGAAGCAACCACAGAAAAGTAAGTTCTTTATTGGTGTATAATAAAACCAAATATGTATAGCATTATAGTAAATCACAAAAAAAGACCAATTAACCATTATCCTACCTTTCTCTCTCCCCCTCCCCAGAGTCGTTCAATTCTGCTGCAAGGCATTTCAAGCGCAACAAGATTATTTGCTTGAAATGTTTCGCATAACGACTGATGAGGGTAGGTGAGCAACAAGATTATTTGCTTGAAGTGTTTCGCATAATGACTGATGAGGGTAACCTACCCAACTCAGAAATTGTACTGCATCTGGAAAGCGTGGGCTAACTTTATAGTTCTCCACAGCAATATTGCCGTCTATCTTTGAAATCACGCAAAGTAATCTAAGACTTTTCATGTTTGCAAAAGCTTTGCTACAAATTTGAGGACAGTGTTCCATTACTATAGCTTATGTTGCCTCGGTACCCTGCAAGCCAGAACGACGCCATAAATTATTAATGAAAATGAATTAGATATATCCACTTTACAAGGTAGTGTTATCCTTACCAAGTCATTAGTCAATATATCTTCGATTTCCTCATGGATCCACAATCGACTATGTTTGCTGGGATCACCCGGGTGAATACGGCGGACAATATTCTTGCCCATTTCTTCTATATGGTCATGCATGTCTATGAACTCTTTGTTAGAAATATTTATACTTACGAGAGATTTTTGCTCAAGAATTCTTAGACCAACTTTGGCGTTATAACCACAGCTTTCAAGTATTCTAATTGCGTCGTCTTTCCGTTTGCCTTTCAGGAAGCATGTTACATCTAGGAACATTTTCTTGTAATCATCCTCCAGGTCATTATAGCTTAGTTCCAATTTCTCCAAAGTGTCTTTCAATGGAATTTTTTTTAGTCTTTGAATGGCATCTTGCCATTCGATCTTGTTTTAACCGCAGAGAAGTGAACCCAAAACTTTTAATGTTAAGGGAAGACCATCAGCATATTGTACAACTTGGTGTGATAATTCTTCATACCCTTGAATTGGAATCTCTCTCCCAAATGCATACCTACTGAAGAGGCACACAGATTCTATTGCTGATAATAGATTGACATCACGAATGATGTTCACTCGGTGTGCCAGCAACACTTGTTCATCTCTTGTTGTGATTGACATTAACAAGGTACATGTTCCTGGTGTTGGGACTTAAATAATGTTGGCAAGTTTGGCCACTTATGAAGCACAAATTAGAAACACTTGAAGCTGCAAGTGATAGTATTTATAACAAAGCTATTGGTACAAGTTGAAGTAGAACTTGTATTTTGAGTTAAAAGTTTGACCTGATCATATGGTTAGCAACCACCCATTATCTCCTTTTATTTTGGGAGTGGGTTATCACGTCTACAACTTTCTTTGCTATAAAGAGATAGCAGATAATGTGTATGTGACATAAGGAAAATAACAGCCATATTCACTCAAAAATACATAGCTTTGTTTGCTTCTGTTCTTGTCATTTCTGTTGCCACCATCGTGTAATCGTGAGTTGTTGCTACTCAACGGTTACGGTGTAGAACTGTATTAATCCTGGGTGCTTAGGCTTGTAGATTCGAGCAACAAATGGAGTGCCGAAAGTACTTAAAAGGACATGGAATTTCTTCCCGTACGGTTCTTTATGTTATGGGTTTTTTCTCAGGTTCTAGCGTGTTATTGGTGATGATAGTTGCTGATTGTTTCGGGTTCGGGTTTGGGCTCATCGAGTGGTTAATAGCTGCTGGTTCTTTTGATACAACGATGTTGCTCATATATTTCAAAGCAATGATGATGTCGGTTCTGTTGTTGGTTGTTTTTGAATTTCTTGTGTTCGAGTTTGAGTCCAAGATTGCTGTTGTTACATTTTCTGTTTGGTTATGTTTTGGAATATTGTTGTGGATATTCAGAATATTAACAAGGTACATGTTTAATTCTGGTGTAATACTTTCACTTCTATATGTTAGGATATTTGCATATTGTTGTGACAGAGCACTCCAATACAACATTCTTTTAAGTACTTTTGTTCCAAACAAAAGGTTTACATGTTATGGTCTAGTGAAGGCATGGAGTTTTAGGAAGAAAACTCAGAAATGCGGACAATTTAGACTCGACAAATTAAAACTGAAACCAAAACCAGTTGTTGGTAGGGTATCCATGATAGCTCAAATCACGCGGACTACCGCCGCACGTGGATGGTATCTTGATTCAGGAGCCACTATTCATGTAGTGGGATCAAGAAATAGTTTTACAACCTATCGAGCGGTAACCGGTAGGCAAGTGATGATGGCAAATCGTGATAGAGCTGATGTTTGCGGTGTAGGAACGGTACAAATGAAGTTCACATCGGGTAAAACCATGACTCTTCATAATGTGCTTCAAGTTCCTACATTATCCAAGAGTCTAGTTTCTGTTGGTAAACTTGACGAACATGGTTTCAAAATCGCCATTGAGTCAATGAAGGTTGTAATCACTAGACGTGGCCTTTTTTGTGGGAAAAGGATACTACCAAGAAGGGATGTATCGACTAAATGTGGAAAACGAGCCCCTTAAAAATGTATCAGAAAGTAATAGTATAGTTAGTTCTATTACTAGCAATCATATTTCACATGTTTCTTTAAGAAGTAATTTTGATTCTGTTGTTCATGAAATTAATCAGATATCCATTGTTTCTTCCGCAAGTTCTATTTCTTTATGGCATAAACATTTAGAACATATAAATGTTAAAAATATTGAAAATATGAAACACAACGGATTAATTAAATTTCAAAACAAGAATTTCGAAAAGTGTGAAACATGTGTAAAATCAAAGTTTGTAAAGAAACCTTTTCCATCAGTTAAACGTGATACTGGATTGTTAGATTTGATACATTTGGATATTTGTGAATTGAATGGAATACTTACTCGAGGAGGTAAGAGGTATTTCATTACATTTTGCGATGATTCAAGTCGGTTCTTATATGTATATTTATTACGATCAAAAGACGAAGCTTTTGATTCACTTAAAATATACAAATCGGAGGTTGAGAATCAACTTGGGAAAAGGATTAAAATCCTAAGATCCGACCGGGGTGGAGAATATTTTACGCGAGAGTTTGATACATTATGTGAAGAGAATGGCATTATACATGAGCGTACCTCTCCGTATACACCACAACAAAACGGTTTAGCAGAAAGGAAAAACCGAACCCTAATAGAGATGGTTAACTGTATGTTAAACCAATCCGGGTTACCCACAAATCTTTGGGGAGAAGCTCTTTTAGCAGCATGCCATATACACAATAGGATCACTAGTCGTGTGATTCCTATGAGTCCATATGAGTTATGGAATGGCATAAAACTGAACCTAGACTATTTGAGAGTTTGGGGATGTTTAGCCTATTATCGGACACCTGATCCGAAAAGATCTAAGCTAGGAGCTCGTGGTATTAAAAGCGTGTTTGTTGGATACGCAAAAAATAGCAAAGCTTATAGACTTTTAGATGATAATTCAGGTGTTATTATAGAATCCAGAGATGTGGATTTCTTTGAAGATAAATTTTCGAAATATGTCGAAAACCCTAGTGCAAGTATAGTTCCTACTTCTACTAGTTCGTCTCGTGTAGAAATCTCTACAGAGATTAATGAACCAAGGCGGATTACACGAACTAGAAAAGAGAAGACCTTGGGACCAGATTTCTTCTCTTATTTGGTCGAAAGGACGCAAAAGAAAGTGACAAAAGAGGTCATTTTCTTGATTAATGTCGATGACGACCCTAAGACTTTCTCTGAAGCCATGTCATCTCGCGATGCTCCTCTTTGGAAGGAAGCTATAAATGATTAGATGGATTCTATATTGGGTAATCAGACTTGGGAATTAGCAGAAATTCCTAAGGGCGTGAAAGCCATAGGATCCAAATGGGTATTTAAGAAGAAGCTTAACCCAGAAGGATCAATTTCTGCCTTTAAAGCAAGATTAGTTGCCAAAGGTTTCAGACAAAGAGAGGGGGTAGATTATTTCGATATGTATGCCCCTGTCGCTAGGATTAGTTCTATAAGAACACTCATAGCGATATCTGCTATTAAAGGTTTGTACATTCATCAAATGGATGTGAAGACAGCCTTTTTAAATGGTTACTTACACGAGGAGGTTTGCATGGAACAACCCGAAGGTTTTGTGATACAAGGGCAGAAAAACAAAGTGTGTAGACTTGATAAGTCCTTATACGGGTTGAAACAAGCTCCAAAGCAGTAGCATGAGAAGTTTGACACTACTGTTATTTCTTTTGGGTTTAAGCACAATAGTGCTGATAGGTGCATTTATACCAAAACCACGAAAGATTATATACAGTGGTCATTTGTCTTTATGTTGATGATATGTTGATCATTAGCACAACTCTAGATTGTATTTCCGAAACAAAGTCTTACTTATCCTCGAACTTTAAGATGAAAGATCTTGGTGAAGTAGACACCATTTTGGGAATTAAAGTGAAAAGAACAAATGATCAAATTTCTCTTAGTTAGTCTCATTATATCGAGAAGATACTGACTAAGTTTCAACACTTGGACATAAAGGAATCAAATGTTCCTTTTGAACCGAGTGTGCATCTTGAGAAGAATTCTGGTAGAGCCGTGGCTCAACTAGAATATGCAAGTGCTATTGGTTGTTTGATGTATGCTACACATTGTACTAGGCCTGACATTGCCTTTGCTGTAAGCAAGTTAAGTCAGTACACAAGTAATCCAAGCACTGAACACTGGAGAGCAGTGTCTAAAGTACTAGGGTATCTGAAAAGGACTAGTGCTTTGAACTTGACATACACGTCATACCCTGGGGTTTTGGAAGGGTACTCAGATGCAAGTTGGGTGAATCACACATGTGATTCTAATCCATGAGCGGGTGGATTTTTACTCTTGCAGAAGGAGCTGTTTCTTGGGCGAGCAAGAAACAAACGTGTATTTCTCATTCCACTATGGAAGCTGAGTTTATTGCTCTGGCTGCAACAGGCAAAGAGGCTGAGTGGATGCGGGATCTGTTACTGGATATCCAACTGTGGCCAGGTCCAATGCCTTCGATTCCCATGTACTGTGACAGTCAAGCAACTTTGTCAAAAGCTTATAACTCTGTGTACAATGGGAAGTCGAGACATATTCGTCTTCGGCACAACTATGTGAGACAAGTGATAGAGAATGGTACCATTAGTGTTGTTTATGTCAAGTCGTGTAGAAACTTGGCAGATCCACTAACTAAGCCTATGACGAGAGACTTAGTGAGTGTTACTACAAGAGACATGGGTCTGAAACTATAAGAGAATCGGCTAGTGATGGTAACCCGACTTGAATTTAGAGCTCCTATTTCCAAGTTTAGTGGGTAATAACAAGTCACTAGTCGATAGAAGGTACTATCGAATAATTGACCCATGTAGTAAAGATAGTACGGCGTTGCCAAGAATCAGGATGAGGATATCCTCTTAACAAAGCTTTAGAGGCGTCTTAGCAACGGAGGCGTTATAGAAGCTTTGCCTATATGACTTAGAGGTGGTGCCGCCTTGAATAGAGAGTTTATGGTTTCTCTCTTAGAGAGTCATGAATCAGGATTAAGCGTATGGCCATATTCGTGCTCAGTGAGAACACTTTGGTTACGATGGGAAGTGTGTATAAGTATGTACATAAGATTATATAGGTTTGTGGTTTAATCTTCGGACACCATTGAATCAATTTTATTTGCATACTTAGAGTAAATGGGGTTTAATCTTCTTGACACCACCATGACACAACCTATCAGAGTAGCAGAAACTTCCCAACATGGCGGGGGATTGTTGGGACTTAAATAATGTTGGCAAGTTGGGCCACTTATGAAGCACAAATTACAAACGCTTGAAGCTGATAGTATTTATAACAAAGCTATTGGTACAAGTTGAAGTAGCACTTGTATTTTGAGATAAAAGTTTGACCTGATCATATGGTTAGCAACCACCCATTATCTCCTTTTATTTTGGGAGTGGGTTATCACGTCTACAACTTTCTTTGCTATTAAGAGATAGCAGATAATGTGTATGTGAGATAAGGAAAATAACAGCCATATTCACTCAAAAATACATAGCTTTGTTTGCTTCTGTTCTTGTCATTTCTGTTGCCACCATCGTGTTGTAATCGTGAGTTGTTGCTACTCAACGGTTACGGTGTAGAACTGTATTAATCCTGGGTGCTTAGGCTTGTAGACTCGAGCAACAAACGGAGTGCCGAAAGTACTTAAAAGGACAGGGAATTTCTTCCCGTACGGTTCTTTATGTTATGGGTTTTTTCTGAGGTTCTAGCATGTTATTGGTGATGATAGTTGCTGATTGTTTCGGGTTCGGGTTTGGGCTCATCGAGTGGTTAATAGCTGCTGGTTCTTTTGATACAACGATGTTGCTCATATATTTCAAAGCAATGATGATGTCGGTTCTGTTGTTGGTTGTTTTTGAATTTCTTGTGTTTGAGTTTGAGTCCAAGATTGCTATTGTTACATTTTCTGTTTGGTTATGTTTTGGAATATTGTTGTGGATATTCAGAATATTAACAAGGTACATGTTTAATTCTGGTGTAATACTTTCACTTATATATGTTAGCATATTTGCACATTGTTGTGACAGAGCACTCCAATACAACACCTGGTTCAAACCAGTTAGAGTCACCCGCTAATGCCTTAAGCTGGTCTAAATAATCCACATCATCTAGAACAAGAACCTTTTTACCAGGCAGCCACTTTCTCAACTTGTCTTTCCCATCCGAAACATTAGTTACGGTGATGTATTGATCATCTAACACATCCATAAGGATTTGGTCTTGCAAGGATTTCAGACCAAATATAGAGGCTTTTGAGATTTCCCTAATATTTTGAACAAAGCTTTTAGCTTCAAACTGAATAGACAGTCTATCATATAGAGCCCTGGCCATAGTTGTCTACCAAATCCACTAGGTGTGTACCTTAAATTTAGTACTTCGTATCAGGTAGAGGCACATAATCACCTGTAAAGACTACTCATATGCAGAGGCACATAAATTTAAAGAGGTGTTTGGGATTGTGTATGACTACTCATATGCAGAGGCACATAATCACCTGTAAGAAAATGAAATGCAAAGATAGTGTACGGATTTACTTCTCCTGTGCCAACACACAATAATCAGATAACCGGTTGGTCTGTTTGGAAATCCTGCTTATTTATACTCAAAAGTTAATAGAGATTTCGACATCAGAATTTTGAAAATCCTCACCATCTTAAAAAAAAATCAACTAACTTTATCAAAATATTCTTAAAACCTCACATTGCTAATATCAGTTCTTATATATTGTAAAAATCCGTCTATTTGACTCGAAAGGTAACCCATAACAATGACCACCAACCTATCCTATCCTATCATATCAAGCCATCATTTCAATAAGGGGGTGTTTGGGATTGCTTCTTTAGCTACTTATCAGCAAAGGTATTCACAACTCATATTAGCAATCCCAATATTAAAACAAATAAGCATCAACTGGAGGAGTGTTTGGGATTGCTAGCTGCCTATGCCTTTTGAAACAATCAACCGCTATTCTACTTATATATGGATGCTAGCAGTAAATAATCAGAATCAAATAGACAATAAGACAATACAAATAAGCAACTCCTATACTGATTAATCAACCAGATAAGGGGTTCTAAAGTTAACCATCTCCCAAGTGGCCTAGTAGTATAAACCTCGTTGAGTGGACATCTTGGGATGGCCAAAGAAAACTACGGAAATGGCCACGGGAATATTAGTTAGAGGCCGCGTACATCAGAGCAAAAGAGGCTCGACTTATCCTGGTAACCTACATGGATCCTTCTATACGGGGTACATCAGAGCCAAAAAGTCTTGACTTCCCTAGGTAACGTGAAAAGGCTTGACTCATCATCTTATTAAAAAAAAAATCAGTTATGTCATCAAGATTTTCTTCAAGGGATAAAATATAAATGTGTTATCAAAGTATAAATGTGTATGGACTAAAATACTCTCGACTACAAAACAAAAATCAGACATTGACTTTGTCAAGGGACTAGTTTGGCATATAAAGGCCATGTTTTGGACCTGTGGCGATGAAAAGGACCATGTTTGTCCCAACGCGAAGCGGATTGACAAGTTTAGGGACCAACCCCTATATTTTATAATCTTTACTTAAGTTTTGTTAACGACAAAAGTAAATTTAATTTTTATAAAGCTAAAATCTTGTCAAGTTTAATAGATATTAAAACAAGCTTTCCTTAAATAATATCTTCATCACTCAAGCATTTACATTTTTATTAATCATATTTTTGATATGCCTCTAAACCATAATATATGTTAACAGTTTTAGATCAAGCATGTTTTGGTTTCTTAAAACAAAACATTACATATGTATTTACATTTAACATATTTCTAAAAATAGAAAACAACATATGACATTATGTGGTGCATCATTGAAATCTCTAGAGGATTTCACTACATATTTTGTGTGGATTTGGACTCTACATATCTTACACAATCTTGGATGGATTTGGTTGACTTTGGTAAGATTTTGCTAATCCTGCTGTCAGACCCCGACGGTACCAAAATATTACACGGGCGAAACCCTTTTATGAGGTCCGTGGTCCGTGGTGACTACTCTGCATTTTGGCTATAAATAGCAAGCCAAACCAAGTTGTTTTCTCATCCCTTTCTAGCATAATCACATACATTCCTTCTCTCTAAAATTTTTAACTCAGTTTCATATCATTATAGTAATCCTCTTTTGTAGCAAAGAAGAACAAGGCATATTCAAGCTTCAACAAATAGTTGGAAGTCTTGTTTGTTTTGTTGTTGTATGATCTAGTCTTGTTCATACATCATTGTTGTACCAAACCATCATAAACTTGAGAGTGTGAGTGGTTAGTATTTTAGTCCGTAAAATACATTATGTGTGGGAGTGGTTGTACCCTTGGAAAAGAACTCGACACCTAGCTTAGTGTCGGAAATAGTGTGTAAGCGAAGTGTAAAGGTTTCTCCGCGGGTGAAAGGAGCTTGTTGACTAGTAAAGTTAAAATCTCGAGTGTGAGACTTGGGGAGTGGAGTAGGGCAAGGAAAAAGAGTCCTTGTAGACCGAACCACTATAAACAACTTGTCGTGGTTTGATTGTTTTTTTTTTCTTATTTACTCTTTATATATTGCTTGCATATTGTTCACTAACATATCGAAGATCAACAACAATTGATCTTTCAATAAGTTTCAAAACAAAGGTTTTAATTGGTAAACTATTCAACCCCCTTCAAGTTTTCCGCATTATGTATTTCTTAAGTTTCGTATGTTTTTTTATTTTTTCTTACTTTTTTTTCGTATGTTTTTTTTTCTTCGTATTATATGTTTGTTTCATATTATAACTTTATTTTAATGAAATGAATTTAATTTGTCTGAAAAAATGGAAAGTAAAATAAAATTAGCGGTGGGTGGGGCTCAAATGACTAAGTTGAAGTTAATTATGAGCGAATGAGTATTTTGAGGTGTGAGGGTTAAAATAATGTGGTAACCAGTGAGGCTCAGATGACTAAAAATGGAGCCATGGTATCTAGAGCTCTTATTTTCAAACTTCGAATTGTTTAATGAAAAGAAAGTTTCCCATACACTAGATACATTTTGTGTAGTCTTAATGATTAAAAGTATGGTTCTAAAAAGCGTGTCATGGCAGTGCAAAGACACCGGAAAGGTGTGAGGCGTGACCTCTACGCTACATAATAGACAAAGCACATTTTTTTGGAATTCAACTATGATGAAAATGCTTTTTTTTTTCAAAAAAAATTGAGAAAATTACATTTAAGTATAGTTTAATAACTTAGTTTGTTAGAGCATCCACTATAGTAGTTTATCAAAAGGTTTATAAAATGATGAAGAGGTCTAAGAACTTAAAAACCATAGTGAAGATAGGTTTATAAAGAGGTCTAAAATGAATAGGTCTAGAATATTGAACCTCTTCTAATGCATTTGGGTTTTGTACGATGTCTATAAAGTTTTATGAGGTTTATATATAGTGAAGATAGGTTCAAGGTTTATAAATTAATGCAATAATAAAACTATAAACCTTTATATAGGTTTAACATAGTGGATGCCCTTATGTATAACACTTTTTGTAAACTCGATATATATAAAATATGAGTTATAATATATAATATATAAATTTATAAATATTTTTATATTTTTTGCCGCTTTATGTTACGTCTTAAATAATGTTAAGGCTTTCCATAGCTCCTAATACGTGAAGCTTGACTATACTATCACGCCATGACTCACGGTATCTAAACCATTATCAAAAGTAAATAGTCTATTAATACCAATGTTTTAAAACCCGGTTTTTTATTGACCCGTTTAGTTTCCGGTTCACCGGGTCACCGGTTCAACCACCGGGTCGAACCGGTTCTATACTTATATATATTTTTTCTATATTTTAATATGTAGTATTGCATGATCCTATGATTTATTAGTTTTTATTCCTATATTCCAATAACAATCAACTCATAAAGTGATAATGTGTATAATTAATTAATTACATACGCATAATGTATAAATTGACTCCTCGATCGTAAGTATATCTTGTTAAGAAACATATATTACAAACAAGTAATTTGAGTATTGAGGTGTTTGTAGGTAACATAAAAGTCATACACACCTGTTTACACCAAACGACAAGTTCTTTTTATCGTTTCCTTATTTACATAATGAAGTGTTAAAGAGAGGGTTATACCATCTTCAAATCTAACCATGGATCTGCTTGCAGAACGAGTTGCATTGATAAGTTTTGCAGAACATATTCTAAGTTTTGCATTGATAAGTTTTGCAGAACATATGGAAACAAGGGCATTAACTATATAATACAAAACAAAATATGTGAAATTGAGAACATGACCTTCTAATTTTTCTAATTTTGGCAAATTTTCGATAAAAAGTCATGACCCGGTCGGGTTTATCAAACCGGGTCAATGAAAAACCGACGGTTCAATCCGGTTCTCAAACACGCAAAAACCCGGTCACATCCGGCCCGGTCTCCGAGCCGGTTCCCTGTTCAACCGGTTGAACCGGCCGGGTCAACCCGGGTTTTAAAACATTGATTAATACTATTAATTAATCAATTTTTTGAACAGATATTATCACGGGAGGTGATTTGTACACTCCACCAATTTTGTTGCACACTCAAAAATTTGTGTCATGACATTTATGCCCTTAATATTTGTGTTTTGCTTTGCACACTCCACTAAGTGATATAGGGACATAAATGTCATGATACAAATATTTTGAGTGTGCGAATCCATTGATGGAGTGTACAAATCACTTCCCTGTTATCACTATTTAATATTGCAACAACGAGATCTATCATATCCATCCATTCACCTCCTTTTGCAAAACACATCTACTCACACTCGTTGACTATACTACCACCACTCATTCGCCTCCTTTTGCAACCCAAACAACCTTTTCTTTTTACGTTATTACTTGATAAACAGATAGATCGATCATGTCTTCACCCAATCACGATGACCTTGTTCAATTAAAAATCCCCCTTGAAAGTATACTTTCCGCCACCAACAACTTTGATGAAGAAAATATTATTGGAGAAAGTGGATTTGAAAAGAGATACCGGGGACAGCTTTCGTGGTCCGATAAGCCGACTAAAATCACTACTCAGAGGTTTACTGAAGGCCGCAAGGATAGAGATGAACTGTTTTGGACAGAGGTTTCGACACTTTCTATTCTCAACACAAGAATCTGGTTTCATTTGTTGGGTTTTGTGATGAAAATGATGAGAAAATCATCATTAACAAGCATGAGATCAGGGGATGGCTCCAAGATTATCTAAGGCTCCAGAAATTATCGAGAAAGAAGCCAACAGTACTAATAACAGTTGCTCCGACAGCCAAACAGTAATTAGGCTATCTGAAAAGATGCCAAAACGATTGTGTAAATACACATCAGGAACCTTTAAGGCTCCAGAAAGAAATTATCCAGTACATGAAAAGGAGGTCCTAGCGATCATAAGAACAGTATCCAAATGGAAAATGGAACTCTTACCCACAAGGTTTGAGCTCGGAGCAGACTCAAAGTATGCAACAGGTTTTCTTAGGTACAAGCTAAATACAGAAAGGAGCAAAGGAAGGCTGATAAATTGGCAAATAACCTTAAACCAGTACGAGCCATACATCAAATACATCAAGTCAGAAGACAACAGCTTTGCAGATACATTAACAAGAGAATGGAGGCAATAATCAAGCAGTTGCAGAATCAGATCAAGCAGAAAGAAGTCAGCATCAGAAGCCTCGACGCACAAAGAGCAAAAGCAATAGAAGAAAAGAACGATTTAGAAGAATCAGTAAAATTCCTAATTAATCTGCAAAAGGGAAAAGGCAAATGAGGCGACCAAATGCAAGCAGAAGAAGATGAAAAAGAAGAAAGACAAGCAAGAGAAGCCGGTAAAGCAAGCCAGAACCTAAGAATCGAAGAAAAGCAGCAAACATCAGAAGTCATCTCGAACCTGTACAACCAAAAGATAGAAGTCTCAGAAATTGGTAAAAAGACAGAAGAAAAGGCAAGAGACGCAAATGCCTACATCGATGAATTAGTTGTGAGCAGATAATCTCGTCATTGCTCCATTTCGAAATACAAAAATATGAAGGACCAAAGTTGCTCGTTGTAAACTTTTAAACCGAATAGCGGTTACATTAGGAAGTTAGTTATGGTGGTTATTACCGAACCATTGTGTCGGTTGGTGATACCCATTCGATACCTATATATACTTGTGAACATGTTACAGAATTCAAGTTTTAACAATTGAAAAGTTATCTAGTATTATTGCAATTTCATATATTGTTTTTACTCAACATTTGGGACCAACAATTGGCATCAAGAGCCTTGCCTTTACACGCTCGTTACACCGTTACAACCATCATCCAAACACGAGGATTTTGTAACCAGAAACCAGATTCTGATAACGAGCACCATCACAAAAAAACCAGAAGCCATTTCTTGAACGAAAAAGAAGGAACCAGAAAAAGAAGCATACGCTGAAACTTTGTTTCAGAAAAAGAAGAAGAAGACGCAACGTATAATCAAAACATACGCTGCCTGGAGAACTTGAGACGCAAGGAAAGTAGTGCACGACCTTACTTGTGTAGAAATTGCATACGACAAGGCACCAAACGAAGTGGTGACTTGAAAGTTTGCGTTGGCTTGATCCTGAATACAACAAGAACAGAACGAAGGAAACTTCGTTAAAATTGTTGGCTTTCAACATCATACAACGAAACAGCCCTCTTTGTCGAGACAAAGGTGGAGAAGAAAGAAGACGTACGTGAAAGAAAAAGAAGAAAGACGTTGCTTGGATTGAATCAAAGGTATACCGAATAACAAATAATCAAGGATTATTTGGATTAGCGTGAACAAGCAACTAGAACAAGAAGAAAGCACACTTTCATTTGTTGATAATCTGCCGTAGAGTAGAAGATCAAAGACAAGCAACTCGCTTGGTCTTTTGAAAGAAATACCGAGAGTATTTGTGTAGGACTTGAGAGTCTACATCATTTTGGAACCAGGAAATAACAAGGAAGATAACTTGTTGATTGGAAAGGACTTGCGAGACCTTTGAAGAAAAACCGAGACAAAGAAATTTTTCCAAGCATCAACCGGTTCAAATCGACAACAAGGGAAAAGAAGTCAAGCAACTCGCTTGTTTCTTTTATAAAATTACCGAGAGTAATTTTTGTGAAACACTTTTGTGTTAATCCGAGAATTGAAGACAAAAGGCAAGAACGTTTAGAAAAGTTTTGCAAGTCGACACAAAAGGAAGACAACGTAGTACGTGGAGTGGTATTTTTGAAGAAAGCAAGCCGACAACATCAATAAAGGGTGTACCGTTTGCTTTGGAAATAAGAACAAGGGAAAAGGAAAACATAGTTGGTATATTCTAGTATTGACAAGAAGGGAAACGCGCGTGACAAACACAGGTCACACAAAAAAATCTTAAACTTTTGGATTTCCTTTCATATTTATAGTATAGATACTTAGTTTATACTATTAGAAATCCATAGTTCCATATTAGGATTCCCGGATAACTATTTATGTTCCCGTAGTATTAAGTGATACCACTAGTTAGAAATTCCCATACGAATCAGAAAGTGAAGATCATAAGCACTATCAATATGCCCGGTGACGATGCAAGTGGCAGTAACGCTGCACCAAAACCCGTAACCCCTATGACACAGTATCAATGCCCTAAACTCAAAACCACAAACTACACAGTTTGGACTATACAAATTAAGGTAATACTAGAAGCACAAGGATTATGGGAAGCAATGGAACCTAAAGAAAACACACAAGTAGATGATAAGAAGGATAAGGCAACAACCGCCTTCTTATATCAAGCATTAACCAAAGATGTGATCTTACAAGTAGCAAGTTGCAAAACAGCAAAAGAATTATGGGATTCATTGAAAAAAAGACACGTTGGAGAAGAAAAAGTGCAACAAGCAGGTTACAATCACTGATGATTGGATTTCAGACTCTTCAGATGAAGGAGGATGAAACAGTGGATGCATTTACAACCAAATTGAACGGCTACGCCACGAAGACTAAAGAATTAGGAAAAGCGTTGGATGAATCACTTTTAGTACGAAAACTATTAGATTCCACACCAGATAGGTTCATTCAAATAGTAGCATCCATAGAACAGACGAATGATCTCGATGACATTACGTTAGATGAGATCGCTGGAAAACTTAAGGCATTCGAGGAAAGGATAAAACTCCGAAAGGGATGACAAGTAGAAAGCCAGGACAACTTATTATTCGCACAAGGCGAACACTCTAGAAATAAGAAACGATTTACCAAATATAGAGGTAGATCAAACTATTCACGAGGAAACTGGCAAAATAAGGGAAATAGAAACAACTCGAAAGGAGGAAACTCATCCCACACAGATAAATCAAATAATGGAAAACGAGGTTGGGATAAGAGTAAGATTACATGTTATAACTGTGGAAAACTAGGACATATAAAGAATGAATGTAGAAAACCACCAACAACTCATGAACAATCAAACCTTATCTTAGAAGGCGATGAACCATCATTACTAATGGCTACACACGAAACTAAAGAAATCTTGTTAAATGAAGAACAAGTACAACCCCGGAAATATGCTACGACATATGATAGCATATGGTATTTAGATAATGGTGCCAGTAACCATATGTCGGGCACCAAAGGCCATTTTAAAGATATTAACGAAAACATCACTGGACGCGTTCGTTTTGGAGATGGATCATATGTAGAGATAAAGGGTAGAGGTTCAATATTATTAGGATGTAGAAACCTACAACAGAAGATGATTTCGGATGTTTACTACATTCCAAACCTCAAGAGAAACATACTTAGTCTAGGACAACTTACTGAAATAGGTTGCAAGATCATCATGGATGGAAATTTACTGACTTTTTATGATTAGAATAAGAAGTTGTTGATGAAGGTAGAACGATCTAAGAATCGACTTTACAGTATTAGATTACATATAGTAGCACCTATATGTCTCTTAGCAAACGTAGATGACCAAGCATGGTTATGGCATGCTAGATTAGGTCACCTGAACTTTGACGCAATAGACAAGATGACAAGGAAAGGTTTAGTGGATGGAATACCGAGAATAAAACATGCAGGACAAATCTGTGATGCATGTTTATTAGGAAAACACATCAGAACACCATTTCCAAACCAAGCTAAATTCAGATAAAAAACCCATTGGACTTAGTATATGGAGATCTTTGTGGTCCCATAAGTCCAGCAACACACTCCGGAAAGAAGCTCATCTTCTTATTAGTAGATGACTACACACGTTTCATGTGGGCTTACTTTCTAAACTCGAAAGATCAAGCGTTTAGCACATTCAAGGAATTTAGACACCATATCGAATCAAAGTTGAAGTTGAAAATCAAGATGCTAAGAACTGATAGAGGAGGTGAATTTACATCACATGAATTCACCAAATACTGTAAGGAGAATGGAATAGAGAGACAATTGACAGCACCATACTCACCACAGCAGAATGGTGTAGTAGAGAGGAGAAATAGAACAATGTTATCAATGACTAGAAGTATGATGAAAGCAATGAAGTTACCCTTAACGTTTTGGGCGGAAGCAGTTAGACACGCCATTTACATACTCAACAGGGTACCGACGAGAGCCCTGGAAGATAAAACACCATATGAAGCCCTCTACAATAGAAAACCAAACCTAGAATACCTAAGAATATTCGAATGCACAGCTTATGCTAAGGTTACAATACCTCACTTGAAGAAGCTAGATGATAGAAGCATTCCAATGATTTACTTATGAGTTGAAGAAGGATCAAAAGCATGTAGGCTATATGATCCAGTAGGAAAGAAGAAACATGTTAGTAGGGATGTAAAGTTTATGGAAACGAAACCGTGGAATTGGAATAATAATGAAGAGGATACGAGTACTGAGGATACGTTTTGGACTAGCTTTGTAATAGATGGAGTTGCCTATGATAATCCTACACCAGTCAACATAGAAAACACTGACAACACGTATCAAGAACAAGTACCTATACCAGATCCACCCTCACCAATCACACCACCATCATACACTTAGAACCCTAACTCAGAAGATGAAGAAGGAGCTACTATAAGTTCATTAGAAAGCTCAGATCCTAGATTTGATAATAGACCTATACAAGGTTTAAAGAGTATTACGGAAATCTACCAAACTGCACGTGAAGTAGAAGCACCAAGCTTATTTTTCACAGAAGAAGAACCCCGTAACTACAAGGAAGCATCAAAAGATGAGAGGTGGATTGAGGCCATGGAAATTGAATTAGATTCAATCAACAAAAATAACACATGGACCCTTACCACATTGCCCGAAAATCAGAAGGCAATAAGACTCAAATGGGTTTATAAAACCAAGAGAGATGCACAAGGAAGGATCATAAAGTATAAAGCAAGATTAGTAGCAAAAGGTTATGTACAAGAACAGGGAATAGATTTCGGTGAGGTGTTTACACCAGTTGCTAGGATAGAGACAGTTCGATTGATATTAGCACTAGCAGCATATCATGGATGGCAAGTACACCACTTAGATGTAAAATCAGCATTTTTACATGGAGAATTGAAGGAAGAAGTCTATGTTACACAACCTGAAGGCTTCATTCAGCAAGGAAACATAGGAAAAGTCTACAAGCTAACTAAAGCTTTTTATAGCTTAAGACAAGAACCTAGAGCTTGGAACGTGAAGCTTGACCAAACATTAAAGTCATTAGACTTTAAGAAATTTAATCTCGAACAAGCAGTCTACACAAAGAGAAGGAATACTTCTACACTTATCGTTGGAGTATATGTAGATGATTTGATAATCACGGGCACTCCAAAGAAGGAAGTAGACTTGTTCAAATCCCAAATGAAAGATAAATTTGAAATGAGCGACTTAGGGTTGCTAGCATACTAACTTGGGATAGAAGTTACACAGACAGGAGGAGAGATTACGATCAAGCAAACTGGATACATTAACAAGATCTTAAAAGAGACAAGCATGATGGACAGTAATGACACGAAGACACCGATGGATCCCGGCACTAAGTTGGCCAAGGCGGAAGATGGAAACCCAGTTGACTCAACTTATTACCGAAGTTTAATTGGAAGTCTCAGATACTTACTGCATACAAGACCAGATCTTAGTTATTCAGTCGGATTACTTAGCAGATTTATGCAAGACCCAAAGGATCATCACCTGAAGGCAGTGAAACAAGTAATCCGATACATTAAAGGAACGAAAGACCATGGAGTAATATACAAGAAAGATGGAAGCTGCAAGATTACAGGATACAGCGACAGTAGTTATGGAGTCAATACAGATCAAGGAAAAGGAACTACTGGAATAGTATTTTACTTTGGAGAGTCACCTATCACTTGGTGTACTCAGAAGCAACCAACAGTAGCGCTCTCAACGTAGAACATGTAAGTGGAGAACTTCAAAGAGCAGATATTTTAACTAAAGCCTTACCAAGACTCAAGTTCATGACTATGCGACAAATGCTTGGAGTTCAAGACTTAGGACGAAGCAATGATCAAGATTAAGGAGGAGAATGTGAGCAGATAATCTCGTCATTGCTCCATTTCGAAATACAAAAATATGAAGGACCAAAGTTGCTCGTTGTAAACTTTTAAACCGAATAGCGGTTACATTAGGAAGTTAGTTATGGTGGTTATTACCGAACCATTGTGTCGGTTGGTGATACCCATTCGATACCTATATATACTTGTGAACATGTTACAGAATTCAAGTTTTAACAATTGAAAAGTTATCTAGTATTATTGCAATTTCATATATTGTTTTTACTCAACATTTGGGACCAACATTAGTAAGAAAAAGCAAATTGGCACATCGTCAGCAACTTAGTAACCGGTCATAAAGGTGTCTCCTACAGAGCCTACAATACAAAAGAAGCAGCTCAAAAGGCGCTAGAAGAATCCTACAAGGAAGTAACAAAGAATCCTAGAGATCAGGTCTTACCAGAAGGAAGAAAAATGACAAACATAGAAAGAAACATTTCTTTCAAAAAAAGACAGCTAACATTTGGTGATTTCACCACCTGTTGGACAAGTTATAGTAAACTATGAAGAAAGGTACGCACTAAGGATGTTCTACCCCAAGAACAGAATGGCTATTGGCCCTAAAGCAATTGTCCAAACAGAAGCAAGAAAAAAAGACATTTGGAAATTCTTCGCATTAGGCTTCGTTGACACTCTCTATGTCAATAGAGAAGTATCCATGTTTCCAGAAAAGATGCAGACAGCTATAGCAAACTACAAAGAAAAAATAGCAAGAGGAACATAAATTTATTTAAAATGTTACTCAAGCTATGCAATATTTGATACAACAGACAACATTGTTGTCCCAAGCATCTCAGTAATCCAGATGGGAGTCAGTAACAAACACTACTCACAGCCATATTACATGCCAGAAAGAGTCGGTTCCGGCAACCAGCACTATATATCAAGCATCCTAGGAGCTTATTACCACAGTACCAAGCTTGGAAAAGAAGAAGGACAGAATGTATACATTAAAAATAATTATGCAGCAAAACAAACAATAATCTACTCCAGAAGCAAAGAGTGTTGGGATTTTAGATCAAGTTAACCAGTAACCTCTACGAATATGCAGTGGATATTGGATCTAGTTAATACAATTATGTTACCACATAATTAATAAACACATAATTAATACAATATTTATTAATTAAAAGGGATTAAGAAAAGCTAACCTTGCTTGGCAATTGATCTCTAGTATCGGAACAAGAAACCTTACGAAACCTTAAGTATCTAAAATAGATACCTCGAAGAGTATCACACACAAACCCGATTCATGTATATGTTCGATTAACGCTAGTCGAGAACGTAACTATAAAATCAAACAACCTCTTTGTTTCTTGAATTAACCCACGTACAGAAAGCTTCCAAGAACCAGTCCACCTTCTATCCGAGATCACCCACAAAACAGCTAAAACATCTTGCACTTAATACCCGATATCGGACACACATTGTCTGATATATTCTGCCTTTTGTCCGAGATCAGAAATCGATCAAGAGTACAAGTTTAGAGTTTAACCAAAACTTCAAATCCATTATTCGATTTTTGGAGAAATCGATCAAGAGTAGGTGAAGCAAGAAAACGATTTTAGTTTTAGGGATAGGAGAAGAATTATTATCGTGATTTTTTAGGAGAGGTTGTGTTTGTATATATACAAACCAAACCTACTCCTTATTGGAGTACAATAGCTTGGTCGACAAGCTCAACCCAAGCCAAAGCCCACATCTCTTTTCCAGCTGTATTACCCAAATCAGTTAAGCACTTAAGGCCCAAGGATTGCTGAATTCATCCCATGTAAAAGTCCAAGACAACCCATGGTTTGAATTCATGATCGGGTCATATAACGGGTATGTATATTCAAGTATTAGTTTACGTTCAACACGTTTACTCGTGTTTATCGCGTGTGCCCCCATCGGCTCACACACGTTTAGTTGTTTTGTCGTGTTTTAAGACTCCCACAAACCAACAGCTCCCACTTGGGAGTTGGTGTGTCGAATGGCACAAAAAACTAACGACGAAACGCTAGCAAACGCCTCTCACGCTTTTTAACTAAAAGTGACTGAGAGAATAGTTTTGTAAAAGTTTCTCAGTAGCATGGTCATTCAATGTCTTGCTTTAATCATCATTTGTTATAGATACCGTTAAACCATGGATTATGGATCTCAAATCATTCCATATAGTTTAACCATTTAGAATCTCGTTTACCAAATGTAATCAAGAATCATCTTGCATTACCCTTTGGGTCCGGCCAGACAGATATCTGATTAAATTTGGAGAGGCGCCATGGTATCTTTCTGCACATATCAAGTGGAGTAACAAATCCTTTATTGACTACAAGTGTTGTGGATGCTGCTTCACATCACTCCGAAATATAGCTTTTATAACTACCTTGTTCAGATAGCGTTTTGCGTATACTTACAAAAAATGATATCCACACATAACAGAACTTACTTGCATCTCAAGTCTAAGGACGAAGATAACAAATCATTTTCAATATTTTACTTATGACTAGGATCCAAAAGTAAATGTTTGAAAGTTAGGGAATCCAATATGCATCTCTACTGAATACATATGAGTTTGGCGGGAATAATCCGAATTCTCGTTAGAATACTCACATTTGCCTTATCATAACAATATTCCCATATTGTTAACCGACAATGGACATATTTTGAATGATAAATCATTTCATGGATTAAACATACAAATATGGAATAACAGATTATATGAATATAATAACAAATACCTCCTATCTTTACTAATCGAAAAATAATAACTGTCTTACAACTCCAAATTATCCAAGTACTAATTAACACACAGTTTACATGAGACTACTAGCAGGTACCAAACCTATTTCTCTAGTCAATTTAGAATGCTTAGGGAAATCCAGAGCTTTCGTAAATGGATCAGCTAGATTGTCATATGTGTGAACCTTTAATATCTTCACATCGCCCATTTCAATGGTTTCTCAAAGATAATGAACTTTAGCGATAATGTCTAGCATCTTTAGTAATTATTCGCTTAGTAATGGCTCAATATCCAACGTATTTATGGGTTCTTCAATTAGAACAATGTTCAACCCATAAATGAATTTCCCATGCCTTTTGATGCATCTCACAATATACAAAGATGAAGTAGCAAAATACTCTTAGTGCAATCAACAACACCTCCATTAAGAACAAATACATATCCAGTCTGAGATTTTAAGTCATCAGCATCTTTCAGATATCCAGCATCAGTGTAGCAAGAAACCCTGAGCTCTTGTTTATCTTTCCCTCCATAGATCAGAAACATATCCTTAGTATTGCGTAAATACTTAAGAATATTTTTTACAGCAGTCCAGTGAAGTTCACCTGGATTCTGTTGAAATCGGCTTGTCACATTCTGTGCAAACGCAACATCAGGACGAGTATATCTCACAACATACATAATAGAACCTATAGCCGAAGCATAAGGAATCCTTTGCATGCGCTCTTTCTTAGCAGGTGTTTAGGCACCTTGTGATTTACTTAATTTAGGCTTCTCTTGCATTGGAATCGCGTCACGTTTGGAGTTCTCCATATAAAATATTTTCAAGATTTTTTCAATGTAAGCACTTTGACTCAAACCAATAAGTCATCTAGATCTGTCTCGATAGATCTTGATTCCAAGAATATATGCAACTTCTCCTAAATATTTCATGGCGAAACATCTACCAAGATAGGATTTTACATCTTGTAACATTGGAATATTGTTTCCCATAATCAATATGTCATCAACATACATAATTAGGAAAGTAACATAACTCCCACTAGCTTTCTGATATACACATGGCTCATCTTGATGTTGAAAAAATCCAAATTTCTTTATCTCATCATCAAAACGTTTATTCCATTGCCTCGATGCTTACTTAAGTCCATAAGTGGAACGCTTGAGCTTGCATACACTGTTAGGATATTCTGGATCAACAAAACTCTCAGGTTGCTCCATATAGACCTCTTCATAAAGATGTCCATTAAGGAAGGCGATTTTGACATCCATTTGCCATATCTCAAAGTCATAGTATGCAGCTATGGCTATGAGAATCCTTATAGCATTAATGTCTGCTACAGGAGAAAAGGTTTCTTCATAATCAATCTCGTAGGTTTGAGTGAAGCCCTTTGCTACGAGACGAGCTTTAAAGGTGTATACCTTACCATCCATGTCAGTCTTCTTCTTGAAGAGCCACTTGCTGCCAACTGTCTTGCAGTTAGGAGGAAGCTCAACTAAGACCCAGACATCATTGTCTTTCATGGATTGCATTTCCACATTCATTGCATCAAGCCATTTCTTGGATTCGGATCCAAAATGCAGCTTTATAGTTATTGGGTTCACCAAGATCCCCTAACTCATGTTCCTCGGTGTCAATGTATAAACACATACGGTCAGGAGCACGGCGTGTCCTATTGGACTTTCGAATGGGAACAATATCACTTTGAGGTTCTTCAATTTCTTGATCATCCTCATCGTGATGAATGCTAGTATCTAAAAAAGGATTTGTGTCTTCTTCTTGAAGTAATTCAAGATCATCCATACTCCCACTTGCTTTAAGATCCATAAGATTACTCTCAAAGAAGTCATCATTTCGAGCAACAAAAACTTTGTTCTCAGATGGAAGATAGAAAGAATATCCCATAGTTTCCTTAGGGTATCCTACGAAGATACACTTAATAGCTCTAGGTTCAAGTTTTTCAGGTTTGGTAAGTGTATCACGCTTAGCAAGTGCCTCATAACTCCAGACTTTTAAGTAAGACAACTTAGGGGCTTACCCATACCATACTTCGTATGGTGTCTTATCAACCTTCTTAGTTGGAACCATATTAAGAATGCGTGCAACAGACTCAAGGGCATAATCCCAAATGGACTTTGTAAGAGTAGTTTGTTTCATCATAGAACGCACCATGTCAAGCAGGGTTTGATTTTTCCTCTCAGATACACCATTGTGATGTGGAGTATAAGGAGGAGTACGATGGGCAATAATCCCATGCTCCTTTAGATGATCCAAAAACTCTTGACTCACATATTCACCTCCACGATCAGAACGTAGTGATTTTATGGTCTTCCCAAGTTGATTTTCTACTTCCTTTTGAAACACTTTGAATGTTTCAAACACTTCATGTTTATGTTTCAACAAGTAAACATAACCATACCGACTAGAGTCGTCAGTGAAAGTCACGAAGTAATTTGCTCCTTGTCTTGAAGCGATTCTAAATGGGCCACATACATCTGAGTGTATAAGTCGAAGTAAATCTTTAGCCCTTTCCACTTGATGTGAATAAGGCTTTCTAGCCATCTTACCAGACATACAAGCAACACACTTTTCAAGAGACTAAATGTCAGATGAGTTGAGAAGTCCATCGTGTTGCAATTTCTCCATGCGTTTCTTGCTAATGTGTCCAAGACGACCATGCCACAAGAGAGCAGAGTCCAAGTTAGTCTTGGCTCTTTTATTTCTTACAGCAAACATAGAACTTTCATTTCAATTTCAAAAACACCATCACGAGGAATAGCAGTAAAATAAATAATGTTATTCTTAGAAACTGAAATATAATTATTCGATTCAAAACAGTTAATAAAACCATCGTCATACAAACGAGAAACTGAAATTAATCCCCCTAGTAATAGAGGGAGCATAATGACAATCTTTTAAAACAATAACTAATCCACTAGGAAGTGATAAAAATTCTAACTTACAATAGCTTCAACTTTTGCGCGTTGACCATTGCCCACGTACAGACTTAAAGCTCCTGGCTTCAGCTTCCTACTGTCCCTTAGACCCTGAGAATTATTACAGATGTGAGTACCACATATCATATACTAAGGATGATTTAGGGAAAAGTAGAGTTCTATAGTGAAAATACCGAAGAACTAGCTGCAAGAGACTGTTTCTTCTTATTCATTAACTCGGCGAGATACTGGGGACAATTCCTTCTCCAATGTCCTGTCTCACCACACTGGTGACAGGTAGCGTCGTTTGCTGGATTATCCTTCTTGGGTGGTGGAGGAATCTTGGGTTTGGATTTATAGGAAGAAGCATCATAACCAAAATTGCTTTTTCCAATCCCACGATTCCCCTTAGCAGCCTTGAACGATTTGTTTTTCTTTTGGTTTTTCTGGACCTTACCACCACGCACATAATGGAGTGCAGGTGCAGCATCTTTCTTTGGCAACGTCTGCTCATGTTGCTTAAGCATAGCATGCAGTTCATTCATAGTCTTCCCCATGATGTGCATATTAAAGTTCTGCACAAACGAGATGTACCCTTTAGAAAGACCAATTAAGATCAGACTAATGCCATAGTGCAGAGTAACTGCGTGACCGAGACGTTCCAAACTGTCAATGTAGCTCTTCATCTTTAGAACATAGGAGCTAACCGATTGAACCTCTTCCTGCTTGCAAGCGTGGAATTCACGTGCAGTTTATAGAAGCTCTTGTTCTGCTTGTTGGGAGAACATAGTCTTTAACTCCTGAAGCATGTCATAAGCACCAAGATGAGTAGATTTCATTGGATCTCTAAATCCATGGTCATGAGCATGAAGGCAGTTATGTACTTTGAACCTTTGACCCAAGCAATGTGAGCTGCAAGAGCCTCAAGTAGGACAGGGTGGCCAGGAGTAGCAACAGTGCTGCGGTATGGGATGCTCTAGATAAGCTTCCTTATCTTCAGTTGATAGTATAATGCGATGCTGGTGATACCAATCAATGAAATTAGGTCCAGTGAGTTTTTGTTTCTCAAAGAAACTCCTGAGTACCGAACTGTTTCCGATTGAAGTAGTCATCTACAATTGAAAAGTTCAAATAATTAGTATTTTCGATAATTACATTCTTAAAAGAATTAACTACCCAATTAATTACTAATAAGACTAAGATCCAACTTGCAACCCCATTTAATAACCATAGGTCTGACCAGTGTATAAAAAAATGGGACAAGAGGTAAGCGTGGCGTTAATTGCATAATGCAACTCTTAGATTTATGAGACTGTTTAAGGCATTGGTATCAAGTAATAATGTCAAAAGCATGTTTAGTTCTCATCTTATGCCTCGGGTCCGAGGTCTGACCAGGTTAACTCGATATAAGTCGACCAAGTATGAACGCGTAAAAATAACCAGAGGTCTGACCAGTGAGAAATAATTACCCTGGGTTGGAAAGGCCCTTAGGTCTGACCAGAGAAGTTAATCCAAGTGCACGTGTCCATTGTTAGGTGGCATAGACTTACTATTAACAAATAGGTATGCACACATAAACGTGATAAAATTCGTGTTCAAAGAAGCATGCAAAACAACTTTGTAACACTAATTTTAAAAACTTTTTGGTGATGACACTGTAGTGATCATCATGGTTCACGGTAGCTCCAATTGAACGCACAGGGAGGCAGATGACCAGGTAAGCGCTGAAGCATAACCTTAGACATCCTTTCAGTGAGACTGTGCTCACTTCTTTGAACCCCCTTTTGAGTTTGTTCTAGTGGGTGAGCCGTACATCCCAAGTGTCTATAGCGTCTAGTTTTTAAATTCTTAAAAACGTGTTTCATATATTAGGTCACTTTATTTTACGAAAACAATTTTCCACGAATCAAATAGCAGGACACAATGAGCATGGTATTTAGGCGTGCAAATAAATACCAATATTAATGTTATGGTTACGATATGTATTATTTCATATTGCATACAATTAGGTGTCAAAGCAAGTAATAATGCACATATAGGAATCACAAACATACAAGCATAAACATCAATATGAATAACCACATATTGTTGTGAGTTCTCTTGCGAGTCTTCCCCAAACGGAGAACCATAAGACCGTCACTAGGATGTAATACCTAGATCGCCCCATACATCACTTAGAAAAGCAATTGAGTGGGTCTTGTGGCCGGAAAACCACATAAAGCATGGCAATCTCAATTAACAAGTAATAACGCAATATATGTATTTAACCAATATGTAATTCTAATTATCATAATAATTCTAATTAACAATTAATAAGTACAAATTAACTTTTAATTCTAATTAGCAAGTAATTTTTAATTTAACATGTAATTCTCAATTAACAATTTAATTTTAATTAACTAGGTAAATATAATTCACATGTAAATTAAATTCAAATTAACAAGTAATTTACAATTAACAAATTAATTCTAATTATCGATATAATTTTAATTTGTGTGTGACTAGTTATTATTTATTAAAAATTGACAAGTATTTCATGTAATTGTCAAAATTAAAATAAAACAAAATTACTAAACTAGGTTTCATGCAGCCATTTTAAAACATGTCTATTAATATCAGAAACGTGTAACCCATAATCGCAAAAACGAGTTGACTCGTGATGCCACTGTTGGGATTTTAGATCAAGTTAACCAGTAACCTCTACGAGTACGCAGCGGATATTGGATCTAGTTAATACAATTATGTTACCACGTAATTAATAAACACATAATTAATACAATATTAATTAATTAAAAGGGATTAAGAAAAGCTAACCTTGCTGGCAATTGATCTCTAGTAACGGAACAAGAAACCTTACGAAACCTTAAGTATCTAAAATAGATACCTCGAAGAGTATCACACACAAATCCGATTCACGTATACGTTCGATTAACGCTAGTCGAGAACGTAACTTCCAAGAACCAGTCCACCTTCTGTCTGAGATCACCCACAAAACTGCTAAACCAGCTTGCACTTAATACCCGATATCAGACACACCTTGTCCGATATATTCTGCCCTTTGTCCGAGATCAGAAATCACAAACAGAAGCAGATTTCTCCTTCCTTGTTGCTGCTGGTATGTGTCGACTAGGAGACTAGGAACCAAGGTCTATCCAACTTGTCTAAACACTTGTCAAGAATACAAGTTTAGAGCTTAACCAAAATTTCAAATCCCTTAATCGATTTTTGGAGCAATCGATCAAGAGTAGGAGAAGCAGGAAAACGAATTTAGTTTTAGGGATAAGAGAAGAATTATTATCGTGAGTTTTGAGGAGAGGTTGTGTTTGTATATATGCAAACTAAAAGTAATATCAAACTCAACTCTTATTGGTCATTCCACAATAAACAACCCACATCTCATATCCAATCTCAGCTTGGTCGACAAGCTCAACCACCAACGCCAAAGCCCGTCTCTTTTCCAGATTGTATTACCCGATCAGTTAAGCACTCAAGGCCCAAGGATTGCTGAATTCGTCCCATGTAAAAGTCCAAGACATCCCATGGTTTGAATTCATGATCGGGTCAAATAACGGGTATGCATATTCAAGAGTTGTTCATTAGTTCGTTCAACATCAATATCATTAGTTTTATTTCATCAATAAAACGTGTTTCATCGCGTGTTCCCTATTTACATTGCTCATACATCGTTTTATTTCTTTAGTTGTTTTGTCGTGTTTTAAGACTCCCACAAACCAACAAAGAGGTCCTCTCTAAAGAAGAAGAAGATGCTCTAGAAAGGTTCAAAGAAAACTTTGACAACTTAGAAGGAATTTTCAAGAATACATCTCCAGAATTCAAGAAAGAACTCTGCAAAAGGCTCAGCGAAGAAAGCCCAAATATAAATTTTGTGCCCAAACTCCAGAAGGCCCATCAAGCAATGAACAATCAGAAGAAATTCTAGAAGACGTGATGTAAGCACTGACATTTTCTCCAACAGCACCATGTGAAACCTTTAATAAGGTTAACTCGTTTCTTTTTTTAGTAGGGTAGGGAAAGGACAATAATGAAACTTTCTCTTTAATTTGTATCCACTACTTTAGAGTCGTAATAATTACGACGAGTCATCAAAGATGCCTTTCCTCTCACTATATAAGGAGGCATCCACCCATGTAACAGGCAGATTGTTTTCAAAATAAAGTGTGTGTTTATGTTTATTAAAACATCTCTTTCGTGTTATACTGGAATTGCTCCAAAGGAGTTGAATATCACACCGATTCTGAAGAGCAGCACCAATAAGCTGTTGAATTACCTATCCATCAAAATTCAGAATTTAAGGAAGCATAATCAGGTATAAAAATCCAACTAAAATCTATATCATTCTAAATGTCAAACAAAGAATCAGATCAAGAAATAGAAAATAGTATAGTAACTAAAAGAGAAAATAGAAGCGGATATTTTCTTGATGCGCTGATTGATAGTAAGAAAATCAGAAATAGTTTCCATTAACATTATCTAGAAAGAAGCCAACAGTACTAATAACAGTTGCTCGATCTGACAGCTAAACAGTAATTAGGCTATCTGAAAAGATGCCAAAACGATTGTGTAAATACACATCAGGAACCTCTAAGGCTCCAGAAAGAAATTATCCAGTACATGAAAAGGAGGTCCTAGCGATCATAAGAACAGTATCCAAATGGAAAATGGAACTCTTACACACAAGGTGCATGTTAGCTAAATACTGAAAGGATCAAAGGAAGGCTGATAAATTGGCAAATAACCTTAAACCAGTACGAGCTATACATCAAATACATCAAGACAGAAGACAACAGCTTTGCAGATACATTAACAAGAGAATGGAGGCAATAATCAAGCAGTTGCAGAATCAGATCAAGAAGAAAGAAGTCAGCATCAGAAGCCTCGACGCACAAAGAGCAAAAGCAATAGAAGAAAAGAACGATTTAGAAGAATTAGTAAAATTTCAAATTAATCAGCAAAAGAGAAAAGGAAAATGGGGCGACCAAATGCAAGCAGAAGAATATAAAGAAAAAAAAAGACAAGCAAGAGAAGCTGGTAAAGCAAGCCAGAACCTAAGAATCGAAGAAAAGCAGCAAACATCAGAAGTGACTATCTTCAAAAAAAGAAGGCTAACATTTGGTGATTTCACCACCTGTTGGAATGAGTTAGTAAACTATAAAGAAAGGTACGCACTAAGGATGTTCTACCCCAAGACCAGAATGGCTATTGGCCCTAAAGCAATAGTCCAAACAGAAGCAAGAAAAGAAGACATTTGGAAATTCTTCGCATTAGGCTTCGTTGACACTCTCTATGTCAATGGAGAAACCCTAAGAGAAGTATCCATGTTTCCAGAAAATATGCAGAAAGCTATAGCAAACTACAAAGAAAAAATAGCAAGAGGAACAGAAATTTATTTAAAATGTTACTCAAGCTATGCAATATTTGATACAGCAGACAACATTGTTGTCCCAAGCATCTCAGTAATCCAGATGGGAGTCAGTAACAAACACTACCCACAGCCAAATTACATGCCAGAAGGAGTCGGTTCCGGCAACCAGCACTATATATCAAGCATCCTAGGAGCTTATTACCACAGTACCAAGCTTGGAAAAGGAGAAGGACAGAATGCATACATTAAAATTAATTATGCAGCAAAACAAACAATAATCTACTCCAGATGCAAAGAGGTCCTCTCTAAAGAAGACGAAGATGCTCTAGAAAGGTTCGAAGAAAACTTTGAAAGCTTAGAAGGAATTTTCAAGAGTGCATCTCCAGAATTCAAGAAAGAACTCTGCAAAAGGCTCAGCGAAGAAAGCCCAAGACACAAATGCAAATTTTGTGCCCAAACTCCAGAAGGCCCATCAAGCCCAAACTCCAGAAGGCCCATCAAGCCCATCAAGCAGTGAACAATCAGAAGAAATTCTAGAAGACGTGATGTAAGCACTGACGTTTTCTCCAACAGCACCATGTGAAACCTTTAATAAGGGGAGGGACATCCTCTCAAGTTGTAATCTCAACTTGACTCAAGTTAGGAAACTATGAGCCATTGGATTTGATCAAATGGCTCAAATCAAAAAAACATTTTTTGATTTGAGCCACTGGATAAAATCTAATGGCTCACAATTGTCTAACTTGAGTGAAGTTGTGTTATACAACTTAAGAGGATCTCTCTCCTTAATAAGGTTGCCTCGTTTCTTTTTTTAGTAGGGTAGGGAAAGGACAATAATGAAACTTTCTCTTTAATTTGTATCCACTACTTTAGAGTCGTAATAATTACGACGCGTCATCAAAGATGCCTTTCCTCACTATATAAGGAGGCACCCACCCATGTAATAGGCAGATTGTTTTGAAAATAAAGTGTGTGTTTATTAAAACATCTCTTTCTGAAGAGTAGCACCGGTTGTTGGCCTCAACGATTTATGGATCAATTTATACAAGTGAATGGGTACAAGTGAAAGGATGTGTCGGTTGGGAGTTAACTGCCATATGGCAGTTATGTTTGTAACTGCAAAATAGCAGTTACTTGTGTAATTGTCAAGGTTTACTTTCTGTATTTGACCACTTGGGTTTGACCGGGTCGTATGGGTAAACGGGTAGATTGGGATTAACCCAATATTCTCCCCCTTAATCACAATCGCTTTGTTGTAGATCTTTGACTCCGATTAGTTGTCTCATTGTTAGGAATCTGATCTTCGGTAGTGCTTTTGTGAGCATGTCAGCCTTCTGAAATTCTCCGCTTATAAACTCGACTTGTAAATCTTCTCTTTCAACGCATTCTCGTATAAAGTGATATTTTATGTCAATGTGCTTACTCCTTCCGTGAAATACAGGATTCTTCATTAGTTCGATGGCAGACTTATTGTCGACCATTATCGTAACCTTTTCTTCATGGGTATGTATAAGCTTGCTTAGTAATCTTTTTAACCATAAAGCTTGTGTTGCTCCTTGTTGTTGCTGCAATCAATTCGGATTCACATGATGATAGAGCTACTGTGGCTTGTTTTTGTGTACTCCAGCTGATTGGTGATTCACCATAGTAGAATATAATTCCAGTAGTGCCCTTTTGCCTTCTTGAGTGTTGACTCCGTAGCTACTCTCACAATAACCTTGTATTTGGTTTCCTCCATTGTGTTTGTAGGTGATTCCATAGTCTTTTGTTCCTTTTACATAGCGTAGTACTTGCCTGATAGCTTTCATATGTTGTTCCTTTGGTTCTTGCATAAAACGACTAAGTAATCCAATGGAATAACTTAAGTCGGATCTTGTATGTAGCAGATATCGTAAGCATCCAATTAAGCTTTTGTATTCAGTTGAGTTGACCGTTGTTTCTTCAGTGTTCTTTGTTAGTCTTGTTCCTGGATCCATAGGTATTAGAGTTTCGTTGCATTCTAGCATTCCAACTTTCTTTAGGATCTTGTTTATGCGTGGGATTGCTTTATTGATGTCACCTCCAGTTTGTGTGACTTCAATTCCTAAGTAGTAGGATAGTAATCCTAGGTCACTCATCTCGAATTTTTCTTCCATTTGAGCTTTGAATTTGTCTATTTCTTCTTTAGGTGGGCCAGTGATGATTAAATAATCTACGTAAACTCCAACTAGAAGTATTGAATCTTTTGAATTTTTTGTGTAGACAACTTGTTTCAAAGCGCATTTCTTGAAATCTAAGGACTTCAAGGTGTTGTCTAATTTTATGTTCCAAGCACGTGGTGCTTGTCTTAAACCGTATAGAGCTTTTGTGAGTCTGTAGACTTTTCCGTTATCTTCTTTCTTTATAAATCCTTCGGGTTGTGTAACATACACTTCTTCTTTCAAGTCTCCATGTAGAAATGCAGATTTGACGTCAAGGTGATGTACTTCCCATTTATTATTAGCAGTTATCGCTAATAGTAATCAGACTGTTTTCATTCTTGCTCTGAGGTGCAAAGAGTTCTTCGAAATCTATGCCATGCTCTTGTATGTAGCCTTTTGCTACTAGTCTTGCTTTATGCTTGACTATATTTTCATTAGCATCTTTCTTGGTCTTGAATACCCACTTTAATCCAATGGCTTTATGTCCTTTTGGTAGAGTGTTTAGTTCCCATGTATTATTTCTGTTGATGGAATCTAATTCGACCTTCATTGCTTCAATCCATTTTAGATCGTCTGATGCTTCCTTGTAATTCTTAGGTTCATCTTCAGCCAGTAATAATTGCTCAGGTAATATTTCCTTGGTGTTATCGTATATATTAGTTAATGTTCTAAAACCTTGTAATGGTGTATGATCAAAGTCTGGATGTGAATTCCTGGTTGTATTTGAGTTACTTTGATTTGTTGAACGTGCTGAGGTAGTAGGTGTAATTTGAGCATTTTCTCGCGATGAAGTTGTAGATGGTGTGCGAAATACTTGTGCGGGTGAGTTTGTTGTTGATGTTGTATCATCATTTGTTGGGATATCAGTGTCTTCTTCATTTGGTTGGATTTCTTGTTCCTGATGATCATTTGTGGCTTCTAGGTTTTCGACTTCGAAGTCAAACCATTCAGGTTGATTGTTGGTGTGTTCATTCAAGTAATCCTTCAAGTCCCATGCTTCATCCTCTTTAAACTTCACATCTCTACTAACACAAATTCTTTGTGTTGTTGGAACAAATAGTCGGTAGGCTTTTGATCCTTGTTCATTTCCTAAATATACCATTTTGTTGCTTCTGTCATCTAACTTTGTCAGATGTTGTGATGGTACCTTTGCATATGCTATGCAGCCGAAAACTTTTAGGTTTTCTAGGTTTGGCTTTCTTTGTTTAATCGCTTCATATAGAGTGATGTCTTCTAGGGCTTTTGTAGGAACGCTGTTTAGAATGTATATTGAATGTCTAACAGCTTTAGCCCAAAAATTTTGAGGCATGTTGGTTGCTTTCATCATGCATTTTGTTGTAGACATAATTGTCCTATTTTTTCGTTCAACTACTCCATTTTGTTGCGGTAAGTTGTCGTGCTATGCCATTTTCTTTGCAGTATTGAGTGAATTTTTTAGAAGTGAATTCTCCTCCACGGTCAGTTCTGAACATTTTTAATGTTGTCCTTAGCTCTTTCTCTATTGTATTCTTGTATTCCTTGAAAGTATCAAATGCTTGATCTTTCGTGTTTAGGAAATACGCCCACATATATCTTGAATAGTCATCGACTAGTAAGAATATATATCTTTTTCCAGATGGTGTTGGTGGTGTAATTGGTCCACATAAATCTCCGTATACTAAATCTAAAGGTGAGGTTGATCTAGTTTTTGCTTTCTTGGGAAATGGTGCTTTGCTTTGTTTACCAACTAAACAAACATCACAAATTTGTGTTGTATGTTTAATGGTAGGTATTCCTTGAACTAACTCTCTTTGAGTCATTGATTTTAGTGATTCAAAGTTGAGATGTCCTAGTCTTGCGTGCCATAACCAAGTGTTGTCCTTCAAGTTTGCTAATAGGCAAACAGGTGTGCCTATCTTCGGACTTGCTTTGTATAAACGGTTTCTTTGTCTTGTGACTTTCATGAAGATTTTGTTGTCCATGTCATGAAGTCGTAATTCATCGTCTTTCATTACTACTTTACGACCGATTTCGGTGAATTGTCCAAGGCTCAATAAGTTGCTTTTTAGGCTGGGAATGTAATATACGTGTGATATGATTCTTTGTTTTCCATCATCACATTCTATTAGGATTGAACCTTTTCCTTTGATCTCTATGTGAGATCCGTCTCCGAATCTTACTTTTCCACTAACGTTCTCATCTAGGTCTTTGAAGTGTTCTCTCATTCTAGTCATATGATTACTGGCTCCATTGTATAAGTATGATAGACTATCTACATTTGTCTCTTTATATCCTACATCTTCTTCATGTAGCGAGGCAGTTTGATCTACAAGTTTTGTTACAGGTGGGTCTTCTAATATTGCCATTAGTAAGGTAGGCTCTAAGTCCTCCTCGACAAGATTAGATTGCATACTAGTGTTTGGTTTTGAATGACACTTATTGCATAATGACCCATTTTATTGCATTTGTAACATTTTACTTGCTAAGATCAATATGTGATTTGTTGAAGTTGTTGTGAGAGTTTTGACCTTCTTTCTTTTCTTTTTTAAATTTTTCGTGATTTTTGCCGTGTGAAAATTTATACTTCCCACGTCCATGTCCTCTAAAGTGTTTTCCTCTATTGTCATGCCGTGTGAACATCAATTTTTCTTGGTTGTCCACATGTCTTCCCTTTTTGAACTTAATCCTTTCTTCATAGGTTTTAAGTCTTCCAATTTCTTCCTCCATAGTCATTTTACTTAGGTTGGAATATTGTTCTATAGATGCAACTATTTGCAGATACCTATCGGGTACAACATTTAGTAGTTTTCGTACTAAGGTTTCATCTTCTATGGTGTGTCCAAGACTAGCGGCTTTGTTTACGAGAGTTGTAAGTTTTGTAGTGAAGGTGTAGATTGTCTCGTCTTCCTTCATGTATAACATCTCAAAATCGGATTTGAGTGTTTGAAGTCTTGCTTGTTGGACTCCTTTTTTGCCAACGTTTCTAGTTTTCAAAGCATTCCAAATGTCTTTGGTGGTTTTGTGCTTTGTTATTTGAAGTAATTGTTCTTCGGGTAAGGCTTGGTAAAGAAATGAAATAGCAGTTTTCTCTTTTTTCTTATTGGGTTGAGTCGACTCAGTCGGCTCTATTGTTTCCCATAAGCTATTTGCTTCGAGAATAATGTGCATGCGAATTGCCCATAATGAGTAATTCGCGGGCTTTAGAATTGGGCATTGAAATTGGGGTGTACTATTTGTATTAGTATTGGGTTCCTTATTACCACTTTCTTTCGTCATATCTTAAAGATATTGACAATAAATCTCCAAGAAAATTTTAACACGATGTGTGTTGAAATTTCCTTTTTTTTAATGAGCTCTAATGTTTTATTTTCCTTAAAGGTGTATAAAACCTTTATAGGACTAGTTTTGAAAAACTATCCTGGGAGATTAAAAATTCTTAAATGAAATATCCTAAGGTTAATTACTCCTTAAAAGTTATTTATAATATAATAAGCAGTGTAATCACTAGGTTATTATATTCTAAAAATTTGATTGAGTACTAAATTTGTAAATTAAAGTAACTTATCAAACAAAAATAATATATATCAATATAAAAAATATATACTATATAAAAAATGAAAGAGTGGTGTTGTAAATTTTTTTGGAACCTGAATGGGTTGATGGTATACCCCGATGCCTTAAATATAAAAAATCCTTGTGTACCCCACTTAAATGGTGCGCCTCTTTTTAATATTTGTTTATCTCCTTTTGTGATTTAAAAATGCACTCCTTGTATATTTCTTATCTCTCTTATTTGAGATAAGTAAATAAAACGTCTCTTGTGTGTGAGACTGTATAACGTCTCTCTTCCTTTTCTGGGAATGATCCGTTCTTCTTCTCCTGATCTTTGTGGTCAAACGCCTGTGATAAGGCTTGAATGGCCTTCCTATCTTCTCTGGTGTGTGGTGTTCTTCGTGAGCATTTTCTCCCTTCAATCGAAATTTTTAGGGTTTCGGTGAATTGGGGGTTTTCAATCCGTGCGTGATATGGATGATTGGAGAGTTTAATAAAGTCGATTGGTGGCTTAATTAACTATCTGTGCTTGATTCTTGAATCAGAACAGGTGTGTTTGTTCTAATTTGAATCTTTTAATTCTGCCCTAATTGATGACTTCGTTTAGTTTTGTTTGAATCAGTATGTAAATGATTTAATTCGTTTCTAATCCTGTTAGGATTAATAATTCAGTTTCAATGAAAAAAAAAATTGCGAATGATTTTCTGTTACCGGGTATGAGTAATCACTTTGTGATTGTTCGCTTGATGCGACAAAACTAGGGACACAAAAATGATCTTTGATTTGTGTTCGGTTAATATTTGCAAATTTTTTTTATATCGAGATTGTTATTTCTTTTTGATTATGGAACTAAACGAAAAATGGTAAATGATGATTTTAGGTTAGTGATAAGGTTTTAAAATGTACCTTTTTGAGGGGTCATTTAAGCCCTTATTTGATCACTTTTGTATCCGTTATTACTTAATATCGTTCATTTTCACTTTTTAGGTCTCTTGAAGGCAAATTCTTTGTAATGACACTTATTTAGACGAAAAGGTGCGAATATACGAAGAAAATGGCCAAAGTCAAGAATCGAGACACTCAAGGCTGAAAACACAAGGTCTAGCGTCACTGCTTATCTCTGACGCCGTCCGAGGATTTTGTGGCGGGACGAAGACAAAAGTCTTATTTTCAAGTGACGACGTCCGGTTGTAAAAGAGTAGGTCGTCGCCTTCGACGGCCTAGATTCAATCGAGCGGTGTCGAGGCGAAGAAGGACGGCGTCCACAAGCACAAGGTGGCGCGTCGCATGTCTAACGTGGCCAAGACGAAACCCTAATGACGGTGATCCGATGGCGTCACAAAAAATAAGGTGACGCCGTCGCATATGTAATCTTATATATAGAATCCGAATTTTTTCAGTATTGGGGTGTAGTCTTTTGGAGTAAAAACCTAGAACCGAACCAAGGTCTTTACAGTATTTTAGGGTTACAAACCCTATCTTACATCAAGATAAGTTCTTTACTTCATTAATACAATTATGTCTTTGATTATTTGTGTGTATGCTTGCATGTTATCCATGTCCGGCTAATTTATTTGTGTGTTTGCTTAGGGAATATGAAACTTAATTATTGATTATTGATTGGTTGTCTCTTATCTTAGTTGATTAATGATCTAGTAATGCGATAGGTCATTCGTTGTGTACTTAATGCTTGATTAAATCTTTGTGAACCTTAGAATATGACTCCTTGAGTAGTTGTAAGCTAAACCATCCAAAGAGTGCCTTAGAGTAAGAGTTTATTATCCCTAGTGGGTTTTGTAGACAAGACCCTTTGGTAAGTTCAAAGAGTTAGGGAACATGCGCATACCATACGACCTTAGACACACAACGCAACTAAGAATAAGGACGTGACAATTCAACCACCAATAGGAGATAATTAAGGAGTAGTAAAACCTAAGTAAACACATCTTTAAACTATCATACGAGCACACAATAATTAGACATAGACTACATACACCTTAGATTAGATAATTAGATAAGTAGAGTAATTGTTAGCAATACCAACCCCCAATCCAAACCTAGAGATTCAGTACCTTTCAATTTCCAAGAAAAACATAAAAAGATAAAAAATAATCTTCCTCAACCCCAACCTTAGCGTAGTAACTTCTTACTAGCATTCCTATTCCCTAGAGAACGATATCAATACCCGTGGCTTACCTTAATACTACACTACAACGATTAGGTTCATTGCCTAGGGTGTTATAAAACTTGCTCGAAGAAAAGGAAGTTTCCTTGACCCCGGCGGCGTGTAGCGTTATCAAGTTTTTGGCTGCCAGCCGAATAGAATAGCTAGTAGTAGTCCACCTCGTTTAGGTTTCTTTGCTTGATTCCTATCAAGTAAATTTTTTTTCTCTTTTTTTTAGCTTTCTCTTAGTCTATTCCCTTTCTTCGTGACCTTTGTTCGTAATCCCATCACTTTTCATCATGGAAGGTGATAACCGACTACCATTCATCAACCCACCACCAATTGACCCGCCAAGAGCCCGTACTCTTGGTGAATACTCGAGACCAAGCTACCTAGGCTATAGGAACACCATTGAGCTTCCCGACCAAGCCCAAACTACGGCCCTGCGATCTGACACCATCCGGTTGGTGCAAAACGGATGTGCATTCCATGGACTTCGCTCCGAAGATCCAAATCAGCATCTTAAGGATTTCCTTAAAATTGTCGATTCCATCGACCTCGATGCTACTACTCGAGACCACGCGCTGCGTCTCTTCCAAATTTCTCTACGGGACCAAGCTAGTAATTGGCTTGAGCGACTTCCCGCAGGCTCCATCTCAAGTTGGGATGATCTCACCTCTCGTTTCCTTGCTCAATTTTTCCCACCGGGAGAACCACTAAACTTAGGAATGACATCTTGATGTTCCAACAACGTCAAGATGAATCTCTCTAAGAAGCATGGACTCGATTCAAGGACTTACTTCATAAAGTCCCTCATCACGGCATTGATCTTTGGCTTCAAGTCCAAATCTTTTATGATCATGTCAACTTCCCCACCAAGCGATCCATTGACCAAGCGGCCGGTGGAAAACTTAGTGATCTCACCGCGGAAGAATCATGGGGTATAATAGAGGACCTTGCTCTCTATGACAACAAAAGTTGGAATGACCCTCGTGAGTTGCCCAAAACCGTTAAGGCAATCTCCTTGCCTCCCATTGACTAACAATCTTCCGATCGTAGTATGATCGAACTTGAAGATCAAGTTAAATTTCTAATGAGTTCCTACGAAAACCCTAAGTCTTCACGCCATGTGAACAAAGTTTCTTCCTCGTGTGAGCCGTTTTATGATCCTTATAACACGCGCACTTGCACCCGATCCCCCGAACATGCTTCCGTTGACTACGCATCCTCGCGTGTTAATGCAACGGGAGGAAGATTCCCTACAATACCCGGACCTAGGAATTTCAATGAAACCCGAGAAGCATGGAAGGGCAAGCCCGACTTCTATTGGGGACAAACCAAGGAATTCACTTCTAGTGATTTCTCATTACCCCCATCTCACGGGCCTTCACAACAAAACATTGAGGGGATGTTGCAACACCTAGTCGCATCTCAAGAAGCCCAAATAACTAAGCTCTCGGACCGCTTTAACCAACAACAAGCCGAAATGAATAGGAAGATAGACAACCTTTTGAAATCTATGACCAATAGTGATAGGAAGGTTAATGCTATCTCAACTCCCGAACCGTCCAGTGTAGAGATTAAGGACCCAAGTAAGTTAGCTAAGCATGTCCAATTCGTCAATACCATCGCCTTAGTGAAACCTAATAGAACCAATGATGAAGAGGACCATACACATGAGGCTAATGAAACAACCAAGGAAGTAGATGAAGTAGACAATGACTATTTCAATAAGTTTCCTACGGAAGAAGAGCTATCTCGCCACCCTCACTTAGTACGTGACCTCCGTCACATGTATGTAAGGAAAAGCCCTAGAATCAAGTTTGGGAACCCTTGGAATCTTAACATACCATGTTGCACAGGACACCTTTTCGTGGCTAAGGCATACATTGACCGCAAATCCCCAATCAACATAATGACTAGCACCTACTACAATTGGGTGATGAAAAAGCCGATTTCAACTAGGCAAGACCCCGATGATCCTAGTGTTAGTTGCAATTTTCTTGGTAGAGTTAAGGGATTGCCCGTTTATGTAGGTAGTTTCATGTTTCCTACGGATTTCATAGTGGTAGATGATATTAGTACGGCCATAGACCCTAGTTTGTCCCACGTTATTCTAGGAAAACCTTTCATAGAGAGCACCGGGATGACCTATGACCCCTCGTTAGGAATAGTGCGATTCAAGGATGAGACCGATGACATAGCTTACCTAATGCCGTTTAAGATTGAGAATTTTTCATCACTCTCTAATGATGAAAAGGAACTTAAACTATCTGTCTATTATAGGAATGAGGAGGATAAAGGAAAAGGAGTAGATTATGTTATGGCTAAGATTTTCGGATTCTATAAGGATTGCTTGAACCTAGGACCAGAATATAGAACCGAGTGGGGAGAAGACGAACTCTTAGAGAGGTGTATCATAGGGCACTTATACAACATAGAGTCCCCCAATAGAGACCGTCATGAGGAAGGAGATGACGGTAATGAAGTCACGTGAGGGCACGACTACGAGTCTAGCTACAAGACTCTTAAATAAAGAAAAGCGCTTCGTGGGAGGCAACCCATGCTTAATTGTTTGCTTGTTAGTGTCATATATATTTTATTAATTGTTTATTCTCATATTTAAATTTGTAAAAATGCTTTATTTTGTTCTTAACCTTATCTTAATTGCATATAAAGGTATTTTACATGAAGGATAAGTGTAGAGAGGATTACACATGTTTTCAAAAGAAACGTAAACATGAGAATAACAATTCATTAAAAGATATATATGTGTGTTTGTTCGAGTCAAATGCTTGTATCGAGTCATAATGGATGTTTTGCGAAATTTTTCAGATTCTAAAGATGTAAATTTTCCGAATTTTTCCGAAAATCGCAGACCGTTTTTGTCGAGGATAACTGACGGCATCGGATTGCAACTGACGACGTCGAAGGAGTAAAACAACAGTTACTTTTTTCTCATTTTCGAGCTACTTATAAATTTTTGGAATTTTCCGTCTTAATTTTCGAAATTCGTAAACATCCATTCCAGAAGCATTATATCCTAGTTTAATCGAGTCTTATATATATTATTACCGCCGATTTTACGCGAAGGTTTCGTTGTTTTCTTCAAATGTGCAGGTTTCATTTATCAAGAAGAAGAAACAAAAGATTGGAAGGAGCTTTTCACGCACACATTCTTCTTGGAAATGATTTAACCACTACTTCACACACGGATCCTACCGAGCTAATCAGGGGAGTACTAGTTTCTTTCGTTTTTCATTACCTTCCATTATCATAACTTTGATACTTTCGGGGTACGTTGGGGACAATGTTCAATTTAAGTGTAGGGAGGGAAAACAAAACGGGAACTTTGAAACTATGCTTATCCTTGACTATTTGCTTTGTCCAAGTGTATTTGTGTAATAAACCATGAGAAAATGTCGGTTAGGGTAATTTTGGCACCAAATTTTTTATTTTTCATGACATATAGGAGTGGGCCATTAGTCTTAACAAAAGCGTCTCACGGATAGGAAGTTGCATGACTAGCACAAAAACCCTTTACCACCTAAATTCCACCCAAAATGTGAGGATCGCCCTTAGATTAGTAGGAATTAAAGCATTCACCTTTAATGCTTAGAGTGTGAACCGGTAGTATATTATATTCTAGAACTTGTTTTGTGATGCAATCCGAGATCGCTAGTAAGACTACACTTGTGTAGTTAGGAATAACTAAATGATAAGAGGCATTAGGATATAACCCGTGTTTGATACCCGTAATATAATTACTTCTTCCACATCGGTTGAGTAATTCCCCCACACCTTTTGCGTTGTACTCATCTTTAGTACACGATACCCCTAGTTAACCCCTCAGAACCTATCCTTTTCGCGGTTCTCGTGATGTTTCGGTTTTCCGGAATATCAATGAAGAGCATTGTTTACACCCCACCCCCAAATATACACCCAAATCGCCTTAGCCTACCCTGTATGCACTCACTTTTAGTGCATTATTGTTATCACCCTAAACCCTTAGTTCAATTATCTGGTTGCTTGCATGAGTTGCTAAGTCGAGTCATATCCTTTGTACACAGTTTTTGAACGATTGGGATTCATGGGAAAAGTTAAAGTTTATGAAATGACGGGAATGGAACGTTAAATTCAAATTCCCTTTGTTTGCGTAATAATGAACCCCAAGTGTTTTGATCTTTTCAATTCGGGTCAAATTAGTGTTAGAGTAATAAAAACTCAAGTGTAGGGATGTGCCTATAAATCCCTCTCATTTTGATGTTACCGTAGAGGATGGTAGAGTAAAAATGTATGAGAGAGAAAAAAAAATCGAAAAAAAATATAGAAAAAGAAAAAAAAATAGAGTGATGAAAAAAAAAAAAAAAAAAAAAAAACATACGGGCTACCATCCTACATCTATCTTTAAATTTATGTTTGTTTGTTTCAGTCATCTAGAGTTTAGAGTGTCGAGTCTTGGCTTAGCAACGCCATTCTTCGTATACTTGCAACATAGAGATTTTTGACTTTCCACCACTAAATAGCATATCCCACCAAACCCTTTGTTTCCCTACCGTAAGCCTAACATTACAACCCTTTAAAGACCTCTTTGATAGTCTTTCCTAGATGCTTACGCCAAAGCGATAGAGGTTTGATCTATTCTCAAGCCTATGGTAATTTATGTACTAGGACCGGTTAATGAGTGTTTATCTTCTATTTCGAACTTGTTATATTTCATATACACCCGAGAGAGATGTGAGTATCCAAACACCCCATGTGAGGTGCTAGTATGTAATTTTCGTGCTTGTTATGACTTTTTTGGGGCTTATATGTGTTGTGGACTGTTTTAAACCAATGCTTCATGACCCCTAACTTATAAATTAATTGGCTAAAAGCACATTTGCTTGAGGACAAGCAAATACTAAGTGTAGGGATATTTGATAAGGTTTTAAAATGTACCTTTTTGAGGGGTCATTTAAGCCCTTATTTGATCATTTTTGTATCCGTTATTACTTAATATCGTTTATTTTCACTTTTTAGGTCTCTTGAAGGCAAATTGCTGTAATGACACTTATTTGGACGAAAAGGCGCGAATATAAGAAGAAAATGGCCAAAGTCAAGAATCGAGACACTCAAGGCTGCTGAAAACACAAGGTGAAGGCGTCACTGCTTATCTGCGACGCCGTCCGAGGATTTTGTGACGGGACAGAAGACAAAAGTCTTATTTTCAAGTGACGACGTCCAGTTATAAAAGAGTAGGCCGTCGCAACTCAGACGGCCTAGATTCAATCAGGACGGCGTCGGTGAAGAGGGCGGTGTCACAAGCACAAGGTGACGCCGTCGCAAGTCTAACATGGCCAAGACGAAACCCTAATGACGGCGATCCGACGGCGTCACAAAACATAAGGTGACGCCGTCGCATATGTAATCTTATATATAGAATCCGAATTTTTTCAGTATTGGTGTGTAGTCTTTTGGAGTAAGAACCTAGAACCGAACCAAGGCTGTCTTGTACAGTATTTTATGGTTCCAAACCCTATCTTACATCAAGATAAGTTCTTTACTTCATTAATACAATTATGTCTTTGATTATTTGTGTGTATGCTTGCATGTTATCCATGTCCGGCTAATTTATTTGTGTGTTTGCTTAGGGAATATGAAACTTAATTATTGATTATTGATTGGTTGTCTCTTATCTTAGTTGCTTAGGGAATATGAAACTTAATTATTGATTATTGCTTGCTTAGGGAATATGAAACTATCATACGAGCACACAATAATTAGACATAGACTACATACACCTTAGATTAGATAATTAGATAAGTAGAGTAATCGGTAGCAATACCAACCCCCAAATCCAAACCCCGAGATTCGTACCTTTCAATTTCTTAAAAAACATAAAAAGATAAAAAATAATCATCCTCAACCCCAACCTTAGCGTAGTAACTTCTTACTAGCATTCCTATTCCCCTAGAGAACGATATCAATACCCGTGGCTTACCCTAATTACTACACTACAACGATTAGGTTCACTGCCTAGGGTGTTATAAAACTTGCTCGAAGAAAAGGAAGTTTCCTTGACCCCGAACGACGCGTGTAGCGTTATCAGTTAGTGTGACCAAACCGCTCTGATACCAATTGTTGGCCTCAACGATTTATGGATCAATAATATTACTAAGTCAAAATCAAAATATACCAAACAAGGAATTGAAACAAAGTTCTGTAAATATGCTTTGTATTAAATCAAATATGTCATCATCCTAATATGTTACAATTGCTAATCTATTTATACAAGTGAATGGGTACAAGTGAACGGATGTGTCAGTTGGGAGTTAACTGCCATATGGCAGTTATGTTTGTAACTGCAAAATAGCAGTTACTTGTGTAACTGTAAAGGTTGACTTTCTATATTTGACCACTTGGGTTTGACCGGGTCGTATGGGTAAACGGGTAGATTGGGATTAACCCAATACCGATAAGATGTTGAATCACCTATCCAACAGAATTCAGAATTTAAGGAAGCATAATCAGGTATAAAAATCCAACTAAAATCTTTATCATTCTAAATGTCAAAAAAAGAATCAGATCAAGAAATAGAAAATAGTATAGTTACTAAAAGAGAAAATAGAAGCGGATATTTTCTTGATGCGCTGATTGATAGTAAGAAAATTAGAAAAAGTAACCTAGATCTAGAAGAAACTCATAATTTTAGTATTAGTAAAATAAAAAACCTATTTGATAGAAGTAATATTCTTTATTTCAGAATTGTTACAGGAGAAGAAAAAATCCCAATAGAAACTACAACATGAAATGTTAAAATACCATTAATTAATAAAGAACAATTAGAAGAAAGATTAAAAAAGATAAAATCAAGTAAAGCTAGTAAAATAGGATACATTCATGTATCTATAATACAGCTAATATTAAAAAGTACTTTTGCAGAAAATATAGATTCGCCTATAGAAATGGAAATTAAGGATGATAGAATGAATAATGAAAAGGATGCATTAATAGCCAAAGGCTTTGGAAATTTAAAAGAAGGAAAAATAAAATTTTACATAAACATACAAGTAGGAATATCGTTGCTAGATAGAAACCTAGAAGATAGTATAACAATCAGATATAAGCTATAAGAACTAATTTTATGAAAAAGGAAGTCACCCATTTACCATAACAAATATAATTAACTATGTTTTATCCAATAGTCATCATAGTATAAAATTTAAAAATGATAGTAAAATAAAAATAGACGAACTATTTAAACCATTAATAAATCTAGAAAAAACTACATATAGTATATTCGAAAGATCTACATCTAGAATAATGTTAGAAAACCACAAAGTGCATAGAGAAGAAGGATTAGGGCACTACCAACGATTGAAAGACCGGAATAATGAAATAGAAGAATTACACAAAACAGTAAGATCACTAAGTAAAAGAATATAATGGAAGCATCAATTCTTAAAAGAATAAACCTATATAGAAAAAATTAGAGAATTAGACGAAGGAATTAACGAAGCAACAATAAAAATAGAATATTTAAAAGAAGAATTAAAATCAGCTACAAAGTTTTACGAAAAGAGAGTTATAAGTACATCCATACATCTATTTCGTGTTATTTTGGAATTGCTCCAAAGGAGTTGGATATCACACCGATTCTGAAGAGCGGCTCCAGTAAGCTGTTGAATCACCTATCCATCAGAATCCAGAATTTAAGGAAGCATAACCAGGTATAAAAATTCAACTAAAATCTTTATCATTCTAAATGTCAAACAAAGAATCAGATCAAGAAATAGAAAATAGTATAGTAACTAAAAGAGAAAATAGAAGCGGATATTTTCTTGATGCGCTGATTGATAGTAAGAAAATCAGAAAAAGTAACCTAGATCTAGAAGAAACTCATAATTTTAGTATTAGTAAAATAAAAAACCTATTTGATAGAACTAATATTCTTTATTTTGGAATAATTACATGAGAAGAAAAAATACGAATAGAAACTACAAGAAATGTTAAAATACCATTAATTAATAAAGAACAATTAGAAGAAAGATTAAAAAAGATAAAATCAAGTAAAGCTAGTAAAATAGGATACATTCATGTATCTACAATACAGCTAATATTAAAAAGTACTTTTGCAGAAAATATAGATTCGCCTATAGAAATGGAAATTAAGGATGATAGAATGAATAATGAAAAAGATGCATTAATAGCCAAAGGTTTTGGAAATTTAAAAGAAGGAAAAATAAAATTTGACATAAACATACAAGTAGGAATATCGTTGCTAGATAGAAACCTAGAAGATAGTTTAACAATCAGATATAAGCAATTAAGAACTAATTTTATGAAAAAGGGAAATCACCCATTTACCATAACATAGAGAATAAACTATGCTTTATCCAATAGTCATCATAGTATAACATTTAAAAATAATAGTAAAATAAAAATAGACGAACTATTTAAAACATTAACAAATCTAAAAAAAATTACAGATAGTATATTCGGAAGATCTACATCTAGAATAATGTTAGATGAACCACAAAGTGCAGAGAGAATAAGGATTAGGGCACCACCAACGATGGAAAGCCCAGAACCTAGAAATAGAAATAATGAAATATAAGAATTACACAAAACAGTAAGATCGCTAAGTCAAAGAATATAATGGAAGCATCAATTCTTAAATGAATAAACCTTCAACATATAGAAAAAATTAGAGAATTAGACGAAGGAATTAACGAAGCAACAATAAGAATAGAATATTTAAAAGAATTAAAATCAACAACAAAGTTTTACGAAAAGAGAGTTATAAGTACAGCCACTTTAGGAAATAAAAGAAGTATAAAAAATTATCAAAAAATAACGCTTAACGTTATTAAAAACCTAGTAATTATATAGTTAAATTCCACATAAAATTCGAGACTAAAAATCTGGTATCAGAGCCAAGTAACGAGCCTAAAATGAACAAGAAATTAGAAGATTTAAGCCAAAGTATAATTACATATAAAAGTGGTCTTAGCGACCTACCAGGAATCCCACTAGAAGGAAAATGTTTAAATATACCCAAAAATCTACTTCAAAGAACATCATATACATTAGGGTCAGTCCCAACAACAAGAATAATAAAACTAATGAATTGCATGTGGTTTAAGGTTTAATATTCTCTGATTGTAAATTTTATCGTATGTATCATGTTTAAAAAGCATAAAAAAAAGTTTGAGTTATAACTGACTAAGTACGGTCATACTTTTTATCGAATATGTATCAAGAGTATCAAATTTCGTATGTCTAAGTATGAAAAATATCCTGCAAAATGGTAAGTATGACTTGAGGTTTAATAAATCAACAACGAATTCAAGCAAGAGATTCAACAAAACACTTACAATTAAAAAAGGCATAGTTAAAAGAATACAGATGAATAGATCAATTCTGAGGTATGTTTTATCACTATTTGGTCATTAAGATTAATAAAATTATGTGGATTTTAGGAGTCTCAAAACTAAAATTAGGCACTATTAGCAAGATGGGTTTAAACTTGACGTCTTCTTTAGTAGACACTTCAATCCAAAACATGCTTTCTTCAGTTCACGATCCTCTGGATCTAGTCGGAGTTCTTTTGGTAATGTCCTGGAAAAATATTTCACTAGAAACTTTCTAAAGAAGCAATGCCTCTAAAATATCGTCACCCTCTTCGAGTATATAGCCTCCATCTGAAATGGCTCCTGTATATCATTAGCAACTAGTAATAACTTCACCTTTAGTTTTTACAGTTTGACCGATAATACACAACAGGTGAACAAATATAAATGCATACCCGTCACAGTTACTTTATAAGTTAAAAGGTTGTTGGGGATACGTGTGACGATGCTCACAGAAGAAAAAGTAAACACCTCTCTGTTCATGAACTCTAGTTTTTATATGATATAATTAAAAAAAAAAAAAAAATTGTATCTAAAGCACTTATCCTTGCATCTAAAGCATGTTGCTCTTGACGCAACTGAGAAAGTTATTCTGAACAACTCAACTTCCAGGTTTCACTTATAAGAATCCTTTTTTTATTTCTTTTCAGATTTCTCATATCCACATTAACCGAAAAGTCATTTAAATCATAAAAGTTTATAATGAGGAACTATGTGAAGGTTAATGAAATGATTATGAAAAGTATAAGCTTTCTCTTACCCAAGTTACCTTCTTTATGCACGAAGTATCAAGCCATATTTCAAAGGTAATTTAGATACCAAATTACCTTCTCAAAAAATAGAGTGTACTCGGTTTTTTTTCTATGTGGTGTTGGACTTAAAAAAAACCCCACTTTCAATCGTTACCCGACCCACCCATACCAATACACCATCAGCTACAATATAAACCCAATTAAATATTAAACTACTCAGTAGGTAGAATGCATAAGCATACCTTTTCCAAACTTAATTCAATCTACTGCAAGTCTGCAATCACAAACTAATCAAAACAGAAGCCCCCATAGCTCTTGTATTGGCCTCCTTTATGATTTGCGCCAACACCTAAACACCATTTAGAAACAAAAAATGGGTAAGATAATTAAATCCCCACGGTAGCATAGAATCATCTGAAACTGTTGGACTCATTTATGTAAAAATAGTAGATGATCAATTAGACTTGGAATTCCAGATTACGTGTCAAAAAGAACAACTTACTTGAATGGTCAATGTTATTCCGAACATAGCCATCATTCTACTTGTTGCACCTGGATATGGCGTGTTTGACCCATAATTCTTCACGGAGTTCTCGAGTACTTTTATCTTTCCAACTTCCTGGACTCCACGTAATTTAAAAAAAACCAACTCAGAAAGTCTCTATAAGTACCTAAAAAATAAACTAATTGGAGACAAAAAACCGCCTTGAGGATTCCACATGACTTCTACAGAAACTTAGTAACAACTTTACACAAGTACCCGAAAAATAAACTAATTGGAGACAAAAAAAACCACATGGTAACAACTTTACATATGCTTTATATACACGATTACACATGACTGTTACTACACATTCCAAATGATGAAACATTAAACAATTATTTGAGAACACAAACGATGAAACATCTTATGTACAGCTCCAAGACCATCAAATACAGAAAGTTAGTAAAAGAGATTTGTTATTTGAAAGCTATAATCAAGACGTCGACCCAAATAGGTACAACACCATTGCTCCAGGAAACGAAATAGAAGAATGGTAAAAAAAAAAGGAATTAGCAGTCACAACTGATAATTACTTGTAACATTTGTTTTTTTTTTGGGTAAAGGGGAGTAATCCTGCACCCTGGTAAATATATTAACCAAAGAAAAGTTTAAGTACAATGTATATGAGTGAAATCTCATATATCAGCCCGTTACATAGGCATAGAGCTTACATAACAAGATACTTCCAATTTTCTAAACAAGAAAACAAACCACTACTCAACTGATAACATATGACACAACGAAGTAAGATTATTTCCTAGGACCTTGAAACTTTGTGCCATACATGGCATTAAAGGCATCCAAATTCCCAGGAAGATCACGAACCTGTTTCGCATAGTCATCGAAGTCATATTCATCATACTCATCTTCATACTCTTGGCCACCACCAAATAAATTAGCAGACTCATCAAATGGGTTAGCAATAACCTCATCTTCAGAATCAGACACCTCAATCTCTCCCACTTTAGAAAAAGGGTTAACTCTCTTAGTAGAAGAGGTAGACGGAATAGGTTGACCATCATCATCCACAAGAGTAGCTTTCCCAGCAATAAGTAGTTTTTCAAGCTTACCAATTTTCTCAACTATGGGAGTATAACCAACATCCACTGTTCCCATTGAATCACTCACAAGCGGTACATGTGGTGTAGAACCAGTCTTATCATCCTCATTAACCTCCATTGTACGACCAATATCCACATCTGTATCAACACGAGATTCCTGCCCCCGAGGGCCATCCGTACCTGCTTCCTTAGAACAACCAGTAGAATCCCCAATCTTCGCCTCATCAGTAGTAGAATCAACCACAGGACTTTGAATGCCCGTGTCCTCATGCACCTCAAGTGTCCCAAAAGAGTTAGAAGTAGTAACAGGAGTACCTGTAGCATTAACACTAGCAGCGTCCAGTGTCTTCTTCTTTGGGATATAAACCTGCTTCCTAGGAGCAAATTTAGGACCCTTACCCATATTAATACCGCTAGACAACTTCGGACCTTGTGGTTTGGCTTTCCGATTCTGCACCACCTTAAAACCATCATCATTCACATCCAAGGTCGAGGTGTGAGCATCAGCATGATGCTCCTTAGGAGACTTAGGACAACAAGCATTTTCATGCCCAAACACTTTACATTCCAAGCAAAGTGGAGGTTTCCATTCATATTCAACCTTGATACTAGCCGTAATAAAACCACTATCATCCTTCTTAGGGATCGCCATAGTTACCACATGTTTAAGATCGACTTCGATGATAACTCAACAAGAGCAGGAGCAAAACTAATACGACCCCATGAGTCAACGCACATGGAGCTAGTGAATGCATCTAACATGATCGGCTTACCCACCTGAGTAGCAATAAGGCTAAACCCGTCTTCCGAATATGCAAGTAACGGCACATTATGCAATTTAATCCACACAGGCACTTTGGTAACCTCACTTTTGGACAATAGCATAGGGAGTCCATTTAGTGAGGATGATAGGAGAATTACGAATTATCCAAGGTCCTCGTTGAAGAACATTCTCAACACCCTCTTTAGAATCAAATTTAAACAGAAATACACCATCATCATTCTTCATAAGTTTCTTTAAACCAAACTTACCCCATGTATTGGTGACATAATTCTTGACCAACTGAAATGCAATATTCTTGCCGACAAAGAAGCCAACAAGAGTATTATCATAGCGGTTAAACACACCCTCCATAGCAGCCTTAGGAAGAACTGTATCATGATTATCAATTCGATTCTCATTCACCAATGAACGGAAGTTAACTTTCCTAGATACACGTTCCGAGTTTAACACATTAGCAAACGACCTCACATCATTGTGTATACTATCACTCACATTAAGACCAGAAGTAGAAGCATTCTTACCATCCTTCGAAGCAACATCTGGACCACCAGCATTAGTTTCAAAATTAACGTTACCCGAATCAGAAGTCAAAGGACCATCACGAGTATAAGGGTGATTGAGTAGCAACATTCACCACCTTGGGAGGTGCATTAGTGTTCGACTCCAAACCCCCAACATTCATATCAATTCGACTTGTATTGTCCATATTTGCATCACCCCACACAGAGTTAAACGTACCATCATAATCACTAGGGCTGCGAACAACCTTAGCAGCATTGCGCAAGTCAGGACCAGCAGCCGAATCAATTCCATGCTCTCCTCTAAGACTTTTAAGCCTAGCCTCCAGCGATTCATACGGATTAGGTTTGCCAGCAGTAGCCACGTTCCCATCAGATTCCAAAGTAACCTCATCGATATTAACATTGACATTCCCAGTAGACTTAGTAACATCAGATGCAATCTTGCTCTTAAGAAAACCCTTATTAATCATCTCTCTAAACCCACATACAGCTAAACAATAAAACGACCCAACAGGAAGAAAACCCTAACTGGAAAAGTTAGGGTTTTGAACGAAGCGCACAAATGAATCAACCACCAACCATACTGATCATACAAAAAATAAGATTAAATCGATTAGACCAGTATAACCGACTTACTTGCAATTACCTACCAAAGAATAATCAGACAATGAGTAGCGAAAACCGATAAAGATAAGTCGCCCAATAAACAGCCGATTGAAACCCTAACAAAACGATCACACAAAACCACAATAAATATGCGTTACTAACAAACAATCTGATCCAGAAACAAATGAGTAACTAGAACAAATAGAAGCAAGAAAACACAAGGATTAAGGGCAGATTTGGTGAGAAAAACGATTAAGAAAAGGTTAGGGTTTGTGTCGCCACTAGAGAGAGTCGTATAGGGTTTTTTTTTCAATATGTTTATGCAAAGAGTACCTGTAACATTTGTTCACAACATTATTGTTCAACTTCTTCGGACGGTTACCCGTTTGCTAACGTGCATTGACCTATCATTAAACAAACGCATCGATCGTAAAAATGTTAAGTTAAAAATGTCAAAATTAGTTAGTTAGTTAGTTAGGTATGTATAGATTGGAGAGGATAAGTGATAAGCTGAGATGCAATCGTATACCTTTATTAACTAATTGCATTCGTATATTCTGAGTAGCAAGAAAACCGACAACGCCGCAGCCGTCATAGAAAGGTGATTTCATACCAAGTCTCGACCTGCTAATAAAAAAACACGTATAATCAGGTTTTGGCTAACGGTTCATTTCCTTTCTATATTTTACCTAAATAAGTGAACAAACGATAATTAAACATAATATAATACACTTGAAGGAATTGAAGAAGCAATAATATTTTAGTTTATATGGCATAGCACAATAATTCTAATCCTAGTGAAGTATTTACAGCATAATCAAAGATAACAAACTATTTTATTATGATTATTTGTGTTTGTATTACTTTCACTAAGATGTTGGTTTGATAAAATTAGTATGCTAGCATATTAGTTTTAGTTGTCTACAAATTAGACGGTGTTTTGGACCATAACATTTTTTAGTAACCAATCAAGCACGTTACTACGCTAGAGAAAGGACTGCACTTTAGAAATGAAGCAAACAAATACTAATTCAAAACATGTGCTGAGAAATAAATATGTAAATAGATAGCTTACATAACATAATGCGTTTAATGGAAGGACATCGACATATTTGGTTCAGGTAATCTGCTGTCGTGCATCGTTAGCACTTATTTCAAAAGAGGAAATGAAACGACAATGTCTTGGAGCATCAGCAGGTTATACACAGACTACAGACAACGAATACAAACCCCCAACATTCCATATAAAAATAATTGGACAAAAGTATTAAGAAAACTTTTAAAGTGGAAAGCAACTTAAGTAAACATGCTTGTGTCCCAAGGCGCTCATGTTAGTAAAATTTGAGAGTTAACAATATCGTTATTCACAGACCGACCCAAGTTTCAGTGTGTGTAAGTCGATTCTTAATATACCTTTTAAGTGCCGTTCGACTCTCTCAGCTAGATCCCATGTCAACCTACCAACCCTTAAAAATGTGATACCATCTTCAAAAGACTTGATTGGAGAATCATGTAAATACAAAGTATATAATTGTAAATAAAGAAAAACCAAAGACCCAAGAATAAATGTTATCTGCATAACCTTTAAGTCAACGATCGCAAGCCGCTTCTTCTCCTTGTTTGTTCAACATGTACGTGAAACAATATTCCAAAAGAGAGCATCTTGTTTAGTTCGATTATTCTGATTACAAAATTGTCACAATTACAAATTTTTCAGAATTAGTACATTTGAAGTTGCACTTTGGATTATCAAAATGCTTGAAGCTGCTTATTAAATCCTAAACATCCTCTAACAACCTTAAGCCATCGCAAATCACCGCAAGAGAAATAGAATGCCCATAAGACTCCGATGTGATATGTTGCTGGTCAATTACTGTTGTTGTAACTAAAATGATCTTCTAAATTACTCAGGGTCACATGTAATTACTCCCCACTTGCGCTGATATCATGTCTGTATTCTAACAATAAAACTGATAATCCACTAATAAGGATCAAACTAGAATTCATTTCCTCTATATATGTATCAAATTTATCAACAGGTTTATAGGTACCTGTTATCCATGTTGAAATCCTTTCACCTGATCATATGAACTCTGAGATTTTCTTGATTATCCTCTGAAAATAACTCGATAGATTCATAATCATCTGTATTCTTGATGTTCATCTCGACTATTTTCTGAAAATATCTCAAAATTTCATAAACTGGCGTTAAAAGAAAGGATTTATTTACCTGAATTCGCATAATATTCACTAAAATGTCATATCCTGAAACTTTGTTTCATAACTCTGATAAGGAAAATCTCTTATTGAATGATCCGTATCCGTGCTGACACGTTTTCATTTCAATTCTTTTGCCCCTTTTTCATGTAAACTGTTCAAATCCAGAAATGCTGAAACCATATTTCATATCTGTTCTGTCATATTCGGTAGCATTTCTAAATCATAATCTTTTTCTGAGTGTTGAATCTATTCTGAACATGTTGGTGTATGTAAATTATGCCCTTTATAATGACTATGTCTGAAAATGCTACTATACATGATATAATGAAATATTCATGATGCATTTAACACATAACAGTTTAGCAAGCTCCCCGAGGTATCTCATGATCTCGATAAGTTCATGCCATATCATGTGAATATTATTACGTTGATCAGGCGTCATAATAGTCACACCATATAATCATGAACTCATCGCTATCACAATCTACCCCAAGTCACTGAACTAAAATGTATCATCTACTGCACATAAGCTGATGTAAATGCTAACTATATAGTGCTATACTGATAATGCATACTAATTCTTGATCTCGTCTATTTGTATTTTAGGAACTGATGCTGCTGCACTTGGATCACCAATAGGTTTCGTAATATGGGCGGCAATCCGGTTCGTGCCTTTAGATATATATTTAAATAGGTACTTTATCAACATACTCCAGCCACAATATTCAACATTTATGTGGGCACGAAATATGAGACAAAACAGGCGGTTATAAGGTACTACATAGCTATTATCTTACTTTAACTCGCCTTTTGCTACGTAAGCTTTCGTGTTTCTTCTACGGTAATGTATATGTCCATTTTTGTCGAAGTAAGTTTTTTCATTGTATTTTTTTGGAAAATTCTTTGTGCAAATGCCTTCTTGCATACATGGTGCTTTTGGCTTTGCAGCTCCACATGGACCATGGACCATCATATCAGCAACCACTTTATAAGCATCTGGATCATGTGTCTTATCAGGTAATTTCGCTGAAATATACTTGTCTACATCATCAGGAGTACGTATTCTGTCTTTTGAATCTATCCACAATAATGTATGGCAATGTGGTAAACCACGCTTTTGAAATTCAATAGTATAGAGAACTGCATAAAAACAGTTTTACAAATCATTAAGTTTGGTACAAATCAATAATAAGATAACTAATTAGGCTGCACAAAAAAATAAGTTTCTATAAGTATTGTGTACCTCCAGTGCATTGACCAAAAATTTGATTTTCTTTAAGGATTTTTACAAAATCCTGGACCTTTTGCTCAAAAACCCGATATATTATATCAGCTCTATCTGTTGCTGTAAGGTATGGATAGTGTTGCATATGTCTTTTGATCTCTCGCCAATTGACATTACATGTGAATGTAATGAAAAAATGCGGATTCCCAAGAACTCGACAAATTGCAAGGGCATCAAGATAATGATTGTACATATATCTTGGACCACCCGTAAAACTTGATGGAAGAATAATTTTTTTCCCTATTTCAACTCCAAAATGATCTCCTTTTGAGATTGCATCATATATGCCCGACAAATATTCATTTCTTATATTATTTTGCTTAGCCCTTATAAAATCTAGTCGATCTTGTTCAAGTGCACAATAAACCGAGACAACATACTGCTGAAATAATCTGCCACCTTTGAATAGGAGACCAAATTGGTTGGGTCTTTCATGTAATTGGTATGCGTAATACATATTCATAGATAATTTTGACCTTTTTCTTCTTGCATTAACACCTGTCAGCTTCATCTGTATATGGTAGCCTGGTTGCCTGGTTGCCCATATACAAAAAGAAGCGGGAATTGGAGAGACATATATAATGGGTGAAGCTTGTTAATTCTTTGAGGATTCTTGTCTTTGCATTCTATGATGACATCGTAGTCTGTATGGCTGTTTGCACTGGTTTTAAATACTATTGCTCCAAGAGTTCCTGAAGATGGTAACTGGTACTGTCGAGCTCCAACTACATTGTAAAGCTGAATCTTGAAATCAGGTACATTTGCTTTACTGCATTTATCTCTTGCTGTTCTGAATAGTTGTACCAATTCATTGTGTTTATCCAATATTTGTATCAAACTCTTAACAATTTCTGGCTTCAAATTAGTATGATCTCTCCCGCCAAAAGGTTTCATTCTATTGTCAATTTCGTGTTCTGTATCATAAATATATAGGTGCAGAAACCTTGGGTCATCTCCATTAACTGGGCATAATGTGCCTATCCAATGGTAGATTTGACCTGAGATCTTGAACACGTACGGACTTCGTCAATCGTTTATTGTTTCATCAATTTGTGCACCAAATGAAGTCATACTAAACATTTGGTTATAAGCATGTATATTCTCCAAAAAATGCTTATCTGTGAATAATTGTTTGAAATTTTCAGGAGGCTCTAATTCTTTTTCAATATAAACTTGGCTTCCTACACAACAACGATTATATATGACTTTATGGTCTTTAGAGTAGCCGTTCAGCCGTTCCCCATACCAAAATAATGCGTTACAATATTCACATTTCCAATCACAGTCACCCAAATCAATATATAAAGATGAGACATCTGCATTTTTAAATGTAAAGGAATCTTATACATTGTTGTTAATAATAAAAAGTTTAATATACAAAATAATTATAAACGCATTTCTTACCTTCACTATACAATGGTGTCACAATATTGTTATTCTGTTGACTTATACACAGCCTTTTGGAATTAAATATTGTTTGATCATATGATGCCACTTGCTTTTGCCGGCTTTTGCATTCTGCTACATTTGTAAAGAAGTTTTAGTGTTATGCATAGATGCTGTAAAATATTTAAGTCAACTAATAAGGATTGAACATAAGAAAATCATTGCATTAAATTTACCTGTATGTTTAGTCGTTGGTGATGGACACTTTTGTGGTTTTTTAATGCTGCATCTGTTAATGTTTGCATTTTTTTTTGCTTCTTCTATATTGTGGTTTACAATATTCGTATCACACTGATGTGTACATCTTTTTTTTTACTTATATATTGTTTGATCATCAGCTGAAAGTTGCATTTGCTTCCTTTTGTGTCCTGCCATATTTGTGGAAAAAGATTTAACTTCTGTGCACATGGTACAAATTATTTAAGGTAATTGTAAAAATTGACCAAAACAAAATCTCTACATTAGATTTACCTCTATGGTTGTTCACAGTTGATGGACATTTACGTGTTATTTCAATGGTGGGTGCAGTTGCTTCTTCTATATAGTAGTTTCCAGTATTGGTATTGGTCTTATGTTGACCTGTACTTGGTTTTTCAGCCATAAGTATTATCTGATTGAAAGATGACTGAGAATATGTGGAACCACTGTTTGGAAGCTCAGAAATCGCTGCAACTTCTTTGTTATTAGGTGCTGTATAACAGTGATGACAACTTCTATAAGTACCATTACTTTATATAAATAAAATATTTAAATCGACTAATAGGATTAAACAACGGAGAATTTCTGCATTAAGTTTACCTGTATCTTTATTAATAGGTGATTGACATTTCCATGTTTTTTCACTATTGCATGTGCCAAGTTCTGCATTCTTCTTTGCTTCTTCTAGATTGTGGTTTTCAATTATGGAATCACCTATATTTTGTTGACTCGTTGACTCGTACAGGGTTTTTTCGCCATAACTATTGTCTGATCATCAGCTTTTGTGATTGATGATTCTGAATATGAGGAACAACTTTTTGGGAGCTCAGAAGTTGCTGCAATTTCCCTTGCAGCCAAACCATAATTCAGAACAGGGCTATTCGATACTGCATAACAGTGAACACATTCTACGTAAGTATTACTACTCTATAAAATCTGCATTAATAGTATACTTGATGTAAAAAATGTAAAATTATCAAATTAATTTACCTTTGTGTTTTTTCTGATTCTGCTCCATACTTTCATTGCTTTGATGTATTTTGCGCTTTTGTGACTTCTTTTCCAAAATTTGGTTGTTTGCCACTTTATTTTGGCATTTATTTACTTTGAAGCCTGTTGGTGCTTGACTGTATGCTGAATGGTTATTATTAGGGCGAAAAATATAGTTTTCAAAAAATGGTTTTGATATGTTTTTTTGAACACGCTTTTTAGGCATCTTTTAAAATGCGCACACACAGTAAAGGCAATAAATAATATAAGCAACAACTATCTATGTACAAAATTTTGCATATCATCATTTTTATATGACACACATAAAGTAAAAATGTTAGATGACACAAATAATAAAGGTACTTCCAAACCTGTAACAAAGTATATGTTGTTAACTACTTTTACCTTATCCAACTTGGTGGAATACACCTCCTTTGATTCAATAGCAGTGGCTAAATTAAAAAAACAACACCAATAGTGAATTTTTTAATTCATTAAGTTCCTAAACATTTTCATCATCAATGTAGAAACATTTTAGAGCATAATAAAATTACCTTTTGTAATTTTTTTCCTCTCCTTTTTTGGTTGCAGATCTTTTTGTTAAAAGAAAGATGGAAGTGACTGGAAGATTCTGGTGATGACTGATGATTTAGTCCAAAGAATGGGAAAATTTTGTTGTTTTAGAGTTAGTGGAAACTACGTTTAGGATTAAAACGAGTGAGGAAAACCCGCGCGTTGCAGCGGGATTGCTTTTGTAGACGTGAATTTGGAACTGATGAATGACCGGAAAATTTGTTTGGACCGGCTTTGCAAATACAATTAAAACCTTAGGGACTATTTTCGCGGCTACAAAGGACTTACTTTGTAACAACACTTAAACCTTAGGGACTATTTTTGCCAAATTGCAACAGATAGCAATTAATGCTAAAGGACTTACTTTGCAATGACATTTAAACTTCAGGGGCTGTTTTTGCCAAGTTTTCAAAGATAATTAATGCTAAAGGACTTGCTTTGCAACGACACTTGAACCTCAGGGGCTGTTTTTGCCAAGTTGTGAAAGTTAGCAATTAATGATGCAGGACTAATTTTGCAGCGCTACTTAAATCTCAGGGGCTGTTTTTGCCAATTTGAGAAACATTGCATTTAATGTTTGGTGGTTACTGTTTTCTTCTCTTGTAATTAGTATATATACTAATAATATAATATACTTTTTTTGCCATTGTAATTAATGTATTACGGCCGTTAACGGGTTTGCTACAGTTGTCTGAAAACCGTGGAACAGTAGCAGAGCATTGTCATTTATATTACAATCCAATAGATGCCTACCATTTGTCCCACTACCAATATGTTTTATAAAGATTAGTTGGAAACAACCAATAAGAGGCGAAAGTTAAAGATGTAATCATCCGGTAATCAACTTTTGTTGGCACCCTGTACAATTTTTGGGTTTTAGTATATTTTGTAATGTATTATTATATTTCTAAACAAACTAAATAATAAGTATACATACTAGTTTAAGAATCTCGCGTGCGGAGTTTTGACACGAAAACCTTTTAGTTTGTCACTTAACTTATACTCATCTTACCACCTCTCATATCATGCCATAATACAAAAAAGAAGTAACTTGTACCAAAAATATTTAATCGCCTTTATTTATTTGATGCCTAAGAGTTGCATATGTTAATAACTTTTGGCCAAAATGCATTTTAATGCCTTGAACTTTGTTAACTGAATTATTTAATATCCTAAACTTTGTAAGATGCAATTTGGTACCTTGACATTGACGAACAAGATCTACTACTTTAGACTAAACTAACACAAGACTAAATTATTTGTTTAATATTAAAAAGATAAATTTAATCAAGCATATCATACTGAAAGTTAATTTATGATACAAAAATATTTGTTAAGATTTGATGAGTTTTCATTTTCTTAAAATTACTAATAAATTATAATTAAAATTTGAGAATAAGTGTACAATTAATATAGCACTTTGCGAAAAATTGTAACTAACGTATTACATATAAAACCTACCAAGCGTCTACGTTAAAATAACACTTCAGACTCTTATTTAAGAGCTAATAAAGAAATTGTCCGTATTGCTTTCACGGATTGATACATTTCATTCATTTTTTGATAAGAGAGATTCTAAAATGACGAAATTTTCTTCACTTTATTTGCATGTGTAGCCACTTACTTAATTATGAAACATGTATGCTTTGATACAACTAGTGATCACCTAATGATGAAACATGTATGTTTTGATAACTACAGGAACTACCACCTTACTTAATTAATTAAAAATAAAAAGGACGATACGTATCATTATATGTAAACCAATTACCATTTTGTAATTAGACTAATCGTAATCGTTGGGTCACTATTCGGTCTGTGCCCCACCCCCACCCCAAACCACCATGGAATGCGTCCCCCTTTAGAAAAAGAGGATCCTACCACCATGGAATGCGTCCCCCTTTAGAAAAAGCTTGGTTTGGTCGGGTGTTCAACCGAATGAATTGCCCACAAAAACTAGTAGTTATTGGCTAGTCTTAACTCTCGTTCATGTTGCATATTTTTTTAGTTATATTTTCATATAAAAGGTTAGTTTTATTTATGATATAAACAATTTCTAGAAGGAATTGATGTTATTTGAACAATATCTTTTTGTCCTTTTGTGAAATGGAATAATTTACATAAATAGTCCGTTTGGTTTACCTAGCATTAGGTCTCTAGAGACTATAGCATCAACGCATGTAATTATTCTTTAAAATTTAAATAAGGATATTTGAAAAAAAAAATCAAAAGTAATTACGTGTTATTAAACACGCATAATGCCTAAAATATAATATTAATAATTAAATTTAATCAAAATCAGCATCAACATCATGCATGTCAATCAAAATATTGTGTAAAAACTCGCGCCTACAAAAGTATTGTAACCATATAATTATAAACGATTGATATAATCTTATGTAAAACCTATTAATTTAATAACCATGTGTGTACGATTTATATAATCTTATATAAAACCTATTAATATAATCTACATCATCATTTATACTAGCATCTTCATAACCACCCACAATAGCATTTACATTACCACCCATGCTAAAAGTCTCAATTTCAAATTTCATTAAAGGGGTTAATTCTATGTTACAAACCAAACTAGGATCCACTTGTGGCACAATTACATCCATATGCTCCACATTTTCATCTAAATGATCAGTTTCAACGACATATGGCTCTTGTGGACTTTGTTGCACATCTTTCTCCACAATATCAGTTTTAGTAACGAATGGCTCTTGTTCGGTGAACACACAAATCAATTTATGTTGGCTCACATATTTTGACAAAGTACGTATATCTAAAATTCTAAATCATTGCCTGTAGGTTGAAGATCATTAGTCATATCACAACCAAGTATCAAAAACTAGGAAGATATTGTTTTAACAGCCTTGTAACCTAGCCATAGCTGAATCCAAATCATGAGCACAAAACTCATCTATATCTATCATATCAACGTAGTCTTCGAAACTATTCACATATCTTCTAGGTGAATCCTTAAATATTCCACCATGGTGTAGCTTAAGTGATCGAAAACAGAGTATGACTACCTCCTGGAACATTAAAGATAATTGTTCCATCAATTTAATGTTTTAAACACATATTGTTTACAAAAAAAAGTGTTTACAACATCATTAAATTAATGAAAAAAAATTCAGCAATAACTTACCATACATTGATTAAAGATCATTGGACTTGCCACTTTTTCAAATACAGAACATTGCAAACGGCGTCTGTAACTTAGAGTTTGTGTTCTCCATCAGAATTTTAGGTTTTATAATTTTTGGTTGGTTAGGGTTAGAATTGTGGGAAACGCATTTAGAAACGAGAGGGAAGAAGTTGATCATATTTGTGTGTATTTTTAACTTCAAGCGTGAGTGATTATACAAATGGGTGGAAAAAATGTGAAATGATGATCGTACCCTCATGTACAGGGCACACAAGGGTCACTAGCAGCAAAATTGAATAGTTTTTTTTTTTAATAGGGACTAGTTGTGCAAGTAATTTCAAAAATAGGTATGAGTGGTGTAATAAAAACCGAAAGGGGACTATCGGTGAAATTTCAATGAAACAATGGTGACTAATTAAGTAAAGAACTTTAAATGTTGATTAGTAAATAAATGCATACACGCGTCACATTGTATTATTTATGTATTTATAATTCAATATCGTCACTCAAGATCTTTGGTATAGTGGTATGTGAGTTGCCATTAACCTAGAGGTTGTGGGTTCAAGTCTCATTGGAGACATTATGAGGTATTATGTATGAAATAGGTGGGATAGAAGTATATAAATTGCCGTTTAAAAAAGATAATTGGCTATCATCTCACGTCCTTATATAAATGGACTTTAGCGGAACACACAAGTTTGGTCCTCCTAAAATAGATGATATAGCATTTGGGCCTCTCAATATAATCTTATTTAACTGCCGTTTATGCATCCTTTTGTGACCCAAACTTCCTTTCTGTACTCACAAGTAACACAAGTAATCCCTAATCCTGGTGTATCTATATCTATACTACATAAAGTACAAAAATGGTCAACTTTGAAAAGTATTCATAGTTTGCAAATTAAACTGACATTCATGAATGTCAAACTTGATTTCTATTACTTTGCATGGTAACTTTGTAAAGTATTCATTGTTTGCAAAAAAAACCAGTCATACCATATACTCTCATACCATTCGTGAATGTCAAACCATTTTAAGAATTTTTGTTAGAGTTGGATTATCGGATGTTACGATCGTTTGCAATTACATTTTTATCTTTTCACGTTTTATTTTGAATGTTAAACGAAACACTTGCCATAATATCGCATATCGTTAATTATCTACCGCTAGTAACTGCTGCCGAGTAACCGCTGCCGCCAGACACCAGTACTCGTCTAGTATTAAAATATTGCTACAACAACACAATTTTCGCACAATGAGTTGCATGTTAATTTCTACACTTACATAGAAGAAAGAGAATGTAAATGAGCGCATTATTTTTTTATTTTATTATTATTATTATTTGGCATATAACTTTAGGTTAACTCATTATGTGAAACTTTAAAGTTTTTTTTAGAGTAAACTACACTGTTCGTCCTTGTGGTTTGCGTTGACTGACGAGTTTCGTCCTTTAACCAAAAAAAATGCACTATCCATCCTTAAATGCGAAACGTTATGTATCATTGGTCCTTCACTTTAACGGGTTACACTAACGCTCGTTAGCTCAACTCACGTGAGTCGTGAGGTATTTTCGTCTTTTTATGTTTGTAGCTAGGGGTAAAGAAGTCATTTTACCTTTTAAATTCATCATCTTTCTTTACCATCTTACTACCAAAATTAATCACCACCGTCATCTTCATAAACAATTCAAAGATATCTTAGAAATCCAAACCTTTCTTCTCTTTTTCTACTCGTTCTATATTATTATAAATTTACCACTATCATCTCACTCCAATATCCACTCCAAAATTTCAAGAGCATTTCTTTTTCCATCTACACACCATCTTCCTCCAGAATTTACCACGGCCACCATTTAGGAACAGATCTGGTCAAAAACACCATCTAGAAAGCACAAATACCAAATCCAAAAAAGTCGGGAACCCACATAAATAACTGTGCGTTTGCTACAACTGAGATTCAAAATCAAGAACACAAAAAGTCAAAACAAATTATCCAACTAAACACACTCAACTTCGTGAAACAAATCAAGAACATCGAACAACAATGTCATCATGTTCTTAAGAAAACAGAAACCTAAATCTTCACATCCTCCCCACCTTTAAAAAAATTAGTTAAAAATTTAATCAAAGAACAAAAAAGGCTTAAATGACCACCCCATCATCTCCACCATTCGCCGCCGTTATTTCTATCGGAAACCACCAGGTCCACCACCATCACAACCACCACGTCACCTGCCTGAAAATATCCCTCAAGTTTCACAGTCAGCCGTGGTCAATCACCCTTACAAGTGAAACCTAAGCACTCACCTTTGTAAATATGTTGGTCAATATTACATTTCAAGCATTTCCTGATGATACCCTTTTGAGGATTTTGTTTAAAATGATGAAAAAGGTGAAAGTTGTTCGAATTCGCTAGCGTAAAAAAAAATTGGTTGATTTTATGAGGTGGGTTTGTTAGAAAAGTTAAGGTTTGTGATTGGGGGTTTGTGAAACAAGGTTGAATCTTTTTAAGGTTTCTGATTGTTGTTAATGTTGATTTGGTGAAGGCTAGTATATTTTGTTAAGTGAAGGCTAATTTACTCTTTTGGAAATTTAAAGATTGTTATAAAGTGTTTTAGGTTGATCTTCATGTTTGGTTAGAGAGACAAGCAGAAAATAAGGAGAGAGAAAAAAAGTAATAGAAAGTGTGTCTTGATTATTATTTTAGTTTGTTTAATTAGTTAGGAAAAAGAAAAGAAGGAAGACACTTTTAGCCTTATGCACACGGAGGATTTAACGGATAAATTTAATAGTCGCTACAGTGAATGACCAACGATACATAACGTTTCGCACTTAAAGACGGAGGTGTATTGTTTTTGTCAAAGGACGAAACTCGTCGGTCAACGCAAACCACAAGGACGAACACTATAGTTTACTCTTTTTTTATTGGGATGATAATATTTATAATAAAAACAACTAATAATTGCGGTATTTAAAAAAATAATAAAGTCTATAGAGTATAAAGTATAAGTGGGTATTTGTTAAATTAAAAAAAATTACTAATATGAAAAATGATAAGTTTTATAATTTAGTTAAAAGTCAACAAATAAAGTTTTGTTTGTTAACCCTCTTTTAATTTTATTTTATTTACAAAATTGACACATATATGGCTATATATTTATACTTAGGGATTGTTTAACCAATGCACTGAGGGCATTGGATAATGTATATTTATTAAACACAAACTTTCCTTCTATATTATAAATTGTATTTAATACACATTAATTAGCCTTAAAAATTACTATAATTAAATTTGATTTGTAATTTAATAAACTTAAACTTTTTTTTTATAATCATCTTAAACCTCACCCGGAGGACACTCGTTAGATAAACCTTTATAACTTACTTTTGCCATGCACCATTTTTTTTAAAGTTTGACTAAGGGAAGTTAAATTTTGACTTTAAAATGGTAACAAGAATATTTTATTTTCGAATGGAGATCTATCATTGATCCAATTTTAGTTAATTCAACATTTGTTTTGACCCTTTTTGGAGATTTCTTGTATATAAGAGTATTAAAAAATTTATTTAGTCAAGCATATGGTGTTGAGACTATATCATTAGATTGAAGTATTTGCTATAAAATTTGATTAGTTTTCATTTTCTTGAAAAATAATTGTTTGTTATAATTAAATTTTGAGAATATAATATATTATTAGAAGAATTTAACAAAAGATATAGCAAACTTACTAAATAAAACCTACCATATATATTATGTAATATACTATGTGAACCCACTCAAGCAAGCTCGGTCAAGAAACGACAATACTTGTATTATGAAAGCACAAGATGAGGTATTCTGTTATAAGTAATACAAATTCTTTAACGTAATACAAAAAGAATATTCCTTATAACTTGGGGTTAGGGGTCACCTCAGACTCACAAAGTTTTTGTTTTATGACTTTAAAGAAAGATTCAACATTTTTTTTATTAAATTAAAAATAAAATTACATTAAAGTAAATAGTACGTTAAGAATAAAATGATAAAAGTACAAATAAAGAAAATACAAATTTTAACTAAATATCTATACATAATGCATACACTCATCACTTTTGTATTATTTCAATATCGTCTCACATCCTTTTGTAACCAAAAGCTTCCTTTTTGGTAACTCACGGTTAACTTGACAGGAAATGTATTTGTCCAACAACGACTTTGCTCACTTATCTATTCCTGTTGAGGTTATACGATCCGCTACCAACAACTTTGCTGATGAAAATCTCACCCGCAAAGATGGATTTGCAAATGAATACAAGGGACAGATCAAGTGGTCTGGTGAGTTGATTAATATCGCTGCTCGGAGGTTGAATAAAGAATGGGAAGGAGGAGAACAACAGTTTTGGATGGAGCTTTCCATGCTATATAATCTCAAGCATAAAAACCTGGTTTCATTTGTCGGGTTTTGTGATGAAAATGGTGAAAAGATCATAGTTAACAAGCATCACACCAGGGGAAGTCTCAGGGACTATCTAAGTGACCCGCTGCTGACATGGGTGCGGAGATTGGAGATATCTGTCGGTCTTGCACATGCATTGAGCTACATTCATTATGATGAGTCACGTAAATTTAGCTTAATACATCGGGACATCAAAAGCTACTCAGTTCTATTAAATGATGATTGGGAACCCAAGTTATGTGATTTTGAGCTTTCCATGAAGATTAAGTCATCTCAAAGGCACCTTTCATTCAATGATACTCTTTGTGGTACGAAGGGGTATACAGACCCAGCATATATAAATACTCATAGTGTGAGCCGCAAGTCAGATTTGTACTCATTTGGGATAGTATTGTTTGAACTACTGTCTAGTAGGAAATCAGTATCTGACTATGGCGATAATAAGTATTTAGCTCCGGTGGCCACTTTCCATTATAAAGAGGAAATACTCGATGATATAATTGATCTGGGGCTACGGAAACAAATGGATCAGCAATCACTCAATGTTTTTGCTGAAACAGCGTATGTGTGTCTGAATGAAGAACCATCTCTACGCCCAAATATAGATAAGATTGTTACAGGACTTGAGAATGCGTTGAAACTTCAACTGGAATGTCAAAAAAGGGTAAGACGGTTGTCTTTTTCATCTTTTTATCATAACAAATACTCTATATTTATTATTCTGATTAATAATAATTACTTATTAGTGTATTTATGGTTATGATATTATAGGAACACTCCATAGCTGCAGCCGAAGTTGAAGGTGCATCATCCAGTCATGACAAGGTAATTATTTTCTTTTAACTCTTGCTGTAAGTCACTGAAATTTTATATACAGAAGTTACAAGGAGTACGTTTGGAACAAACATTTTACCAAGTAGGAGAACATATCATTTGTATTCTTTTTGATAAATGTTAAAATTGCGTAACTAAACTCACTGAGGTGTTTCACCCCGTGAATCTGCACACATGGTAATTTTTTCTTGTTTGATACATATAGGGATCAGTGAACTTCGTATCCACGCGCGTAGTATCAGGGAAAAAGACAATGTCTTCCCCAGATCTTTCTCACTTAAAACTCAGCGTTGTATATATGTCATCCACAGTCAACGGATTTACTCCTGAAAATATCATCAGAGAGTCTAGTGGTAGAATAATTTATAAAGGCCGTCTCTTGCATTCTGAACAGTTTGATATTATTGCAAAGGTTCTCCAATTTGATTCTGTAAAAGATGAGAGCAAAATGTTTTGGAAGGAGATTTCGATGCTTTCTAGTCTGAAACATAAGAATCTTGTGTCTCTTGTTGGGTTTTATGATGAGGAGGGCATGAAGGTTATCATATACAAGAGGGAGGCCAATGAAAGTCTTTCAAAACATCTAAGTGACCCGACCCTCACATGGATGCAAAGGTTAACGATATGCGTTGGTGTTGCGAAGGCATTGAGTTACATTCATTATGATGATGGGCGCGATTTTAGTGTCGTACATTGCAACATCAAGAGCTCGAAAATTTTACTAGATGACAAATGGGAACCCAAGTTATCTGGTTTTAAACTTTCGTTGACAAATACAGTAGCTCGGAGGCATCATCTCCTTCTTACTCGTGATATTATTAACAATGTATACATGGACCCAAAATATAAAAAGACTGGTGGTGTGACCCACAAGTCAGATGTGTATTCATTCGGTGTTGTATTATTCGAAGTCTTGTGTAGTAGGAGTGCAGTTCTTCGAGATGAAGATGAGTTGGGAGAAGGGTTATTATGTCAACCGACAAAATCTAAATTGGATGATATGATCTATCCGCATTTAAAAGATCAGATGGACGCAGAATCATTAAAAATCTTCTTAGATACGGCATATTGGTGCATCAAAGAGGATAGAGCAGATCGTCCATATATAGATCAGGTTGTCAAAAGACTTGCGAAAGCGTTAGAACTTCAATCAATATATGAAGATCGGGTAAGAATATTAACTTAATTGCTTATCAACTCAATGTAGTAATACTGTAATACGGAGTACCTGTTGGTATATTATTAACTCATTTCCTATTCTTTTGCAAATATTTTTTTTAGGAACATCCAAGAAAGGAAATTGCGGGTGCATCATTCAGTCACTCGAAGGTAATTCATGATTTCATAAACTCTTAGTTTGAGGCCATCTGTTCTAATTAATAAAACAAAAGAGTAAATTACACAAGGCATGTCTGATGTCTCATATTCATAACCCTAGCATTCTAAAATGATAACGACCGTTAACAAGTTTGTTGAATATGGGGGCAGCTTTTTATCCAGTGGTTAAATTTATTGAGATGACCATCCAAAAATCAGAAATTAAAACAAGTAAACAACACGCGTGCCAACTAGGGGTGTCAGTAGGGTCGAATCCGACCTGATAAGGCTTATCGGGGCGGGTTAAATCGGGTTAAAAAATCTTGTCGGGTTGTTTTGACCCGAACGATAACCCGATATTGTTATAGGGTCGGGTTCGGGTTGAATTATTTATGTTATCGAGTCAACCCGATAAGACCTGAAAAATATTGTTTTGCTTTGCTTTTACCGCCTATTTCATAGTTTAGTCGATCCATTTATGTCACAGTAAAGCTAAACCCTCACAATTGAGTCCATCAATTCTTAATTAGTTTTCCACACGGACTTAAATGAACATGTAATAGCTCTGTTCAGAGAACCCCAACCAAAAAAGAATATTACATGTATATCTTACTTCATATTATAATTTTTTTTGAAAAAACTTGTAATGCATAATGACATAATTTTTTATTGTTTTCTTGTTTTAAATATAAAACTGTGACACATACACTTTTTGTTGTTTGATTTTATCATATCTTACTAACCAAAAAAGAATCATGCAATAATACTCGTACTTGGTGGTAATTCTTTTAGTTCGTGTGAGGCATTTTTGCATCAACACTTATTAATCCTTTTTTATGTTACTAATCCTTTTCTTTTGTTGGCGTTAGCCTTTGGGTATTGTACCTCTTTACGGGTGGATTATGGTAACCCGACAAACCCGAATCACCCGACCCGACAATAACCCGATTCCTAATCAGGTCGGGTTGTGGGTCACTTTTTAAAAATTCAAAATCCGATTCAACCCGACCCGATAACCCCCCTAGTGCCAACTATCATGGACCTGCACACTGATCACACTCGCAAATCACAAATCACAAATCATTTTTATGCTTAGAACCTAACTGATATCTAAGCTTACGGAATCAATTGGCTGAAAATAAATAATTGGGGATTTCGAGTTTGTTGTATTACTTTGTACGTTCTATTAACATCAAAATTAGTACAGGATTCTGAAACTTTTCTAATTCAATTTCATTACGTTGTCCACAATATTGCAGTGGAAGAACTTGGAACACTTGAAGATTGCACTTGATGATATCGAGTTGGCAACCGAGAATTTTGCCGAAACATATTGCATTGGGGAAGGCGGATATGGTGTGGTATACAAGGCACAACTCGAACATTTTGATAGCAGAAATTCATCGTCGATAGACGGGGAAAATAAATGTGGTTTTCCCAATAAAGAAAGCAATGTAGCCATAAAACGCATCAAGAGTCCAGAAGGAGAAAAAGGGTTCAACGTAGAAATTGAAACGTTGACGAGTTGTGAACATAAAAATATAATCTCTCTTCTTGGTTTTTGTTATCAAGGTTCTGATCACATGATCCTTGTCTACGAGCATGCCTCTAAAGGAAGTCTTGAAGGTTATTTAGGAAACAATGACAAAATGATCAATCTTACTTGGATGAGACGTTTGAAAATATGTCTTGGTATCGCACATGGCTTGAATTACATTCACAACAACACAGATCATGGCAAAATAAGGATGATACACTGTGACATCAAGAGCGAGAATATTCTATTGGGCGATAATTGGGAGGCAAAGATTGCTGATTTTGGGCTTTCAAAATCCGACCCAACAAATCAAAGCACTTTCAAAACCAATAATATTGTAGGTACACATATGTATCGGGATCCAGAATATGAGAAGTTTGGGATATTAAATAAAAAATCAGACATTTACTCATTTGGAGTGGTGTTATTCGAGATCTTGACTGGGAGGGTGGCCTATGATCGTATTTTCACCGACAAGGATAAGATGGGCATTGCACCCATTGCACGACGTCATTTTAAGAAGGGAACAATAATGGAAATTGTTGATCACAATATAATGGAAGAAACAGATGAACATGTCTTTTCTCTGAGTAAAGGACCCGATAAAGAGTCTTTGTACATATTTACAGAAATCTCATTTAAATGTCTAGCAATGACTCAAGCCGAACGCCCATCAATAGATGTTGTCATCAACGAACTTGAAAAAGCGTTATCCTGTCAGGTAAGTAATTTATTCGATATAAAACTTTACAGTTTCCTCATATTGAACTCCATGAGTTTACTATATGAATATGGAAATAAGATATTTTTGGACTTTTAAAGGCAATGGTAACCAATGGTATTCCATATAATTCATCAGTTTTTGTAATCGTTATTTTCCCAAAATCTGATTTTTTTCACAATAATCATTAACAGACATTTCTATTTGATATCTTGGGGAAAGTGTCCATATCACAGCTGGTTCATATTGGATGTACCTGAAATGAAAGCAAGCACAAAAGAAACAATATTTTGCATGACAGGCACGTAAAATAAATTATCAAAGCAAAATAAAATCTGATGCAACGAAATTTAAGAGTTTTGTGTCTTCCAAACAGCAAAAACAAAGGATCCCAAAAACCGTTTTAATCTAGAGTATTATTCATGTTATAATTGTTTATTTTGATAATGTTTATTGGGGTACAGCCGGCTCAGGCTCACTCTGAATCTTCCATGACAAACCTGACCACAAAATATACAAAGAGGGTTATATTAATATGCGGGCAGATATAAAACTACAGCTGACCAAATATGGTACACAACATGTACTCACCGTCTCATTTTCTTCCTGTCAGTTGGGGTGTCGTCCTCACCATCTTGGTCACCATCTACAGATATAAGTTCAATATCCGCATCTGAATGTTCAACATCCGCCCCGCAAACATTCGAACAATGTTTGTCATGTTAGCCTTGTTGCATAAGTAATAGGTTTAAGGCAAAAATGTTAAAATGTTTTGTATTTTTGTTGTCACAAAAGGGCCTATGTCGTGATGACCTCTTTGTTTTCTTATCATCTGTAGGGGTAGACTTGAGCAACCGTTTGAACGATGAGGTCGATGTTGCAGTCGTCTTGTTATTTGCATTGATAGGCCCAACATCTTGCCCATCAGCCGTAGGCATCAGTTCATCATCCACGTCTGAATCTTCAGGATCCACCCTGAAAATAACAAAACCATGTTTATCAGGTACCTTTTTTTTGTATTAGTAAGAGTCCTTAAAGGAACGAATATTATTATTATAGGATATTTTTGGGAGACAAATATTACATGCTTTGATTACCTATTTTTCTTCTTATCCTCTTTAGGTTTGGACGGTGTAACGACGGATGGAACCGGGGTGAATGTCTTGGATGATGCGACTGCACCAAAAGTTTCATTATCAACGGTGCTTGAGCTTTCAGTTGCGGTTGACGAATGAGGTGAGTCCACCACCCAACACGTAAAACTCTCAAACTTACCATACTCATAATAGGTATGACTTTTGATTTCAAATAGGTGGGTTGTGCCAATGAGATTGAGTATGGGAGATGGCAAGTTGGCGCGATCATCAAAAATCTACATATCAAGTCATGAGTAACGGGGTATGAGAGACGGGGTGCAAATAAATAGTAAAGTTATAGATGTACCTCTTTATCATCCGTCAATAATGCTGAAGCTGGAAACTTTATCAAGTTAACTAAGGCCTCATCAAAAAGGATCACCACAGTACGTCCGGTATCATCCGAGATATCAAGTTCAAGGCGATACCTGCAAAGAACATGTGGCAGATAGTAAGTATCAATGTCAATAATTATATATATATATATATATATATATATATATATATATATATATATATATATATATATATATATATTGTATACAAATGCCTAATATATAAGTTACAAACATAATAGTACCTTATCACAGGGTATTCAACTGGCCTTTCACATGAATCACACCAAAAATGCCCACCCTTCCTAGTAGCTCCTTTCTTGCAGTTGTCACCTCCACACGATGGAAAATTCCATCCTTTTCTAGTCCGCACATCATCAATCCTGGCCTTACATCGGAAAGTTTCGGACTGCAGGAATAAAATATTTCAATATCAATATTTCAATATCATTCAGTTTAGTGAGGCTACATAGATGACAGTGAAAAAAATAACACACATCATTTTTCTGATTGCGGGCCCACATGAGCAGATTCTCAATTGTCCCATCTTTTGGTTCAGAGATGTTTGCACCCAAAGATGCTGTTGAAGACACAACACTGCTAACAAACAGGTAAACGATCTTGATAAGTTTATAACAGTATGAATCTTATCAATTATAAATTTTATATTCAAACAATTTCCTACCCGGTGTCTTTTTTCAATGCGTTGATTGTAGGGATGTCAATAGAATGTAGTATCTGTGTGGCTTAACTACTCGACAAATAGAGCTTATCTGAGAGGTAAAATTAAAAACCAAATTAGCATGATAAAGGTGTCTACTATGGAAAAGGTAAATAGCCTAAGCCGACTCACTGTTATAATGCTTTACAGATGTGGACGTCACCACCACAGCGCACACACCTATCTGTTTTTCTTTCTTTTCAATCAACATATCAGCAAGCCCTCCCCATAGAGTCACCCGTATTGATTGGCCTCTGATGCTCGGGGAAAAAATAAACAAACGGTTAGTTCCTTAACACATATTGGCCAACAAAAAAGTTATAAATGTGACAACATCAAATGCAAATAACATAAATACGAACTTTTGATTGGCCAGGTAGAAATCAATGTTTTTTGAGCCTACTTTCGTATGGTTCATCCTTCCAACATTAGTCGCATAACCTGCAACATCTAAGAGGTAACAATTTTTATGGCAACAATATTTAAGGCCAATTTAATTAAACAAACATACAAAATAGTAAATTACCAATGAGATATTTGTTCTCCGTAGGCTTGATTTGATCTAAATCCGCCAGCTGAAAAGGATGCCTGACAAACCCTTCATATACAACCAAGGATTTTCTTATTGACGTTGATCCATCAAACTCTATCATAAAGGTATCATCCTTCCTAACTCGAAATTCTTCCTTGTTATGCATGACAACAAAATTTTTAACAGTGTATACACCCCCCTCTTTTAACCTCAAGAAATTGTGAGCCACGATTGCCTTGGCGGTACAATGGATAAAATTACCTGCAACAAAACCATGTTAAAAGCTGTTAAATAATACAGACATTTTGTTACCCTTTATTATCTATTCTTATAACTCAGGTTTTAGGGAGATATATATGCATATACCTTTGCATCAGACACCAAGAAATCGGTGCTCAAGTATCGGCCGGTTGCAGCATTTACATCCCACATTCTACACAACAACACCACAATGGTACCAGTTGCATCAAGCTTCAATTAGTTTAGGAACAATTCACCCTTCGAGCATCCAACTTCTGTAGCCATGATAATACACGTAATGGACCTTTTTAGTTTTATTCCTATTGGTCTTCATGCCTCATTTATGGAGTCTCCATTTAAGATAGATGTAATTGATAAGTGATTCGGATTCTTTAAGGGTGCATAACTGTAGCCCTTTTGTGTTCCAATGCATATGTTGTACCAAAACATGTATTCATGTAACCACCAATAAGCTTGTTGAGCTTCTGCATTCATGGCCTTGTTGCTTTGTATCCTTTGAACTTAAGATTTTGGGAACCTTTCGTCTCGTGTAATAGCCAGACGACTTCATTGAATCTTATATATTTCAATACTCAATATTCAATCATATGGCTTTACACGGATAGTACCGTATAAATTATTGTGCACAAACACTCTTGAACATTAAATTAAGGGGTTCAACTTTTAGGTATAATAAATGATTTAAATAAGTTAAAAATCATTTAGATTTATAATAAATGATTTAAATAAGTTAAAAATCATTTAAATTTATTAAAAATTATTTAAATTAATTAAAAAAACCGAACTCATCTTAATTCTATTCGTCAAAACTAACGATGTCAAAATCGAACATAATTCAATAGGATTGGCGAAACACATTTCCGAAGTTGCACTACATTATAAATCAATAAACATTCACACATTAAAGCATACGAAAACAAACATTTTATTTAAAATACGCAGAAGTTCTCAGACACGTTTCTCACAGACTCGAACGACACAACTTAACAAGCATAAGATAACAACGTTTGCAACACACGACAAAGACCAGAACAAACAACGAGTCCCAAAGTAAAGGCTCCCATACGAATTACTGCAAATTAACATATCATGTATAACGACCGATATCATCTCGACTTATACATTTAACATCTCATGTATAACGATCGATGTCATCTTGACTCATTCGTTTAACATCTCATGTATAATCATCGATATCATCTCGACTCATTCGTTTAACATCTCATGTATAACGATCGATATCATCTTGACTTAAACGTTTAACATCTCATGTATAACAATCGATATCATCTCGACTTATACGTTTAACATCTCATGTATAATGATCAATATCATCTCGACTAATACATTTAACATCTCATGTATAACGATCAATATCATCCCGAATCATTCGTTTAATGTCTTATGTACAACGATATCATCTCGACTCAATCGTTTAACATCTCATGTATAACGATCGATATCATCTCGACTTATATGTTTAACATCTCATGTATAAAGATCGATATCATCTCGACTCATTCGTTTAACATGTTATGTATAACGATATCATATCGACTTATTCATTTAACATGTTATGTATAACGATATCATCTCGACTCATTCGTTTAACATGTTACGTATAACGATATCATCTCGACTCATTCGTTTAACATCTCATGTATAACGATATCATATTGACTCATTTGTTTAATATCTCATGTATAACGATCGATATCATCTCGACTCATTCGTTTAATATGTTATGTATAACGATATCATCTCAACTCATTTGATTAACATGTTATGTATAACGATATCATCTCGCCTCATTCGTTTAACATCTCATGTATAATGATATTATCTCGACTCATTCGTTCAATATCTAATGTATAACGATCGATATCATCTCTACTCATTCTTTTAACATCTCATGTATAACGATATCATCTCGACTCAGTGATTTAACATCTCATGTATAACAATCGATATTATCTCAACTTATATGTTTAACATCTCATGTATAACGATCAATTAACATTTTATGTATATTCATAGCATCTCGACTCATTCGTATAATACCTCATGTATAACAATATCATCTAGACTCATTCGTTTCACATCTTATGTATATTCAGAGCATCTTGACTCATCCGATTAACATCTTATGTATATCCAAAGTGTCGGGTTTTGTTACAAATGATTTAAATTAAATATAAATAATTTAAACTAGTTATAAATGATTTAAAAATAATATAATTTAATTAAATATGATTTAAAAATAATTTAATTTAATTAAAACTGATTTAAATAATTTAAAAATAATTTAAAAGTGTTTTAACTTAATTAAGGGTGAGTTAAGAATTATTTAAATTAAATTTAAATGATTTAAAAATAATTTAAATAAATTAAAATGATTTAAAACACTTTCAAAAATAATTATATATATATCATTTGGCAAGGACATGTCCTCGCCAAATGTTTTCACCAAAATGCCAAATTTTTTCACAAAAATGTCAAACATGCCCCGTTCTTTTTTCATTTCCCGCCCAGACTTTTGGCGGGGACATCTTCGCTAAAAGTCTGGTGAGACTATCTTTATCGCTGGAAGTTGGCAACCGGTTGGTGGGGTTATATTGTACCTTTTATTAATATTAAACAAACAAGACACAAAAGTGAAGACACTCCATGTTTGATCCGGTCGTTCCACAACCAAGGGTTGCCAACCCATTTCTAGCCATATGTCACATTTTCAACGGATATTTGATATTTATTCTTTCACCACCAATTCTGATATACATATAAGAATTTCTATGGATATTTGATATTTATTTGTACCATTATTATTATTACTTTGTATTATTATACAATATAAATGTTTTTCTTTAAATAAAAATTATATCAATAATTTTAGTTTTCAATTCTCTATAAATGTAGTCCAATATCAACATATTTTCATACACCTTCTCAATTCTCATTTTTGGTTTCTTAACTTTTTTTTATATCTAGTATTTCTCCTATGGATCCTAATTATCCAAATTACTTCCCAAACACCCAATATTATGGAGAATATCAAAGTATTTTAAACTCTCAGTCTCCAAATCTAAATCAAATGCCAAGTATACTCAATCATGAAACTTCACAAAGTATTTCTAGAAATTTGTTTGAAGATTCTCAAAACCAAGTAAAAGTACCGAAAAAATTGCAAAATGGGAAACCAAAGAAGATATAGCTCTGACAGCAGCATGGTGTCATGTTAGTAGTGATTCAACCCGTGGAAACAATCAAAAAAAAAGTTCGATGTGGGCAAGAATTTGTCAAATGTATGAGCAGACGAGATCTGAAAACCCAAAAGATATCGGCCCTCGGAATGAAAATCAGATGAAAGGTCGTTTTAAACGACTTAGTGAAAATTGAAGCAAGTGGGTCGCTGCTTATAGGGCAGCGTATAGCAGAAAAACAAGTGGAATGAATCCGAAAGATGTCGAACTTGATGCGCATAGAATTTATGAGGCGGATGGTAGTAAGTTTTTGGACTTGACTGTATTTAACGAAGTTATGTGTAAAAATCCCAAGTGGATGTTAAACATAGATCGTGACAATACACGTTCACATCCTATGGATGAAGAACCTAATGAAGAAAGTGGTGGCAGTACGAAAAGATCGAGAACTAATGAAGAAGGAGAGTATGTTGTTCACTCCAACCAAGAAACACCAAATAGTGGGGGTTCAACTATTCAACGACCTATTGGTAGAGACGCTGCTAAAAAGAAAGGAAAAGGTAAGGCATCACAATCTTTTTCATTCCCTAATAACGAATTTGTTGAAGAATTGTGTGCAATGGGGATCACTAGGGAAAGTGAAATTGAAGTAATGAATAAAAGGCTAGAGGTAGATAAGAAAAGAGAAGAAAGGGAGCTTAAAGGGGAAGAAAAGGAGCTTAAACGGGAAGAAAGAGAACTCAAAAAAAAAGAAAGAAAGACTAAAAAGATGTATCTTTTGCATTTGAATTCTTTGCTAGCAAGAGATCACTTGTCACCAGAAGAAGAAGACATGAAGCATAATTTATATGTAATGTTGTATGGAAAGTGATGTTTTGAGTTATCTTCATATGCCTTGGCTGTATCATAAATGTGATTGGGACAATTCAATAATAAATGTGTTTTGTATCATAAATGTGATTGGGAAAATCAATTAATAAATGTGTAAGCTTAGAAGGCAGAGCATTAATCATTAAAACTGAAACAATATCATGTGACAATTCAATTCATAAAAATCTCTCATCCATTCAATTTCTATTTGTTCTATTAATATTTTCTATTTCAAGTTCTCTTAACAAATATGTCATCTGATTCTGATTCGCAGGACTGTATGCATTGGGAGTGGAAAAATTGTCCTACAGGATGGGCTGGACAATACGCAGGAAGAAGTGGAAAGCCAACCATCATTCTGGAAGCTGTTGCATCATATGACTTGTGGATACGGCACGCTTTCTTTGGAACACCAGGTTCGTGCAATGATATTAATGTTCTCCATCGGTCTCCTATTTTTAGTGATGTGTTAGAAGGTCGAGCACCAAAAGTGAGTTATGTTGTGAATGGTAAGCAAAAAAATATGGCATATTATCTTACTGATTGCATATATCCTTCATGGGCTGCATTTGTAAAATCTATAACTTCTCCACAAATTAGAAAGCATAGGTTGTTCGCTCAACATCAAGAGGCCATTCGAAAAGATGTGGAACGGGCATTTGAAATTCTACGAGCTTGTTTCGCTTTCCTTCGGCGTCCATGTCTTATTTGGGACTACGAACAAATGGGACAAATTATGAATGCTTGCATTATTATGCACAACATGATAGTTGAAGATGAACGAGAAACTTACCAAAATTTTGATCCATCCGAATTTTTGAACGACGCGCATACAAATGGTAATGATATTGTTGAGTACTCTACTGAACGAATTGCGGATTTGAGAAGTTATATGAGAAATAGAGAACAACTGCGCAACAGAGAGGCTCATTCATCTCAAAAAAATGACTTGATTGAGCATATATGGCAAAAATTTGGCGATGATAATTAATTATGTCATTTGTATCTCTAAAATTTGTAATTTTTAATTTCTTCATGTTTTGTAATTTCATTTTTCTAATGAAAAGCGTATTTTATTTGAATTAAAACCTAAAAATATAAAGTGATTTTTTTGTTCTTTTTTTATTAATCAAACCGTTTACTGTTTTAGATATATACTTATAAAGTAAATATTTTATTAAATATATAGTTTATAAAAAACTTAAAGTAATTAAATTGAGTATAAAGAAATAATATTATATGTTAGGTTGGGTTGTTGATAAATTGTAAAAAAAAATATAGATTGGTTGTATGTATTGGTTGTGTAAATGGAGGAAAGAGAAAATAATATTTTATTAAGAGATTGGGTTGTGATGGGTTATTGATAAAAGGTAATCTAACAAATACCAGCTCCCATTTTCTATACTCACAAACACTTCTAACTCTTTTACACACCTCCTATTCTCTCGTTTTTTTCCTCAACCACAACCATAAATCACTACAAAAAATCACCACCACCACCACCACACGCAACAACTACGACCCACCACCAATAGGTAATGATTTTGGTTTATGTTTGTTGGATTTTATTTTTTTAATTTGTTTTATTATTTTGGTTTGTCTTGAAATTTGGTTTATGGTTTGTGTTTGTTTTGATTTATTAGTTGTTGCCGCCGACGACCCACTACCAGCAGCTGTTGTCGTTGCCGACCCACCACCAACAGGTAAAATATATATGTAGGTTTTTTTTTTCTTTTTTTTTTTCTTTTTTTTAATGTAAATAATTATGGTTTTGGTTTGTTAGCACACCGCCACTGCAGCTGTTCACCACCACAACACACTGCCGCCGTAGTCGTTGCTGTTGGACACCACCACACCGCCGCCTTTATTGCTGCTATAAGTAATTTATTTATTTTTGCTAATTTATTTAGTATTTATAATTTTGTATAATGTGTAGTTAGTTATAAATGTGTGATTATTGAGTTGTTATTGTTTGATTGTCTATTTAAGAGTGGGCGTTGAGAGTGCGTGAATTTGTAGTATTTATATAAAGGAAATGATAAAGAGGTCTAAAGTTAGGCCTAAACTTAGACCTAATTCCAAATGGCATCATCCTGATGGTTACAGACAGGGACCCACTTATACTACAACCCATCAGGATGATGCCACTTGAAATTAGGTATAAGTTTAGGCCTAACTTTAGTCCTCTTTATCATTTCCCTTTATAATGTGTAGTATGCGTAAATGTGTGAATTTGTAGTATGTTTAAGTATTACGGAAGCATGTGTGAATTGGTCGGATAATGTGATAATTAGATAAGTAGTTTCATGGAATGTAGTAGGCGGCTTTTGTTATTATATGTGGTTTTAATGGTATTTGTTTATAATGTGTAGTATGCGTAAATGTGTGAATTTGTAGTATGTTTAAGTATTACGGAAGCATGTGTGAATTGGTCGGATAATGTGATAATTAGATAAGTAGTTTCATGGAATGTAGTAGGCGGCTTTTGTTATTATATGTGGTTTTAATGGTATTTGTGAGGCTAAATTAGCGAATAAAGATTGAAGTATGTATGTCTCGTGTTTCATGGTACGTTGTTTCTTTAGTGAATACGGAATGTAGTAGGCGGTTTTCGTTTTTTATGTTAATTAGCCGAATGTGATATTCGTTGGATGTTGTTGTTGGAATATTGTTGGCGAATTTGATATAGTTGAGAAAACATGTTCCTAGGTGTTTGTGGTTGATAGGACAAACAAGCAGTTTTGAGGGTGTTTTGAGCTGTTGATAAACTAACTAGTTTGCGTTTGAAGTGATCAAAGTAGAGTAGTGTAAGGTTATTGGGTTGACGGCTTTCATTTTATACGTCTATTAGCTAATGTGTATAAAACAAGTGCTTTTTATACCGTTAGTTAAATGTTTCGACATATGCATATGCATATACATATGTACTGTGGTTAGTAAAAGATTGATTTGGCCTGCAACTAGGGGTGTCAATCGGGTCAACCCGACCCGATAAGCCTCTATCGGGTCGGGTTGAATCGGGTTTCGACCTTTAGAAATATAACCCGCAACCCGACCCTATAAGAAATCGGGTTATCGGGTTCGGGTCTAATCGGGTCGGTTCGGGTCTAACCCGACACCCCTACACCTAAACCGATAAAACCCTAACCCGACCCGACCCTATAAGGCTATCGGGTTTATCGGGTTGACCCGATAAACCCGATAAGCTAAGTTGGACCCGAATCAACCCGACCCTATAAGGCCTTATCGGGTTCGGGTCGGGTCGGGTCGACCCATTTGACACCCCTACCTGCAACAAGATAAGATAAAGCCTTTTCATGTGTTGCATGTGCTTAAAAAGAAGCGATTGATTTGGCCTGCAACTAGTAATTACATTTATTTATTTATTTATTAATTTATTTTTGTGTGTGCAGAAACTTGTACTGCTTCAGCCACCAATCTGGAAAACTAGAGCACTTGATGAAGGTACATAATTTAGTTTTCATTCGGTTATCATTTTATCCATTGATCCGTTATCAATTAAATACAGCCATATGCATATGAAAATGGGTTAATTTGGGTTTTTCATGACCACACATACGGATTCTTGTACAAACTTGCAGGTGCATGAGAAGGACGCAATTGGTATATGTCACCATCCCCGCTGGAATGTTGTAGCCACATACGATCATTTTCGTCTTTTCATCTCATGAGCCTTGTTTTATTAATCATTACAATAGAACATACACTTGTAACATTACCTTTACTGCAGTTTTTGTTTTGTGTTTGATTTAACATCACTATTGAATTGTCGTAAATGATATTCCTAGATTGATATATTGTATTTTCTTTATGTTATTTGTGATTTTATAGTTTTAGTGAGTTAATTTGTGTTGTAGTAAATTTGGCATGTTAGTGTTGGCTGAGAACAGGTAGATTTTTTTGGGAAAAATTTCCTGGAAAAAAATGTGAAAATTACCCATTTTGCAGCATTATGCTGGAAATGGGTCGAAAGCTTTTGGCGGGTACATGTCCCCGCCAAAAGGTTCAACCAGTTTAACATGGTTGAGCCTAATAGCGGGGACATGTCCCCGCCAAAAATTTTTGCTCAACAGTGTATAATACTTTTCGCCGGGGACAAGTCCTCAAGGAAAAGCCTTTGCTCAACAGTGTTATACATTCTTAGCCGGGGACATGTCCCCGGCAAAAAGGTGGGATTAATTATTTTAATCACGTAATTAACTAATTAGCTAATTATTTGAAAACAGTTTCCCGGGGACATGTACCCGACGAAAAGTAGTGCCAAGTCGGACATGTTTGACCGTCTCAAAATGGCTGCGGGACCCACATATCCCCGGGAGAAGTGGATTTTTGTCCTCGGGGAAAGTATTCTTGAGAAGGTGTTGGCGGGAGACTTTCGCCGGGGAGATGTCCCCGAGAAAAGGTTTCGTAAGGGACATGTCCCCTGCGAAAGTCTCAAAATGTCCCCTACGAATCCAGGCATTGTTGTAGTGCGTGTCGGGTTCGTGACATTTATAGTGTCGTGTTAAAATTTGATGCCCCTAGTTAATAGGCATAAGCTAATACATACTTAAGCTTTATTAAGATAACTTTAAGGTAATCGACATATACATTCTTTTGTGGCAATATTTGTATTAATATCGTAGCATTTTTATGAGTTGATACTCAAGTTTTGTGGCTTATACGAAGAGGATTGTTTGTATTATGCCATCACCTTCTTTGGATGTAGGCTGAAGCTGAAATATCACGAAGTGAAAGGCAACTTAAGCATCTCGTAACAGTTAATAACATGTTTTTGAGTTTGTTTCAGTTGCTCATGATAGTTCATTATTTTTTGTTTTTGGGGTATAAATTTACTAATTATCTTAACAAGTAAAAAACTTAATTATAAAGTGAAAACGATGTTTATATAAGTTAAAATACATTGGTTAAAATGAAAAAAAAATGATTAAATAGAGGATCTCCCCATTAACGTTAACTAAGTTATCTGATATTTATACAAGACTCAACGAAAAAATTAAATAAAGAAGGCCAATCGATTAGAGTAGGTGGGCCTTTTCTAAACGATAGTATTGGGGCACATCTCTTATTCTCTTGTGTAAAAAGTGGTAGGTAATTTAGGTGTGGTTTTTTCTTGGCAATAGATAATGGGGAAAGGATTGTTAGTTGTGCTTAACTTGCTACTACATAGCTTCTTATCCATCTTTAGGTATTCCAATTATATGTGGTTAATGTTGCAATGATCGATGTGAAGTAAATTTTAAAGACCGTCTCTAATGTTTGAAGTAATGTAACTTAACTATATATAATAATTGTCTTTTGGCGAGTTAAAATTGTTGGCAGGATCAAGTAATGGTTTAGCTCGGTCGATATATTCAAGTTACGCTTCAATTCACTTTATGCCTCCAAAGAGTTTGAGCTGCCCATTGCCCTTACTTGTATTATTATTTTAGTTGTATTTTAGTTTAATGAAGCAAAATTTTACTTCATGTATCATAGATTTTCCAGTTGATATGTTCAGACAAATTTGGCACAGCATGAAATGTAACTTGAATTTTGTCTTACCTATTGATATAAAAACAGAGTTCATTTATATACGCATGCTATTTTTGTGTCTTAATTCTTTCACAAAGTAAGCCTACATATTCTAAGAAATTGTTCGTTTATATATCTTATACATTCGTAAAAAAAAAATTGTGCTTGCGAAATTTAACAACTAGTTCTAGCTAAATATAATTTTCAAAAACTTTATTTACTTGTCAATTTCGGAATATTCTTCATTTTATGGGTTTTTTTATATTATCATTATCTTTATCTTTTATATGATAAAAGAATTACATTATTCTGAATGATTTTTTCAAATCAATCTAAAAAAATTGAACCAATAAAGTTGCTTTATTTTTACATGTGGCTAATAATGAAACTTGTAAAAGCATGTCGAGTATTAGATAAAGTATTATGTAGTTAATAATTAAACTTGCAAAAGCATGTAGAGTAGTGATTAAAGTTTATGTATGGTCATTTATTAACTAAAAGGTCATTCAGTGGCAGACTATTCTAATGGGAAAAGCATGTAGAGTATTAGATTAAGTATGGTACAGAGCATTAAGCACTAGCAGGCCTTAAAAGGGTCACCTAAACAATAAACTAAACGCACTACCCACTACCGCACTAGCAGCCCTTAGAGCATCCCAATGCTTCAAGTCTTCAATGATTTGAAGCATTTAATGCATTAAATGCATACTATACTTATAAACTAAAGATTTTGAGAAAGACTTGGTGTATGCCAAATCTTTGTGTAAAGCTTTTCAAAAAGCTATTAATAAAATGCTAAAAACACTACTAAAAGACTTCTTGAAATAGGAAAAAGCTTCTGCCCATTTAAAGCATCGTAGATGCTGTTAAAGACCCTTTTGATGATAAGGTGCATGCAAATTACGAAAATAAACCATATACACAGTGATTATACGAAAGTGAACTTTTTTTATAGTTTACCGAGATGACCATTTTCTGTCACTATCACACATTTTCCATTCTGTCACAATCATACCTTTTCCGTTCCCCCACAACATATCTTTATCTTTTATAAACATGTCACAGTGCCTCAACAAAATAATGTCAATCTCAAACATGTTTGGCTTTAGAGTTTAGTGGATAAAAACCTCATGATCCTGCATTAAATTTCTTAGTAACATCCTGCATTAAATTAGAGGCTTTGATGGGAGCTATTATAATATGGACTATTAGTTTAAGAAGGGGAGAGTATCAGATAAAACTAAAGATAATAAATCAAGGGGTTCTTCTAATATCTCCATCTTTGACATTTTATCACTACTAATTCTTTTTAAACAGTTTCTTGATAAATTGCATATAATCCCTTTCAAAATATCTATTTTCATCACAGTCATCAAATTGATGGGTCATGATAACTGATTAAATTGAGAAGTGGGATATGAAACTAAGATGGTACCTTGAACTGGGTTGCGATTGGTTTAATTTTTTAATTTTAATTCCTCACGTAAGCAATGACCCATTGACCTTTGTTTACAGAAGATTCCACATCCATCTGGATAAAAATCCCGCCACATATACTATCTAAAATAAATATCAACTGTTAACTCATAACAGAACACTCTAGAACCTACTCCTCCTTACCAATCTCCTCAAATACACCCAAAACCATCACAAACCCATACGAACACATCACAAAACTACAAAACAAATTTACTAAAACAAGCTTTTAATAATGATGAACGGTCCATACTACAGAAAACACTCCCGGTCCGTACCGGTTCAGCAACCAAAAGTCGTCTCCATCCCGATTCACTTCGTTTCATCTGATCATCAACCACAAACAAACATCTCTACACTAAAACATTCATCAGCTCTGAACATCCAAAAGGTTTTTAGAGGGCACACAGTTAGAAAGTCTGTTAAGAAAATCGTTTACAGAAGATTCCACATCCATCTGCTGTTTAAGCTTGATTCTGTTAGAGGCGTTGACAATGGTGTTAGGGAGCTCAGGAAGTCTCTTGCCAAGAAAGCCACGCCCAGCTCTACGCCCTGGCCACGCCCAACTCAACTTCTCGCCCACGGCACGCCCATAACACGCCCTCACTTTTTAACTGGTTTGTATCACGCCCAAACTCACGCCCAGAAAATTGGTTATACACGTGTACGGTTTAAAACATATTCCGGTAGAAATCTAACGTATAATATTTAAAAGTTCATTTTCGAAAAATATATAGGCGAGGTTTATATGTGTAAAGTAGTAGCAGAAAGTGTTGGTTTAAGAAATTTTCTCTTTATATTATGTTGTTTATTATATTCATACTTTAGTACTATTTTCAATAAAAGTTGCTATTAAGCTGTAGACAATTTGTGTAATGTGAATGGTCAGAAAGTCAATAGTCTACTACTCCATAATAATGCAGAACCCCACACACTTTGTCCACATCTTCTATATATGCAAAAACAAACCGAACACATTTATGCATATAAGAGCACACGGTGTCGGGCCGTTGCGGCTCGCCGTGGTCCTATGTGGCACGTCGCCGTGGGCCGCCGCCACACCGGGGTGCTTCGCCGTCCCTCGCCGTGGAGCTGGTCGTCGTCACCACGATGAAGTAATACTTTGACAAACCAAACGAAATTTTTTATCTTCAAGTTCTTCAACCTGAAGATGGAAATGGTAGATGGAAAGCAAGGAGATGGTTTTTAATGAAGATGACTCGTATTTCTAGATGGAAAGCAAATAGATGACTCGTTTTAAATGAAGTTGACTCAATTTTTTTTTTTTTAAGTGGATAATAAAAGGGAGGTTGGGAAAATAGTGATTCACACAGCCTCTTTGTTTACATTTTTTTTTAATTTATTACTTTTTTTTAAATATATTATTTTGTATTTTTATTTTAATAAATAAATTTAGTTTATATGAAAATTTGGAAAAAAAAATAAAGTGGTAGTGGTGGGCCCTAAATGAAGAGGTTGAGGTTTGTTATAAGTAAGGAGGGGGTTTGTTGTGGTTAGTTGGGAAAAATGGGATGCTGATGTGGCGCTGAGGTGGCACGACGACGAGCCTAAGGCTCGTTTTGACACCTAGTGCTCTAAACCATACACTCCTTCGCTTCTTTTGTTTTTTTAACCCAAACACCCTTATTTTGTTCAGACAAATCAGATACACATATAATGCCTTCGGTCAATCATGAGGACTTTGCTCACTTAAAAATCCCCCTTGAAAATATACTATCCGCCACCAACAACTTTTCTGACAACAATTTGAACGGAGGAACTGGATTTGGAAACTATTACAAGGGACATCTCTTGTGGTCGGGTGAGTTGATTTACATCGATGCTCAGAGGCTAGATAAAGAATGGAACGATGAAATGGAACAACAGTTTTGGATGGAGATTTTCATGCTTTCTACTCTCAAGCATAAAAATGTGGTTTCTCTTGTTGGGTTTTGTGAAGAGAATGATGAGAAGATCATCATTATCAGGGATGAGACCATAGTTTTAAAAAGCGCGCGCCTTGAGGTGCGCCTAGGCGCGCCTCGCTCAAGGCTCAAGCTCTAAGGATTTTTTCGGATCGAGGCTCACGACATGTATGAATCCCATAAAAAGCGCAGCGCCTTGGGGCTTTTTTAAGCCTTTACTTGGGGCTTTTTGCTGAGATGTAACATGTTTTGGGGCTGTTTTCTAAATATTAAGATAAGATACATGGGCCTTATAAGTTATATCTAATAACCCTAATTTGGAAAAGAACTAAAACACACAATCAAGTGGGTAACTAGAGATTCTGATCATTTTACAAATATGTAATCTCTCTCACGTCATAAGTTTATATCTTGAACTGATTTTTATTGATTTGTAAATAACGTCATAAGTTTATTTTATCTTCAAGCATCACATAATAGGGTGACTATTTGTATGATTTGCATTATGCCTTGAATATTAATATGTTGCTTGCTTGATATTTGGGTTAAATTGTGAACTTTGTTAGATGTAAGTCTGCAAGTGTAGGACACAAGCATATTTAGTCTGATATGGATTTTAATCTATATGTAGTTCATCGAGCCAAATAGTTGATCCATTTGAGAAGTGACAACTGATCCATTTTAATCTATATAATGGCTATATGTGTCATGTATTAAATATTTAATGTTATTTTGTGTTATTTAAGCTACATAAATGGTCACATATATTATAAAAACTTAATGTATTTAGCGCTACCAGTATTCATGAATCCCGCGCCTTGATATGCGCCTCGCCTCGAGGCTCTTTGGTCCCCTTCGCGCCTTAGTGCGCCTTGAGCCTTTTAAAACATTGGATGAGACTAGGGGAAGTCTCGAACAATATCTAAGTGACTCGATGTTGTTGACATGGGTGCGACGATTAGAGATATGTGTCGGTCTTGCGCATGCATTGAGCTACATTCATTATGACGAGCCACATGATTTTAGCGTTATACATCGTAACATCAAGAGTGAGACACTTCTAATAAATGATAATTGGGAACCCATATCTCCTAATTGCAGAGTTTTCCTCCTTCTCATGGTCATAAAAGAAATGAGGTTCTCTAATTCGCCATAGAGTAAATCCAAGGTTGGTGTTTGTTATTTTCTTACTTAGATTATTTAATTTGATGATTGACATTGCATTAGGGTTTTTTTGGTAGGCTTCCAAAACAAGTTTGGGGATGAGCAATGAGTACACAACTTAGTTATATTATACATTATGGCAGGAAATTGGATTAGACATCTGCTATAGTACATCAAGGTAATAAGACGATTCTACCCTCAATAGTAAAAGGATAACGGGATTTTATGGACTATAACAGAACATTGACCTCGACGTTAATGGTCAAGGGACAAGTTTAGCATATAAACTCCTTGTTTTGGACTCTAGGCGATGAAAAAGCCAACTTTTGTCCAATCGTGATGCTTGTGTACAAGATTAGGGACGAACGGTGTATTTTACTCTTAAATTTATCATGTCACAACATTTTGTGAAAACGTTTTTGCAAAATTTACGTGAATGTAACGTTTAATCATAAAATCATATTTATATTTTCAATACCAATTTTCTCCAAGTGTTTTTTCTTAGGGTTATTATACAAAGAAGTCACTAAAGTTTGCGCGAAATTTGTCCTAAGTCACTAAAGTTTAAAGTTGTCATCCATGTTACTAAATTATAAAAAGCAAACACGTCTACAATTTCAGTGATTTTTACGTATATTTTTTTATATGTTAAGTAACATAAATGTCATGTCTTTACAAGTTCAGTAACCTGGATGACAACTTTCTTAAGTTCAGTAACCTGGATGACAACTTTCATAAGTTTAGTAACCTGAATGACAAATTTGAAACTTTAGTGACTTAAGACAAATTTCGCGCAAACTTTAGTGACTTCTTTGTATAATAACCCTTTTTCTTATCTTCTGGAACTTTGGATTATTTATCTACATTTATATGTAAAATGCTTCGTATGTTCAATACTAATTTTCTCGCAAGTTTTATCTTCTTGGACTTTGAAGTATATATCTACATTTATTTGTAAAATCCCACTTTTTCATGTTGCAGCCTCAAAAAATTTGATATAAGCAACCAATAATCATGGACTATTACTCTTTTTACTTGAAAGTTGAAGAGACAGGTTACCATCATCTTTTATGGTTGATTATACTTGATTTGTTGTCTCTTTTTTCTCAAATGCACGCTATCCCCCTTCATAGTTGATAGTTCATACCACATATCTCATTTATGCATATTTTTTTGTTGTGTTCGAGATTGTTCATATACAATATTTACATTTTTTTTAACAAAGAATACTATAAGGGGCGTTTGGTTCAAGTTATATAAATTGTGCCATTTAAAATTCCAAGTAAATGAAAATGCTTCATATGTGAAAGGAATTTAAAATGACCCACTTTTAGCTTTATTCACACAATTAAATTTCCTAGACCCACATATTTATTGTGAACCAAACACATTTATTGGAGGGATTTTAATTTCAAACCCTCTCAAATTCCCCCAATTTGCCCCAACCAAACACAGCCTCATCTTTCATATATTCTTGTCAAGATGTTGATATTTGCTATTAGTGATGTTTTATTTTCAAAGTACGAGTAAATACAAGTTGAAAACCATTTGTTTTTACTATTTTCACAGAGCAAATACTACCTATAACAAATAAAGCTGTGTTCTTAAGAAAAAAAATAAGAAAGTGAAAGAAAGATAAAGTAAAGTAAGTGAGAGGAAGTAAAGTCACTTTCATCCCAAAAAGTGAGGTGAAAGTTTTATAACTAAAATATCTTCACTTTCACTCACTTTCACTCCTAAGAAAAAATTAGAGAACACAACTTTTATCACTTTCACTTTCCTTCCTCCCTTTTACTTAACTTGAGAACACAGTGTAAAGGAAGTTTCCTATACAAATGCAGAAGTCAGTATAGTCTTATTCTATTAATAGTAGAATAAAAATATCTACCTATAATATAACTGAGTGTAACGCCCCGACCCGACAAGGGTAAAGGAATCATAAGTAATGGTGTCATATCAAAGCAAACATAAATATTCAAAAGAAATCTTAACATAAATGCGGAATAATTTAAGTCAAAACGACTTCAATACATAGGTCCCAGCGGAAAAATAACTCTAACAAAAATATCTGAAATAATAAGTCTTAAATGGCATCAAAAGATCAAAGCTAAATAAATCTCTAAGGTAAGTCCACTCATGCACTCATCCCAAAGCAAAACCCAGCTTCCAATGCTTAGATACCTGCCGCGAAGAAAAGGAAAGTGCGGTGAGCTTCAAAAGCCCAAAGAATGATATGAAAGCAAAGCAAATACTAAACGAAATCGAATATGAAATATAATAAACGAAAGATAGCAAAATCATAATCATTTTCAAAGTATAAATCAGAATTTTCAAATAAGTTTATAGTTAACTACCACGAGCCCAGAATCAAATATCAGATCATAAACATATTCTCATAAGGCAACATTTCTCGTAAGGCAACATTTCTCGTAAGGCAACATTTGTAGGGGAGACCTACCAGAGTTATGAAGGACGCGGCATGCACGCAGATCAATCATCGATAACATATAACAGATACCAGATAACAGATCTAGGATGCATCCATACGCTCCTTCCTACATATACAAAATATGCTCCACCATCCAGGAACGTGGCGAACATCACTTCTCTGCCCTAGAGTCATATCGAAGTGCATCACGATACGGACATGGAACCCACCCATGACTAGTGAAATATTTGGCTCGGGTGTCAAACTATCTTAGGTCAAATCGAATGTCATAACTGACACGATCATATTTTATCGAAGGTTATTCATATTTTCAAAATCGAGTTTTCATATCATATAGTTCAAAATCGATATTTCATAATTCGAAATCGAGTTCGATAAGCAACAGCTCAAACAAAACAGAATGGGTTCATAGCAAAGGCTTAGGAAACCCTAATAGAAAAGCTAACGAAAGAAAACGTTAAAAGAAACCTTTACTGAAAAGGTCAGAATATCTGTACCTTATTCCAAAGCAAATGATCGAAAAAGCAGAAATACGGAAAGCAAAGGATTACTCCTTCTTCACAGAACCTATACACATTAACGGTCGTCCATGTTATTTATGATTCCATAATCGTCGAAATGATCTTTTAACATTTGGTGTTTATACTTAGTGTATTCAGTGATCTTCATACTTTAGGATTTTATGATTAAATGAGACTTAAGTGTTTTATAATTAATATCGTAGATTAAGGTTCATTATGTCATTTATTAAAGTTTAGGGTTACATGTGAAAATAGTTTAAACGTCATAACTCACACATGAAATAACGAATTAATATAATTAGCTTCAAACCCTAATCGACTCTCATTATGTTCTAGGGTTTTCTCCTTCTTTTAATATCACATTAAAATGCATTTACTTTTCATGTTACGTCTTTTAATGACTCGTTACTTAACCTAACACCTTCATGTCTTAACCATACGTTACTTATATATATGTTATACTTCAAATTTTATTCCCATGCACGTTTATGATTTTATGTGACACACAAATTACTTATTATCCGGATTAAATACACATTTACACACACACGCACCATAGCTTCAACTAAATATGACCACGTACTACGTTTACATATTTACAAGCTCACTTGACTTATAAAACATCCGCATGATACACAAACCAATCTAGAGTTCGGTTCACACTTCAAACTAGGGTTTAGGTTTACATGACCTTTACTTATTAAACACACGTTCAAAACTCTTATATGGTTCGGTTTATAGGTTTTACGCAAACCCTAGCTCTCTACGTACTTTACATATTCAAGTTACCATGTTTATATCTTGGCCGAATTAATTCCAAGTGGTTCGGTTCTCATATACTCGACCTAACCATGGTCCGATTCAATAATACTTATTACGTAACATACTCTTAAATACTTATAAGCTTCAAGTCATATGGTTTATGTTTGTTGGTTTCATACAGCTCGACACAAAGGAAAAGAAAACACAAGTCGACTAAACAAACATGATACAATAAAGGTTAACGTAAGGTGTAACGAAAGAAAGACGAGAAAACATTTATACCTTAGCTTGTTGAAGCAAAAATCTCGACACCAAGGTTATAGGTATTCGGCCGAATGGAACAAAAGAAAAGAAGCAACAAAACTAGGGTTTCAATCTTGTTTTTATGTGTTGTATTTATAGCTAGAAACATTTTAGGTTTAAGGCTTTGAGGAGTGGTGTGGGCTTCGGCTTGGTCCAACCGAAACAAAACAAACGCCCACCTTGGGCTTCTTGGACTCTCGGCTTGGCACAAGAAACAAGCCCAAGTGGTTTCCCAAATAACGAAAACAAGGTCCAACTAATCGGCCCAACACTTTAGCGAGGCGTTTAAATCTTCGTCGATATAATCGATCACGCATAACGTATTAGTTAAGTTTTAATTACTCGTAGTTAGGTTTTAATTTCGTTAAATGAAAATAAATGTCTTTTACGTATTTTATAAATTTTCGATTCCAAGGGTATTTTACTCTTTATTCATGTTTTAGATTTTCAGGTTTTACAACTCTTCCCTCTAAAGAAGAATTTTCGTCCTCGAAAATTGAAATGAAACGAAACGAAAACTAAATGAGAACATACCAAACTATTCAAAGAAATGAGGATAACTAGCTCGCATCGACTCTTCGGTTTCCCAAGTAGCCTCACGCTCCGGGTGATTTTTCCAAAGAATCTTAACGAACGGGATGACTTTATTTCTCATGACTCTTTCTTGCCTTTCTAAAATAGCTTCCGGTTCTTCTGATAAAGACATATCGGACTGAATTTGATCAAACGGATTAGAAGCAACGTGTAACGGATGATAATTGTATCCCCTTAGGAGTGATACATGGAAAACATCATGAACATGCGATAACTGAGGCGGAAGTGCTAATCGATACGAAACTTCTCCTATACGTTCCAGAATTTCAAACGGACCGATGAATCGAGGACTGAGCTTGCCCTTGATTCCGAAACGTTTCACACCTCTAAACGGCGAGACTTTCACAAATACACGATCTCCAACCCGAAATTCTAAATCACGACGATGCTTGTCGGCATAACTTTTCTGACGAGACCTAGCCTCCTTCAAATTTTCTCTAGCAACAGCTACTTTCTCATTATTGATCTCAATCATTTCCGGACCTTCAATTAAACGTTCACCTACTTCATCCCAACAAGTAGGTGCTCTACATTTCCTCCCATAAAGAAGTTCAAACGGTGTTGCCTTAATGCTAGCATGCCAACTGTTGTTGTATGCAAACTCTACTAAACACAAATATTCATCCCACCGGTCCATTCTAAAGCACAAGCCCTTAGCATGTCCTCTAAGGTCTGAATAGTCCTCTCTGACTGACCATCCGTTTGAGGATGAAATGCCGTACTGAAATTAAGTCGAGTACCCCAAGCTTTTGCAAACCTTTCCGAAACGAAGTAAAACGCGGATCTCTGTCGGACACAATAGATGCCAGAGTACCATGAAGTCTAACTATCTCTTGCTGAAAAATTTCCGCCAATCTACCAATACCATAATCCTTTCTGATTGGTAAGAAATGAGCATATTTGGTTAGTCGATCAAAAACTACCCAAATCGTATCATGCTTCTTCCGAGTAAGAGGTAGTCCAGTCACAAAATCCATAGATATCTTATCCCACTTCCATGTTGGAATATCCAATGGTTGCAACAGTCCACTAGCCCTTTGATGTTCAATCTTAACTCACGACAAATCATACACTTCGATACAAACGTCGCCACATCTTGCTTCATGCCATTCCACCGAATATCGTTTCAAATCCCTATACATCTTGGTAGAACCGGGATGTATAGTGAAAGGAGAACTATGAGCTTCATCATAAATTTCTCGCTGGTACCGAATCATTGGGAACACGGAGCCTATCTTCATACCATACAATTCCGTCATTATCAACCTTAAACTCCGTCTGCTTACCTTCTTCAACATTTTGCGCTACGCCCACAAATTACCGTCATCTTTCGAGCTTCTTTGATTTGCGATATAAGGTTCGACTCCATCTTCATACTAGCCCAATATCCATCAAAACCTCGTACACACAACTCAACATCCAAACGTTCTAAGTCACGAATAATCCTATGTTCAATCTCAATACTTGCAAGAATGCCTGATTTTCGACTAAGTGCGTCAGCAACTACATTAGCCTTACCGGATGGTACTTGAATGTTGGTGTCATAATCCTTAAGAAGTTATAACCATCTTCTTTGTCTCATGTTAAGTTCTTTCTGAGTGAAAATATACTTGAGACTCTTATGGTCGGTGAAAATATCACACGTCTCTCCATACAAGTAATGTCTCCGGATCTTCAATCACGAACACCACAGCAGCTAACTCAAGGTCATGAGTTGGGTAATTTTCCTCATACGGTTTCAGTTGTCTTGAAGCGTAAGCTATTACCTTTCCATGTTGCATCAAAACACAGCCTAATCCTTTCTTAGATGCATCACTATAAATTTGAAATCCTCCGAACCAAATGGAAGAGTCAAAATAGGAGCGGACACCAATCTCCGTTTCAACTCCTCAAAACTCTCTTCTCGTTCATCCGTCCATACAAACTTTTCTCCTTTTCTCATCAGTTGGGTTAGGGGCAAAGCTAAACGAGAGAAACCTTCAACAAAACGTCGGTAGTAGCCAGCAAGTCCTAGAAAACTCCTAACCTCAGCCATCGCGTAGGTCTTGGCCATTTAGTGATAGCCTCAACCTTAGACGGATCCATGGTGATACCATCAGTAGATACAATATGACCAAGGAAAGCGACTTGTTTTAACCAGAACTCACACTTTGAAAATTTGGCGTACAACTTCTTCTTCCTCAGAATCTCCAAAACTATCCGGAGATGTTGCTCATGCTCTTCTTCAGACTTAGAGTAAACCAAAACGTCGTCGATGAAAACAATAACAAACTTGTCGAGAAACTCATGGAAAACACGATTCATTAGGTCCATAAACACAGCAGGCGCATTTGTCAAACCGAAGGCATAACGAGAAATTCATAATGACCATATCTGGTACGAAACGCGGTCTTAGGAACATCTTGCTCCCTCACACGTAGTGATGATAACCGGATCTCGGATCAATCTTAGAAAAGAACTTAGCTCCTTGCAGTTGATCAAACAAATCATCTATACGCGGCAGAGGATAACGGTTTCGAGTAGTAATACGGTTGAGTTCACGGTAGTCGATACATAGGCGCATACTTCCATCCTTCTTCTTCACAAACAAGACAGGTGCACCCCATGGAGAAACACGGGGTCGAATAAATCCATTTTCTATCATCTCTTGCAGTTGCTCCTTCAACTCCTTCAGTTCTACAGGTGCCATACGATACGGAGCCTTCAAATCGGTTCAGACCGGGAATTAACTCAATGCTAAACTCAACTTCTCTAGCCGGGGAATACGGGAAGTTCATCGGAAAACGTCCGTGAATTCAAGAACAACGAAAGGTTTTCAATGTTAGGACTCTCCAAAGATGTGTCCTTATGATTCCAGAAAACCTTGGCACCCATGAGCAAGCATGGTCCGTGCCTTCATAGCGAAATAAACTTAATGATTTGAGAGGTTGAGAACCATAATAAACAAATTCAGGATGTTTTACATCTCCAAAGATCACCGTTCTAGCATAGCAGTCAATTGAAGCTCTATGATAAGCCAACCAATCCATGCCTAGAATGATATCAAAGTCGACCATATCGAGAGGATACAGATTTGCAAAGCGAATACGATCATCAAAACGAAGAGGACACTTAACGTATTTATGATCAATGATCATGTGGTTTTTCATAGGCGTCGAAATCGATAAGTGATTTGTTAGTGGTTTGGGCTTCATATTAAGTTTCTTAGCAAATGTGACAGATATAATGGAGTGTGTGGCACCGGTATCAAATAAAGCGAAGACAGAAAAATCATCAATGAAAAGAGTGCCCGTAATGGTACCTGAAGTGCGCTCCGCTTGATTCCGAGTAGTAGCATAAACACGTCCCATAGTAGGTGGCGGCTTGATGTAGTTTCCAGGAATCACCGGGTTCCTCTTAGGGCAATCCTTGATCTTGTGAGTAGTGGAACCACAAGAGAAACATCCACCATTGGCCTTAAAACACGGTCCCGGATGAGCCTTTCCACAAGTAGTACGAGATAGGTGGGGAGGCAAAACCTCACCTCCTTGTCGACCGAAGATCCGAAGCGACCGATTTGATCCTCGAGCCGACCGATCCTTGTTGTAACGCGGTTATTGTTACCTTGATTCGGCGATCATTTCCATTCTTACCAGCAGCTCTGCTATCCTCGACCCTCGCCTCGAGCGCCTAGAGTCTACATTCCTTCTGACCGACCCCTGATCATAACTCCTATCCACTTGACTCCTCGAATCATAACTCCGCGAGTTTCCCTTATAATCATTACTTTGAGTCCTACCTTGAATCCGATCACCATCGCGATTACGCTTGTTGGAACCCGAATCCTCATGAAAGATCTCAATGTTACGAGCTGCGTCATTGCAGGTCGACACATCCTCATACTCAGTGTTAAGCAGTCGGTCCAACACCCACTTCTTCAATCCCCACTTGAAGTGCTTAGCCTGACGCCTACCATCTCCAAAGATTTGTTCCCACAAAACTTACCAACCTCATAAACATACCCATGTACTCATTGGAGTTCTCATGCTCAAACTGGTAGATTCCTTGATAATCCCTCTCATACCTTTCGTTCAAAGATCGTGGAAGTAACGGTTATAAAAGATAGTCCGAAACTCAGCCCAAGTACAAGTAATAGCAAAAGCATCTCCTCCTCTTTCCTGTTTGAGTGCCTTCCACCAATTCAAAGCATCACCCTCCAACTTAAATGCAGCCAAACGGGTCTTAAATTCATCTCCACAACCCAATACTTCAAACAGCTTCTCAATATGAGTGATCCAGTCCTCGGCCTCGGTGGGAGTAGCAGCGTGCTAAACGAAAAGAGGCTTGAGCTTACCAAACGCCTTCGAGCCAAGTGTGAATGCTGACGGGTTGATTTCCTCCACCACTACCCGAAGCACCATTTTGATTCCGAATGTTGTTGATCACCGTGTCATCACCTCGGTGTAGTAAGACCAGGAAAAGAGTATTGAGCGCATTAGCAATCGCAGATCCAAGTCGGGAATATCATCGTCTCCATCACGTTGAATGCGACGAGTTTGAACCATCTGAACGATATTCAAACGATTAGCAAAATGAACAAAGGTGAGATATGAAATGGAAGTTCGCAGAAGGAAACCTAAAGTCTACCCAATCCTCACAGATCAAAGCCTAAGCTCTAAGGGTCTCAAAACCTAGGGTCCATATGTCACGTGTCCCGACTACAAGTCGTAAACTGGCTCGATACCATAAATTGTAACGTCCCGACCCGACAAGGGTAAAGGAATCACAAGTAATGGTGTCATATCAAAGCAAACATAAACATTCAAAAGAAATCTTAACATAAATGCGGAATAATTTAAGTCAAAACGACTTCAATACATAGGTCCCAGCGGAAAAATAACTCTAACAAAAATATCTGAAATAATAAGTCTTAAATGGCATCAAAAGATCAAAGCTAAATAGATCTCTAAGGTAAGTCCACTCATGCACTCATCCCAAAGCAAAACCCAGCTTCCAATGCTTAGATACCTGCCGCGGAAGAAAAGGAAAGTGCGGCTGAGCTTCAAAAGCCCAGTGAACAGATATGAAAGCAAAGCGAATACTAAACAAAATCGAATATGAAATATAATAAACGAAAGATAGCAAAATCATAATCATTTTCAAAGTATAAATCAGAATTTTCAAATAAGTTTATAGTTAACTACCACGAGCCCAGAATCAAATATCAGATCATAAACATATTCTCATAAGGCAACATTTCTCGTAAGGCAACATTTCTCGTAAGGCAACATTTGTAGGGGAGACCTACCAGAGTTATGAAGGACGTGCATGCACGCAGATCAATCATCGATAACATATAACGATAACAGATAACAGAGCTAGGATGCATCCATACGCTCCTTCCTACATATACAAAATATGCTCCACCATCCAGAACGTGGCAGAACATCACTCTACTGCCCTAGAGTCATATCAAGTGCATCATCGATACGGACATGGAACCCACCCATGACTAGTGAAATATTTGGCTCGGGTGTCAAACTATCTTAGGTCAAATCGAATGTCATAACTCCACGATCATATTTTATCGAAGGTTATTCATATTTTCAAAATCGAGTTTTCATATCATATAGTTCAAAATCGATATTTCATAATTCGAAATCGAGTTCAGATAAGCAACAGCTCAAACAAAACAGAATGGGTTCATAGCAAAGGCTTAGGAAACCCTAATAGAAAAGCTAACGAAAGAAAACGTTAAAAGAAACCTTCTTGAAAAGGTCGAATATCTGTACCTTATTCCAAAGCAAATGATCGAAAAAGCAGAAATACGGAAAGCAAAGGATTACTCCTTCTTCACATAACCTATACACATTAACGGTCGTCCATGTTATTTATGATTCCATAATCGTCGAAATGATCTTTTAACATTTGGTGTTTATACTTAGTGTATTCAGTGATCTTCATACTTTAGGATTTTATGATTAAATGAGACTTAAGTGTTTTATAATTAATATCGTAGATTAAGGTTCATTATGTCATTTATTAAAGTTTAGGGTTACATGTGAAAATAGTTTAAATGTCATAACTCACACATGAAATAACGAATTAATATAATTAGCTTCAAACCCTAATCGACTCTCATTATGTTCTAGGGTTTTCTCCTTCTTTTAATATCACATTAAAATGCATTTACTTTTCATGTTACGTCTTTTAATGACTCGTTACTTAACCTAACACCTTCATGTCTTAACCATACGTTACTTATATATATATGTTATACTTCAACTTTTATTCCCATGCACGTTTATGATTTTATGTGACACACAAATTACTTATTATCCGGATTAAATACACATTTACACACACACGTACCATAGCTTCGACTAAATATGACCACGTACTACGTTTACATATTTACAAGCTCACTTGACTTATAAAACATCCGCATGATACACAAACCAATCTAGAGTTTGGTTCACACTTCAAACTAGGGTTTAGGTTTACATGACCTTTACTTATTAAACACACGTTCAAAACTCTTATATGGTTCGGTTTATAGGTTTTACGCAAACCCTAGCTCTCTACGTACTTTACATATTCAAGTTACCATGTTTATATCTTGGCCGAATTAATTCCAAGTGGTTCGGTTCTCATATACTCGACCTAACCATGGTCCGATTCAATAACACTTATTACGTAACATACTCTTAAATACTTATAAGGTTCAAGTCATATGGTTTATGTTTGTTGGTTTCATACAGCACGACACAAAGGAAAAGAAAACACAAGTCGACTAAACAAACATGATACAATAAAGGTTAACGTAAGGTGTAACGAAAGAAAGACGAGAAAACATTTATACCTTAGCTTGTTGAAGCAAAAATCTCGACACCAAGGTTATAGGTATTCGGCCGAATGGAACAAAAGAAAAGAAGCAACAAAACTAGGGTTTCAATCTTGTTTTTATGTGTTGTATTTATAGCTAGAAACATTTTAGGTTTAAGGCTTTGAGGAGTGGTGTGGGCTTCGGCTTGGTCCAACCGAAACAAAACAAACGCCCACCTTGGGCTTCTTGGACTCTCGGCTTGGCACAAGAAACAAGCCCAAGTGGTTTCCCAAATAACGAAAACAAGGTCCAACTAATCGGCCCAACACTTTAGCGAGGCGTTTAAATCTTCGTCGTATATAATCGATCACGTACACGTATTAGTTAAGTTTTAAGTAAGTTAGGTTTTTAATTTCGTTAAATGAAAATAAATGTCTTTTACGTATTTTATAAATTTTCGATTCCAAAGGTATTTTAGTCTTTATTCATGTTTTAGATTTTCAGGTTTTACACTGAGAGTGCCTTTTTTACTGTTGATGCCTAAGAAAAGGCCACGTGGACACAAGTGTAGTCTTCAAAAATTGACAACTAAGCAAATATTTGAAAAAGTAGAAAATAAGCTACATAGGTACTGACTAAATATTGACCAATGCTATCTTGTTTAATGTTTTACGTGCACAAAGACGCAAAGAAAACTAGCTCCTTTCAAGTTTCACCCACTCTTCTGTCAACTCTCAAGCACTCTACAAAAACTCACTCATTAGTCATTTGCTCCTTATTTCTTCCGATAACATCATTCTTTGTATTCATCTTTTAGTATAAGGTTCGTTACATTTACATATATATATATTTTTTTGCAGCTGTATAGATATGCAAATAGGTTTTATAAGGATTTTGGATGTTAGAGGTGTCTTTGTGTTCTCAGGTAATAGCTTCTCAACTTCTATTTTGTTTTGTGATATACTGTTTTGGTTATTGTTTCTATTCAAGAGTAGTCTTACAAAGTTCGAAAGAAGGTGGTTTATGTCGTTTATAAATATCTAAACTATCGATGATTGGTGACTAACCCTTTCGATAAACCATTTTGTAAAGTGCTAATTTTTTTTGTCTACAGTGTGTGGTCTAATGATTTTGGTGGCGATGGTACGTAGAGCTACGAAAGTAAAACGAAAGGAAGTGAACTTAGACATAAACTATCAAAGGTGGTTGCTGGATTTTGTGAAATGATTTATTTATGATACTTTTTATATGTATTTTAGTTAGATATACTTTATTATCATAGTGTAACACCCCCAATTTCGTGATACGCAGCGGAATTCAAGCTGGGTGTTACTTCATGGCTCAACAGTTATAATAATAGAAAACGAACTCTAATTGTGTCGTTTTAAAATATTTATCATTCGATTTATATAAATATCAGAGTTTACAAAATGAGGTCCCAGTGGTTTTACAGATTATCAAATAAGTTTTCGAATGATAATATAGCCTTCTTGAGTATCCGTGCCATCCTCGTAAATTATGAACCTGAGATAAACATGCTAAAAAGTGTCAACACAAAGGTTGGTGAGTTCATAGAGTTTATAGATAAAACAGTTAAGTTCAATAGTTTCGAGTTTGAGCGATTATTGTAATAAATACCAATATCGATGAAATAAGTAGTGGGTTACGTTATTATCCACCCATAGTTCGTTTGTTTAGTAATCAGTTGAACACAAGTTTCAAGATTGGGCTCCGTTATTGCACCCATAAATTCAGTAGTTGCAGCATTTGTATCATTGCAACATAGTATATATTGCATTAAGTCTCATGAACGCAAACCTTAACACGAACGCGTCATAATAATGACGTAAGTTACAAACATCATAATAATGATGTGAGCAACAATGCCCTCTGGTAGGAGTTTGCCATTCTCCTAGTATTGTCAAATAAAGTGCATTTAGTTACCTATCCGGCTAACACAAATGGGGCGTCAACTGCCAATAGATCTATTCACTATATTCGCGTTCACTCGCAAGTTATTAATGGCTCATGATAGAGGGACTTTTAGTGGCAATAGTGTATAACTTAAGCAATAGCAATCAGGATCGCATATAGATAGAACTTGTGTTCAGGTTTGTATCAAAACGTATAAAGTGTAATTAAGAACTAATAGTAGTATGTAAAAGCTTTAGAATACTTGCGAAAGTAAAAATAAGTAATTGAGCATGTATCTCCCCCAAAACGTTCAAAATAAGGAAAAGAGGGGCTATGACTCACCTCGATGTTACAGTAGTCTGGATGGAAAACAAATTAAGTAATGTGAATAAACTTCTCCGACTTGTGACCTGAGTTAGTATGTCATGTTTTTAGTATTCGAGTTCAAGTTTATGCAATGATAATGCCTTATCGATAATTAGATAACGTGAAGTCTCTTCAAAAATTAATATTACTTATCGTACTTATCTTTATGGCTTGAATGATTGTTAATAAATTTTTATCGAAATTCAAGTTGTTAAATATTTTATGTTTCCAAAATGTTATAATTTACAATTTTAAATATTTATAGTTTTCACCCTTGCACTTTCAAAAATGACACTTTAAACCCTCAACTATGGGTTATTGACAAAATCAGCCCTTATATAGCTAACTTCACAGAAAATACATTTTTAGTCCAAGAAAACTTTATCTTACAAAAATTTCAATTTTTATGCTTGAAATTTTATAAGAAAATTCACTTGTTTTTTGCATAAATGGACAAAAGTGCGGGTGAATAAAAGCGAGGCCTTACAAGGTTTTTACTAAGTTCTTGATCCTTTCAAGATTTTGTCCGTTGGTCTTTCAAATGGTTCAAATTCAAACTAGAGGTCTTAAGCTCTTACGGTTTGGTCGCAATGATTTTACAAAGTAGGGGGGTTATGTGCTTTTTGTTGTTTTTGGGCGATAACGGGGCTAAAAGAGGGCAGATTTTACACGAGGCAAGCTAGTGTTCCTACATCGCATTTGACCCTTTAAAAACTATGATGTAAGCCCTTCTAAATGGTATAAGTCTCATGTCCTAGTTCTCTTTGATTAGAAAGATACAAGTCCACGAACATGGCTACTTGGCCACGACGCATTTTATGAAAATTTCAGTTTTAAACCATAAAGCTCTATATCTTTTGCATGCGACCTTGTGAAATATTGTTTTACCCATTCCTAATGTTTCTAAGATAGTTCTTACTCAAATTTATCAAAAATCCCATGTTTTCCCAAATATTTGCTGTAAAAAGCTTTTTGGCGTTTATGACTTTTGACCAAAATGATGGCTGTTTTTAAAGATAACGACCAGGCTTTTTAACCGGGTTCTGGGGGCGTTCTAGAGTGTCCTAGGTGGTGTTTACAATGGTGCTTTGGTTGGCCTTAATACCTTTGACACGATGTAAATAAATAGGGCACAAGTAGGGGGTGTTGGGCTGTTTTTGTAAAATATACCTAACAGTTGTTGGGATTTTTATTAAATTCTGGCTTCGTTATGCGTTTTCTAGACCCGTGCTCCAGAGTTTTTGAAGAAAACGTCGTTCCGGACAACTTTCGTGTTTTAACTTTTTCATGAAACGGATCAAATGCCTCGTTTCGGTGCCCGAGTGTTCGTCCACGAAAGTTGGACAGATTTTTGGCAACTTGTTTAGACCATAACTTTTGACTCGTGTACTCGTTTTAAGTGATTCAAATTGCTACGTTTTCCTTATAAAATCCTTTTTAACAGTATGCAATTGATATTAAAAGTTAAAACGAAATAGGATGAGTTTAAAAGACTTACATGCTTGGAATTTTGACAAGAGCAACAATGAGACCAAATAGATTTCTAAGTTTGAACAAGACTTCTTCCTTTCACTACTTAGTGTAATTTTTCAGAATGTATTGGTGAATGGGAAGTATTGTATGGTGTGTGTGATGGATGAGACTCAAGGAGGGGGAAAGTGGGGCGTATATATATATATGTGTGTGGAGAAGTATGGTTTTCTAAGGTGCTATGTCACCTTGTCTAGCAAGAGAAAGGACAAGGTGAGGTGTTTGAAAGCTTGCCATGAGTTTGATATTAAAATCGAATGGATTGAAAGAGGACACACATGATGATTACTTGTTCAACTTGTGTCCCTTTAGTTCGAATGGTTAAAAAAAATACACATAAGCTTGGTTTGCTAAGTGTTGAAGATGAGGGAACAAAGTGATGTGGTGGTGTTCTTGGCCAAGGTTTTTACCTACAACATTTGACCATGGTAAAAACTCTTGGTAAAAGAGTGATGTGTAAATATTATGTGCAAGTAATTAGTTGTGGCTAGAGTTTTTACATGTAGTATTAGGTAACTAAATGGTAACTTGTTAGTTCATTCTTAACCATGGTAATTTAGAGGGGGTGTTAGGCTTCTAGGGTAGTACCTAGGGTTTTTTAGGTTGTACCTATTGTGTAGTCATGTAATTACATAGTTAAGGTTCTAATTTATTTTAGGTAAAATCTAGTTTAGGTTAATTTACATGTAATAAAAGTAAAGGCTTAAGTTTTGGTGCATTATTGTTTGTACATTAGTATTGCTTTGTTATACTTACTAAAAAGAAAATATATTTTTAAGGCTTGTGCATTATAGGGTTGTACCTTGTGCTTAAAAATAGGTACATTAAGGTTTATAATATAATTTATATAAGTATTAAGCTTGTATGCATTAAAGACTTGTACATATGCTTGAAAGACTTGTACATTAATATTTTGAAAATATATCATGTACATAAAATCATAGAGTTGTATATTAGGGCTTGTAACGGAAATTAAAGTATAGCTAGATTCCGTGCTTTAATGACTTGTACTCTAGGTATAAAATGTTGTACTTTAGTAATTATGATTTAGTTGTGTAAAATCATAGTTAAAATAAATTAAGGCTTCGTGAAAACTCTAATAAATGGCTAACGTTTAGTTCGAAAGTTTAATAATTGTACGTTAATGAAATAACGTAAAGTGGTAAATAAACATTGAGAACCTTTATAGTTTTACACATAAAGATGTTTATATTTATTAAAGATGTGAGGTTCATTACATTGGCTAGTGGTTGTGATCAAATAAAAGAATATCGTTTCTTAAAAAAATTTGGACGTAGAAAATGGATAAGTATTCTTTCCTTAGAATATTATATTAGTTTAATACGAGGTGAAATTTACCGGTGGTTACAGTCTCACCCCCTTAAATTGAATCTCGGGATGTTAAATGTTGAAGTAATGAGGATGAAATGTGGTTTCACTTGTGAAAGCTTATAAGTTAGAATTTATTGTTTTTATATGTGAATAACATTATTCTAAAGGTCATATAAACTTTTATTTTGAATGAAGATTGTTATTTTATAAGGTCTATCATGTTTTAGTAATAAATTTTGAAAATAACATGGTTCATAATGGCTTGTGAAAATCAAATTATTAGTATCGAAAAATTTTCGAATGAGAGAAAGTTGTTAAACTTCAGCTTTTGTAGGCGATGAATTAGTTTGTTCCTTAGTAAGGTGAACAATAATTTTTAATGGTCATGAACAGTATCCCCCAACGGTCAGGAACAGTACCCCCAACGGTCAGGAATAGTACTCCTAACGGTCAGGAATAATACCCCCAACGGTCACTTTTCTTTTTATAAATACCCCATTTTAATCCGCATTCCTTCATACTAACTTTTCCACCTACATTTCTCATATCATACTTTCAAAATGCCGCACTTTATTACCATTATTGCACTCGTGTATGTTGTTGTCGCGGCCATCTATTTAGCCAACGTTACGGATGAAGATTACGAGTTCTTGGCCGTGATCTTAGTGATCCTCGTACCACTCGTGATTCTAGCCATCGGCGTGGATAAATTATGGGGGTAATTATGTTAGGAATGTTTGAAATAAATTGTTGTTTAATTTGTGTTATTTTGTAATCGTACGCGTTAGTATTAAGTTGTGGTCTTGTGTTGGTTGTTGGGTTGAAACCCAATACGCTTAATGGTGTGTTTGTTTATGTAATCTAGGCCGAGGCCCTTTTAATCTAAATGTGGGTTGTGTTTGTTTGTTTTACTAACGGGTTGAAGCCCATTTTTTGTTATAAAAAGAGAGCATTTAATATTGTTTATATAGAGTTATGTCCCATGATATTTCATTCATTACACTTAATAACTCATTTATATTTATTATACAGAATAATCAAGATCCTGCATCCAGTCGTGATTCTCGCTCTCCTAGGTTTGGTGGTGTTTTTCATTAGCTTGGCGAATCAACCATTTGGCGATACCATACCTTATTTGGTGATTTTTGTAACATTAGCACTACCGATGCTAATCATATCATTATGTATTAATATTTATGGATTCTAAAAATTTACGTTATTTGTGTTTGCCATATATCTTTGTAAATTTTTGTGATCCTCGAGTTTGTACTTATATCATTTCAGATACAAATAAACCCACTTATCTATAATTCATTATTTACATAGAGAGGCGTCCCAAACAATGTAAATAAAGAAATATAAACTTATGTTCGGTGATTCACAATTTCTTTATTTAAATAAAAAGGCATCCCAATCCATTCAAATAAAGACATTGTAAGTCATCCTACTTAAGAATTTCTGATTTAACATTCGTACTTAACTAATGAGTTACAAGGAGATTTAGGTATTTTGGGAGTACAGAAAGAGTGTTTTCACTCATCATTTAGGGATGGAAGTAAGAATATCAAGGAAAGTTGCCAAAATAGTTGGTGAGTATATATGTTTAGTGTAAATAAGATAAGTAGGAGAGACCATTGTAATTGGTTACAATGTCTTGAGAAGGTTTCATAAATTTGAAAAATATAAAAGTAGGTACATGCTCGGGGAAATGTGATTAAGTCATAATGCCTTAGAATAGACTCATGCAAGTATGTTTATTTTGTATAAAGTGATCAGAAGTATATATCAGTATACTAAAGTGTTTGTGTAGCATAAACTGTCTGGAAGTCACATAATTACTTGGACCGGAAGGCACGGAGAGCGAAAAGGCTATAAATATGTTTTTGTGAAAAAGTAGTTATAGTTTAGGTCTCAATTATACCCGTTTCTCTATAACTGAGGCTCTGATACCAATCAGTAACGCCCCAATTTCGTGATACGTAGCGGAATTCAAGCTGGGTGTTACTTCATGGCTCAACAGTTATAATAATAGAAAACGAACTCTAATTGTGTCGTTTTAAAAGATTTATCATTCGATTTATATAAATATCAGAGTTTACAAAATGAGGTCCCAGTGGTTTTACAGATTATCAAATAAGTTTTCGAATGATAATATAGCCTTCTTGAGTATCCGTGCCCTTCTGTGCCATCCTCGTAAATTATGAACCTCAGATAAACATGCTAAAAAGTGTCAACACAAAGGTTGGTGAGTTCATAGAGTTTATAGATAAAACAGTTGAGTTCAATAGTTTCGAGTTTGAGCGATTATTGTAATAAATACCAATATCGATGAAATAAGTAGTGGGTTACGTTATTATCCACCCATAGTTCGTTTGTTTAGTAATCAGTTGAACACAAGTTTCAAGATTGGGCTCCGTTATTGCACCCATAAATTCAGTAGTTGCAGCATTTGTATCATTGCAACATAGTATATATTGCCTTAAGTCTCATGAACGCAAACCTTAACACGAACGCGTCATAATAATGACGTAAGTTACAAATATCATAATAATGATGTGAGCAACAATGCCCTCTGGTAGGAGTTTGCCATTCTCCTAGTATTGTCAAATAAAGTGCATTTGGTTACCTATCCGGCTAACACAAATGGGGCGTCAACCGCCAATAGATCTATTCACTATATTCGCGTTCACTCGCAAGTGATTAATGGCTCATGATAGAGGGACTTTTAGTGGCAATAGTGTATAACTTAAGCAATAGCAATCAGGATCGCATACAGATAGTACTTGTGTTCAGGTTTGTAGCGAAACGTATAAAGTGTAATTAAGAACTAATAGTAGTATGTAATAGCTTTAGAATACTTGCGAAAGTAAAAATAAGTAATTGAGCATGTATCTCCCCCAAAACGTTCAAAATAAGGAAAAGAGGGGCTATGACTCACCTCGATGTTACAGTAGTCTGGATGGAAAACAAATTAAGTAATGTGAATAAACTTCTCCGACTTGTGACCTGAGTTAGTATGTCATGTTTTTAGTATTCGAGTTCAAGTTTATGCAATGATAATGCCTTATCGATAATTAGATAACATGAAGTCTCTTCAAAAATTAATATTACTTATCGTACTTATCTTTATGGCTTGAATGATTGTTAATAAATTTTTATCGAAATCCAAGTTGTTAAATATTTTATGTTTCCAAAATGTTATAATTTACAATTTTAAATATTTACAGTTTTTACCCTTGCACTTTCAAAAATGACACTTTAAACCCTCAACTATGGGTTATTGACAAAATCAGCCCTTATATAGCTAACTTCATAGAAATTACATTTTTAGTCCAAGAAAACTTTATCTTACAAAAATTTCAATTTTTATGCTTCAAATTTTATAAGAAAATTCACTTGTTTTTGGCATAAATGGACAAAAGTGCGGGTGAATAAAAGCGAGGCCTTACAAGGTTTTTACTACGTTCTTGATCCTTTCAAGATTTTGCCCGGTGGTCTTTCTAATGGTTCAAACTAGAGGTCTGAAGCTCTTACGGTTTGGTCGCAATGATTTTACAAAGTAGGGGGGTTATGTGCTTTTTGTTGTTTTTGGGCGATAACGGGGCTAAAAGAGGGCAGATTTTACACGAAGCAAGCTAGTGTTCCTACATCGCATTTGACCCTTTAAACACTATGCTGTAAGCCCTTTTAAATGGTATAAGTCTCATGTCCTAGTTCTCTTTGATTAGAAAGATACAAGTCCACGAACATGGCCACTTGGCCACGACGCATTTTATGAAAATTTCAGTTTTAAACCATAAAGCTCTATATCTTTTGTATGCGACCTTGTGAAATATTGTTTTACCCATTCCTAATGTTTCTAAGATAGTTCTTACTCAAATTATTGTATGGTGTGTGTGATGGATGAGACTCAAGGATGGGGAAAGTGGGGCGTATATATATATATAGGTGTGGAGAAGTATGGTTTTCTAAGGTGTTATGTCACCTTGTCTAGCAAGAGAAGGGACAAGGTGAGGTGTTTGAAAGCTTGCCATGAGTTTGATATTCAAATCGAATGGATTGAAAGAGGACACACATGATGATTACTTGTTCAACTTGTGTCCCTTTAGTTCGAATGGTTAAAAAAAAAATACACATAAGCTTGGTTTGCTAAGTGTTGAAGATGAGGGAACAAAGTGATGTGGAGGTGTTCTTGGCCAAGGTTTTTACCTACAACATTTGACCATGGTAAAAACTCTAGGTAAAAGAGTGATGTGTAAATATTATGTGCAAGTAATTAGTTGTGGCTAGAGTTTTTACATGTAGTACTAGGGGGGCGTTAGGCTTCTAGGGTAGTACCTAGGGCTTTTTAGGTTGTACCTATTGTGTAGTCATGTAATTACATAGTTAAGGTTCTAATTTATTTTAGGTAAAATCTAGTTTAGGTTAATTTACATGTAATAAAAGTAAAGGCTTAAGTTTTGGTGCATTATTGTTTGTACATTAGTATTGCTTTGTTATACTTACTAAAAAGAAAATATATTTTTAAGGCTTGTGCATTATAGGGTTGTACCTTGTGCTTAAAAATAGGTACATTGAGGTTTATAATATAATTTATATAAGTATTAAGCTTGTATGCATTAAAGACTTGTACATATGCTTGAAAGACTTGTACATTAATATTTTGAAAATATATCATGTACATAAAATCATAGAGTTGTATATTAGGGCTTGTAACGGAAATTAAAGTATAGCTAGATTCCGTGCTTTAATGACTTGTACTCTAGGTATAAAATGTTGTACTTTAGTAATTATGATTTAGTTGTGTAAAATCATAGTTAAAATAAATTAAGGCTTCGTGAAAACTTTAATAAATGGCTAACGTTTAGTTCGAAAGTTTAATAATTGTACGTAAATTAAAAACCGTAAAGTGGTAAATAAACGTTGAGAACCTTTATAGTTTTACATATAAAGATGTTTATGTTTATTAAAGATGTGAGGTTCATTACATTGGCTAGTGGTTGTGATCAAATAAAAGAATATCGTTTCTTAAAAAAATTTGGACGTAGAAAATGGATAAGTATTCTTTCGTTAGAATATTATATTAGTTTAATACGAGGTGAAATTTACCGGTGGTTACACATAGTCTCATGAAAAGATTTTATGTATGCTAATAAATTGTGTTACTTTTACCACAGTTGGTTATCTTTGAGACCATCTTAACAGCTATTGCTTACGTAAGAAAATTGATTTTACTTCAAGATTTAGATTTAGATTTAGTTTTGTATTACTAAAGAAGCATGGGCGGAGGCACTTGTAGTCCAGGGGTAGCGGTCGCTACCCCTGAACTTTTATCCGGTAGTGGAATTTTTTTTTTTTTTTTTTACGTTTTTCGTACTATATTTCGTGTTTCGCTACCCCTGAAACAAATTTTCGCTACCACTAAATAAATTTGACAAGACCCATATCATTCTTTAAAAAAACTCCAAAAAACTCTAAGGCCCAATCCCACTAAATGTTTAAAAATAACTCTAAGGCCCAATCCCACTAAATGTCCAAAAGTTAATATTGTCATAGTTATGTCAATTTTAAATACTGAAAATACTATTTATCTTTGATTTAATATTTAATTTACTAAATTACCCTTCTTACCTAAACATAATAATTGACTCTTCATTCTTTCATTCCAAGATTTCATTTTCGTCTAACCTGTTCATCTGACTTCTAGTCCCACCATTTTTCTCACTACTGATCTTGGTAACAAATTGTAAGTTTCTTTTAGTTGTTTGATAATATATTCTTCTACTCCCACCATTTTGATTTGATTGCTTTATTCATTTCATACGAATACATTGTCTATTCAAGATATTCATGTTTCTTTTAGTTTATTTCATTCTAACATATCAACTGATATTGTTGTGGTTGTTGTATGTTTCTTTTAGTTGTTTGATAATATATTCTTGATGATTTCAAACTTTCAAGTCTATTTAATAATTTATTAATTTGCATTTTTAGTATTAGGGACTTAGGGTTAATTTTGGTTGTGATTTCAGATTAGTGATTAGATTAGGAATTAAGGGTTGATTTTTGAAAGTCTAGACAAGTTAGTAAGTTACTGATTAGATTGTGGTTCAATTTTATACAGGGACTTGATTTTTGAAAGTTAAAACATGAAAAAACAAGTGCATATTGGCAATTTCTTTAAAAGAAAATTTCAAGAGGATGATGTTGGTTCTAATAATGTTGATGATATTGGTTCAACTCCTTCGGGTTCAATTCCTTCGGGCTCAATTCCTTCGGGTTCGATTCCAAATGGATTTGATTTGAATGATCTACCTTCGGACCCTTTTGATAGACCACCGATTGCTAGTTATCATCCTAATCAAGTGGATGATATAAGAAGACACTATCTTGTTAAAAAAGCTTTTCAACCACGAAATCATAAATTTCCAACCAAAATGTATGGTAAAGATAAGAGACGTTTTGTTGTACAATGGTTTGATACATACCCGTGGTTAGAGTATAGTGTTAAATCAGACAAAGCCTATTGCTTATATTGTTATTTATTTAAAGAAAAAGTTGGCAATCAAGGTGGAAGAGATGTTTTTTCAAGTGAAGGCTTTTGTAGTTGGAGTAAATCAAATGCCTTAAAAGATCATGTTGGGTCAGTTAATAGTCATCATAATAAGGCGATGAAAAAATGTGAGGATCTCTTGAAACAAAAGCAAGCCATTGATGTGAAGCTAAAATTTATAAGTGAACAAGAAAAGGTTGCAAATCGGTACATATTATTAGGATCTGTTATTAGTGCTAGACACTGCCTAGAGAATAGATTACCATTTAGAGGTCATGATGAATCGGAGAGTTCTCGTTCTAAGGGATGTTTTCTTTCAAATTTAAAGTTGGTTAGTGAGATGAACCCGGAGATTGGTAAGTATACATTGGGGAATGCAAAGAAGAATAATAAGTTGACGTCTCCACCAATACAAAAGGACATTATTGACTGCTTTGCGAAAGAGGTAAGTAAAAGGATTTGTGATGAACTTAAAGATAATGTGTTTGGTATGTTAGTGGATGAGTCTAGTGACGTATCTTTAAAGGAACAAATGTCTGTTGTTTTGAGATATGTTGACAAACTCGGAGTTCTTAAAGAGAGTTTTATTGGAATTGCTCATGTGAAAAATACATCTTCTTCTACTCTAAAACAAGCCATTGTTTCTATGTTAGCAAATAACCAGTTGAGCATATCACAAGTAAGTATTAAGTTTGTATCTTAAATCTTTCAACTATGTTAAAGTCTATTGCTTATGTTGTTAATTGTTTATTATTATTTTAAACAGGTTAGGGGTCAAGGTTATGACGGTGCAAGCAATATGCGAGGAGAGTTTAATGGCTTAAAAGCTATGATTTTGAGAGATAATCCATCGGCCCATTATGTACATTGCTTTGCTCATCAACTACAGTTAGTGATTGTGGCGGTTGCAAAAAAGCATGAGGGTGTTAAAGATTTTTATGAATACCTCAGCATGGTTGTTAATACAGTTTCCGCTTCTTGCAAACGAAAAGATATGATACGTGAGGCAAAAAGAAAGAGAGTGGAAGAAGGAATTATTTCAGGTGAAATTAAGACCGGAAAAGGATTAAACCAAGAGAGTTCCCTAAGGCGAGCCGGTGATACAAGATGGGGATCTCATCATGCAACAATCATAAGTGTGCTTAAATTATATCCGGAAGTTGTCGACGTCCTTTGTTATGTTAAAGAGGAAGGAGATAGCATTCAACAACGAACTAGTGCAAAAGGTATTCTATCCTATTTTCAAAAATTTGAGTTCATTTTTTATGCACACTTGATGGAAGAAATTTTAGGCCACACAAATGGTCTCTCAAAACATCTTCAAAAAAAGAGACAAGACTTGTTGGAATTGAGTAGGTTGATTCAAGGAACAAAACTAGCATTGAATGATTTAAGACAAAATGGGTTTGATGACATGTTGAAAAAAGTGACTTCTTTTTGTGAAAAAAATGGTATTACGGTGTTGGATATGATGGAAAGTTATGGTAACCCAAGGAGCCGGAAGAATGTCATTACTAATCGACATCATTTTGAGGTTGAGGTTTTTAATACGGTTTTGGATATGCAAATTCAAGAATTTGGGAACCGGTTCAATGAGGTACCAACTACATTGATAGAAAATATGTCGGGTTTAAATCCTTGTAATGGGTTTTCTAAGTTTGATATATCTAAGATAGTAGCCTTTTGTGAGATGTATCCGGTTGATTTTAATATGAACGATAGGGGGTGTATTTTGGGTGAGCTTAAAGTCTTTTATCACTCGGTAAAGGAAGATGATAGATTTTTGAATTTGGATGGGATTTGTCACCTAGCTCGGGTAATGGTGGATACGGGAAAAAATCTCTCATTTCCTTTATTTTATCGGATTTTGAAGCTTGCATTGGTTTTACCAGTTTCAACCGCAAATCGTTGAAAGATGCTTTTCTAAAATGAAGCTTATTAAAACGGATTTGCGGAATCGAATGGGGGATGAATATTTGAACAATGCTATGGTATGTGCTGTTGAAGGAGAGACATTTGACGAAGTAACGAATGAGGATGTAATGGTTCGTTTTCAAGCTATGAAAGACCGAAAAGGAGATTTTTGAGATCTATTAGGTATTTGTTTTACTTATTTTATTATTGTCTTTTTTTAATTATTTAAATGTACGGTTAAAAAAAATTATGGTTAATTTTTTTTTCCGCTACCCCTGAAGTTTACTCCTGGCTCCGCCACTGTAAAGAAGCCAAGCTAAGGTTTTCCATGATGTCTTTCAGATGATATCATTGCTCTCAGTTGTTGTTAATCTCTTTTGATATTATTTGCTTACTATAATACCGGAACTTTTAGGTTGATATTGATTTTCACACAACAACTTGGATAAGAATATATGGAAAAATTATAAATTTTATTAATTGAATAGCAAAACGACGTCGTTTGCTACAACAAAAACCCGAAGCTGACCCGGTTTCATGTGAGAGAACGTACAGTGTTTTTCCCCTTTTTCTGTCGTTTCCAATTTTGGAAAAAGGCTTAAATTGTCGTTTCGGGTAACAAAGGACCCGGATTACATGACAACCCCTCACATCTGGGCCCAAAAATAAAAAATGAAAACGTTCGAAGCTTCAGGAACACTTCTCATCCATCACCACCGCCTCACTCTGCGTTATAATTTTCCAGAACCTCCCATCCCCATATCAAAACACACACGTGCGCACACACACACACAGAGACATGGGCAGAAATCGCAATAAAAAAACGGTGATTCAACCTAAAACGAAATCATCAGTTTGATGAAGAAGAAGAACCAAATAGTGAATCTTGAAACTGCATGTTTGCATAACTGGATTTGGTAAGTTTATCAACCCTAATTGCATTTGTTTAATTTAGTTAAATTTGGGTTTATTTTGTATAATTAATGGTGAAGTTAATTGAATTATTGGTTTTTCTGACATCCATTTGTGGAAGATGGAAGATATGATTTTGAGTTGCAATTTTATGAATGCTATGTATGTAGTGCGTTTAAGATGTTTGATCTTTTGTCTTTGAAACTGTTTTTATTCTTGATTGTTAGTATGCCGATAATCTGTAGGGAAATCATGTTTGCATCCAAAATCAATGACACCTTTGGCATGGCATCACCAAGACAGTGGTGTTTGCGACCATGATGTGTTACTCGAAGCCATGAAGGGCGTTTATTGAACTGCTTTATGTGTGATATTGAGGTCGCCATGAGTATGAATGAGTCGAGTTAAAAGTGAGATTCGCAGATGTCGCCATGGCGTACTGTTAGGCTTGCGACCATTGCGGTACATCCACGTGTTCCTAATCGCTACCCTATCTCGGGCTAAAAAGTATGATAACGGGACCCATAACCGTTATGAGTTGAAGTAGTATGCACATTGGCACGGCAAATTATCAGATTTGCGACCATGGAAGTTCCACTGTTTTTTATGATCCTTTAACCCACTATCAGGAATGAAGCTTTGGTTGTCTCGCTTTTAGCATACCATGTATGGGTTCAATAAACCTGAAGTCGTAGGCCTGTTGGCGAGGCAAGTTAATAGGCTTGCAGCCATGGCTTATGCGTCCTCTGTTTACCGATCCCGGAAACAGTAATATCTCATATCCCCTCACAAACGGTTGTGCTACCAACAAAACCCATTTTTGCAACGAGAGGTATGGTGGAGAAAAGAATTAGACATGAGTCTTTACATATCGAGATTTTACTGTCTTTTTATACTATACAAACTAAGGCAATGATGATAGTTTTACGCATTTGAAAGTGTCGTTTATGTAACATGCTTATACCGGTATCTTGGCAAGGCAATATGACTTTAATTAAAATTGCAGCCATGGCCGGTATTTGTTACCGTACGGCTATTTTCTGAGGCAAATAAAGTGGGTCGTCGAAGATTGGATCCGTAACTTGGCGTGGCAAGGACCGGATGGCATGATTATGCAACCGTGTTTCTTTGCAGCAATGGCGGACTTTAGATCTTTTTGACCCTATTTGGTTTTAAAATCTGAGCCTAATAAATGAAAGGTTTAGCAGGTTAAAGCAACCTTTATCAAATTTTCTTAATCCCAGGTTTTTGGTCAGTCTAGATCTTGAGGTTCTTAAATAATGTTAGTACCGCCTGACGCGTTGCATTTTATGCATGGTAAATTGTTGTTGAACTAAAATCCTGGTTTAGATTATGGGGTCAAATTCTTCTTATTTTGTGTTTCCTATAGGCGATGAAGATGCTATTACTTTTGTGCCTTTGCTGGACTATAATGGGTGAGAGCAACCCGTATTTTGGCGGGGCAGCATAACCTCAGTTGTGTTTGCAGCCATAGCGGGCACGGATACCCTTTTCTCCAGTACAATGCTCGCAAATCTGAGCCGAACGGTTTCAGAGTTCGAAAAAATAAGGCTTTTTTTATAGATTTTACGACCTTTATAAGTTTATTCTGATTTCAAGTTTGAGTTTTTGGAACGGTGACGAATGGTTATGGTTCGAGTTTATTATGATACTGCACATATCACTCCAACGTTAACAAGAGTTGTGTCAGCTTATGGTAATGTTGCTGAAGCTATTGAACACGAGGTGCGATCCAATTGCTGATTCAACTAAAGCCATCTTGATTTGATTCCCCAAATGGTTTATTGTTATATGACTTTGCTTTTGCCAAATGATTTGAAGCTTTAGTGCATTATTTGACAAAAAAATTATCTTCCAACATATACTCCTTTTGACATTATTTCAGGAGAAGTTTAAAACAACAGGACTATGGTGGGATGTACTGTGCTATATAGACAGTCAAGTAAGACAATCTCTTTGGTTTAACAACATATATTTCTTCTTATATGAGGTTGCTACAAGTGTGATTCTTTTCTTTATGTGCAGCTCATCATCTGTATCTGCTAGCATATTTCGTATCTTTGGCAATGGAGTAGCGGAACTTCCTTTAGTAGCAACAAGCAGTGAATGTCAAGGATTGGTAAGCACGAAATATGATTCTTTTTTTAAAATGGCAAAATAGGTGTTTGGGCAAGTTTTGATAATGGGTCAAAATAAGCAATATGGTGTACGCGGTGGATTGATGTAAACATATGTTATCTGATATTTTTTGTTTTTCGATTAAAAATTAAGATGATTTTAATGAATTCCAGCATTTGAATAAGTTGATTTAGGAGTTTTGTTGCAAAAAAAAACACACTTTCTGCGATTCTTAATCCATTTGACCTGTTTTAATTTCTCTTGCAGTTATCATTCTAACCGTTTTGACCCGGTAGAGATACATAACCAGAGTAAACTCCATTTACAAAGAAACGGGTCGAAATTGTCACCTTTGTGGGATTGTGGAGTTTACTTCGTCTAATTTACATTAAATGGGTGTTTGTAGGGTTATTTTCAAGCTCTGTTCTCTTGCATTGAAGAACTTCTAGCTTCTCTAAAAGTCAAGATCCTAGCAGTTACTGATGAAATAGACCAGGTTTGGGTTTGAGAAGATTCCTGATGTAGAGGTTTGCATTTCTATTTGATATTTGCTATATTTTACAGACTAGGTTGATTATTAAAGATAGAGTTAAGACTTAAGATTGATAATCACGTAATCACACACAATTAAGCTCAAGAACCTAAATAAAACAGAACTTGAAAAAAAAATCAAAAACTACATTTACATGATTCAATAATTTGGCTATGTTTAGGGGGGTTTGACTCACGTTTTATAAATTTTTACGTGATATCGAATAATCGGCTGTAACAAAATGGGGCACCGGCAGTAGTGCTTAGATATGATTATGCTGTTAGAAATTAGATGTTAAGCTTGCACATATCAAGAGTGTTTGGAGATATCTATTTATCAATGCATTTACATGATAAATGACCATAATCAGGTAACCAGAAACACAACTATTGCAGCAACCTTTTAAAAATGATTATCCAAAAGTGATTTTTGACGTTTAATTCATTAGATGATCTATATCACTTTCATTGTACTCAATAATAATAGAAATGATTATCTCCGACTTGAAATCACAATTATCAGTCAGTTTACTTTTTTAATGCAATGCCAAACACCCCCCTAAAATGTGTTGGCAGTTGCAACACTCTTCTTTTTTTGGTTCTGTAAAAAATACTGTATTTTCTTTGTTTCTCATTACTGTTTACCACTTGAAGTTAAAGGAGTATAGAAAGAATTATCAGTTGATATTTTTTTTTTTTTTGCATTGGCCATGTTGCAAAATAATGGCTGCACTATTTGACTGACTTATTGAGGACATGAAGTTAATTGGCCAATATTAATAAGTGCCATCAATTGTTTTAGCTTTGTATAATCTCTTTATATACAAGTTCATTTAAAAAAGGTATCAATATATGCTGATTCGAACTTAGTGGTATGATGACCAGAGGATATAAGGGATAGACAAATTATTACATAAATGTGGAGCTTCAAGTCATTAATATATGTGGGGCTTAAAAATATATTTACAATTTTTAAAAGGCATTATGTTCTTATGCTTTATGAAACATAACCTTACATGGGTGTCTTAACTCTTAGCAACGCGTGTTCATCATAAAAAGTATGTACATGAACTTAAAATGAAAAACTATTATGTTTTGGGCATGCTTCTACATCAATAGTTAATTCCTGAATGCAATTGTATAATCATATGATCTCTAACATATGATATATACTTATATAGTAACCTGGACCAATACCATCAATTGTTTTCGATAATGGGACTAGCGAATGGTTGACATGACAAAATGATCGTTTTTTTGCTTGCCAACTTAAGGCGCATTTGCTAGAAAAGTTGTGTTAATGGCAGGTGTTGTGCATACAAAAAATTCTTGCCTTATAATTTTGCGTAAACAATCTTTCTTCTTATAGATATAAATATAAGATACTTTTTTTATAAATATTTCTTATTAAACATCCTATGTCTCATACTGCTTTGACATAATTTTAAATGTCTACCATACGCTCAGGTTAGGCGGGACCGCCGAGAAGTACCAAACCAAGCCGGAAGTTGGAAGCAGCCATCTAGCCACAATGCTAAACAGGCAAAGCATGACTGGCGCCATAAGCACAACTCCCGGGCATTCTGAAATTATGATGCAACATATCAGTATAGTAAACGTAAAAGGGAAACCTCTTATGTGGTGTATGTGACGTTCGCGGGTAAAGCACCTGTAATATGTACAGTAAGTTAACTAAGTTTACATAAAGATTTTTGCACACTTTGTAAAGATTTTTGCACACAATTTAAACACCACACATATAACATAAAAATAAAAGCAAAGAACCCGCTGCAACGCGCGGGTGCATCATTCTCGTTTTAATTAAAGATCATATATTTGCTGGGAAATATGGAATTTATAGCCATATTACAGAAGAGTAAATTGATCAAACAAAGCATGGTGAATACTAAACAAGTGGGTGTATGGATCAATACAATGTTCATGTTAAGTCATAAAAATGGAGTCTCGCATATTCGATTATCATGTGAGGTTTTTTTTCTTTTCATAATACATTTTTGGGCAAATGACAAAAAAATACACTGAACTTGACACTTCTTGTGATTGTGTGTAGCCAACTATTTTTTTTCTTATTGTGTGTACTGAACTTTAAATTTCCGATCATTGTGTGTATTTTGTGACCATTTTACCCTTCACTTTTTAAAATTTTAAAGGGTAAAATGGTAATTTTACATGGCTGAAAAGTTACAAAATACACACAATGATCGAAAATTGAAAGTTCAGTACACACAATAAGAAAAAAAATAGTTTGCTACATATAATCACAACAAGTGTCAAGTTCGATGCATTTTTTTATCATTTACCCTACATTTTTTTCTTTTGTTTTCAAATTCAGATACCAAAAGATAAGTCCGTACTTGTCAAAATCAAGCATCAAAATAAACTGTAAAAAAAGGTTGTGATCATAACAAGGTAAGAAACCAATGTTTTCAAAACTCGATCGATCTAGCCGGTTCAACCGGTCGGACCGGTGCTCGGCCATAAAAACGGGTAAAAAAACCCGGGTTTCTAAAACCAGGTTTACCGGTTAAACACGCCGGGTTTTGAGTGAACCGGGTCAACCCGGGTCTTGAAACCCGACCGGGTTTGGTATTTTTCAAAATTTTTTTTATAAAAACCGGGCTGACCCGGTGGTCGAAACGATTAACCCGGTCGGAAGAAAAAAATAATAACCAAAAAACTAAGTTGACTTGGAAGTTGAACCGGTGCCCAATAACTCGACCGGGTCGATTAAAACCTCGATTTTATAACATTGTAAAAAACTATGTCAACAAGCCATGAACTCTATTTGAGAGGAGTATTAACTATTATTACAATCTTAATACAAAAAGATGATAAATGTAATTTATGAAAATATTCGTGGTTGTGCCGTGTGCGTAGTCAGTACTATATTGAGTGATCCACGCTCAACAGTTATAAAGTTGGTCACATTTTGTCAAGATAAGGCAATAAGCAAAGAGTACTTATACTTACATCATATTTTTTTATGCATGCATTATAAATTATGTATTATATTTTGTACGGTACAATACTGTAATGCATAAATTGTAATGCATGCATCAAAAGATGTGGTGTGAGTATCACCCCCATAAGCAAAAGTCAACATATTTTACACATATTACAGTGATTAAGTCGTAGATTAGCAATGTATTTTGTAAAATGTCTCGTTTTGGTACGTGTATTTTTTTTAAGATGTAAAATAACAATGTATTTTTTCAAAGTGTCATGTTTGGTACGTATACTTTTTTTTTTTAACTTTGTATAAGTTGTAGAATAGGAATACACTTTCCATAAATGTTTCAACACGTACCAAATTGGAACATGTATGAAAATTACATTGTTATTCTACAACTTAAACAAAGTTAAAAAAAAAGAAAAAAAAAAAGTACACGTATCAAATTGAAATACATTAAAAAAATACATTGATATTTTATAACTTAGAAAAAATACATGTATCAAAACGAGACACTTTAAAAAATACATAAATATATTCTACAACTTAATCCCTTACACAATAGTTTAGACACAAGAAAGTGAGGTGATATGATGACTCGTAATGTTGTCTTGAAAACAATGTGATACAGTAAATAAATATCGAGTCGAGAGTGGTGATGTGAGACGAAGAGTAGTGATATATATAGAAGAATAAAAAAATTCATCCATATAGTTGTGTTGTAATTGTATATGTTAAAGTTTGTGGCTATATTTACATACTATTGTTTGTGTTTTATTATTACTATTTAATTTAGGTGCTCAATACGATTGTTTCATTTCACACAACGTTATCGTGATTCTTTACATAGTTTTTTTTTTTGAACTATGTGATTCTTTACATAGTTAAAACTTCACTAGTGCAAAGATATATAGATACTCATCCACAACCACATATCCACAAACGCATGCTAAACACATTCATATCACCACCACCTACCTCATTCCTTTTTGACTATTGACTACCAGTCCACCACTAGCTACTCTTTCAGATCTCCTTCATTTCGTATCATTTTGTAACCCAAATTTCGCCCTTTTTTTGATAAAGATAGAAACATGAAGTTTTCACCTGACGAATTTGCTCACCTAAAAATACCCCTTAAAAATGTCCTGATAGCCACCAACAACTTTGCTGACGGAAATTTCATCGGCACAGGTGGAATTGGAAATTCTTACAAGGGACAGCTCTTGTGGTCCGGTGAGTTGATTGAAATCGATGCTGAGAGGTTAAATAAAGACTTGGAGGATGGAGAACAATTGTTTTGGACGGAGATTTCGATGCTGTCAAGTCTCAAGCATAAAAATGCGGTTACTCTTGTTGGGTTTTGTGATGAGAATGATGAGAAGATCATCATTATCAAGCTTAAGACCAGGGGAAGTCTCTGCTACTTACTGAGTGACCCGATGTTGTTGACATGGGTGCGAAGATTGGAGATATCTGTCGGTGTTGCGCAAGCGTTGAGCTACATTCATTATGACGAGCCACGTGACTTTAGCGTAATACATCGGGACATCACCAGCTACACAGTTCTATTAAATGATAATTGGAATCCCAAATTATCAGCTTTTCAAATTTCCATGAAGATTGACGCATCTCAGAGGCATGATTCATTCCATGTTGATAAAATTTGGGGAAGGGAGGGGTATAAAGACCCGACATATATTGAGACTAAAACTGCACACCACAAGTCAGATATCTACTCCTTTGGGATAGTTTTGTTTGAACTACTGTGTGGTAGGAAATGGGTAAGTGATGAACAAGATAATAAGTATTTGGCTCCGCTAGCCATTTCTCATTATAGAGAGAAAACATTGTATGATGTAATTGATCCAGATCTATGGCGACAAATGGATCCGCAGTCATTCAACATTTTTGCAGAAACGGCGTATGACTGCCTAAATGAAGAACGAACTCAACGGCCAAATATTGATGACATTGTCACTAGACTTGAAAAAGCTTTGAGTCTTCAATTGAAACGTGAAAATGCTGTAAGACTTTTTTTTTCCTCTTTCATCTTTTATCGCTGTAAATACTCTATATTTATTGATCTACTTATTACTGTATCAAATTATTTGTTGTAATTGTTTTTCCCTAAATGTTTGTCCATTTTTTTTAATCTTAGTCTCAAAATAATTGTTTACTTACATTTCAACAAATCAAATACATTAATGTATAGAGGTGATATTTAATTGATAGACAATACACGCAATTATTTTAATACGGAGAAAACATTTTTGTTTTTTCTCTTTCATCCAATAATGCAAATTTTTTTACTCTGGTTGTTGGTAACTCAATGTAATTATTACAAGAGAGAAAGTCACCTGTAGAGTTTGGAATAAACATTTTGGCATGTAATATTTCTCTTTAAAAAAAAAGAAAAAAAAAGTTTTGTTATTGAATCTTATCTACTAATTATATTCTAAATTAGGGGTATGTGACCCGACCAGAAACTGATTAAGCCTATGCGGGTCGAGTTACTTTGGTAAAAAAAAAATTATTCGGGTCAACCGAGTACTAAATAAGGCAGATACTGGTTGAAAAAGTTTAGCTAACACGGGTTCGAGTTGACCCGTTTGAGCCGAATAATGGGCGTTTTTTTTCAAATCTTTTTTTGGATAATTTTTTTTTATAAATTATCTATCTAATAAGAACAAATGGACAATTTTATGATCATTTCACTCAAATTCGGGTTGACCTGAACCCGAATGGACCCGATCCGAACCAGACTAACCCAAGTTTAAATAGGGGTCGGGGTCGGGTATGGTATTTTACACTCGACCCAACTTTGACCCGACTCGAATTGACTCGAACCTGACCAACTCGACCCGAATAGCGCCCCTAAAAAGGAGAAATTGCAAACATCTTGTGGTAGTAAGTAAGTCGATGATATTTGTCAAAACAAAAAAATTCAAGGAGTAGATTCTAAAAAGGAGAAATTGCATAAACTATAAATTTTTACATATCTGTCAGCTAAGAAATATACCACATGGGTAGATTATGCTATCATGTTTAAACTCTTCACATTATGAATCTGCACACTTGACAGGGAGCAGTAAGCTTCATATCTGCATGCGTTGAATCCCATGCCACAAAAAATATAAAAAGACTGGACCCAAAGTATAAAAAGATTGGCGGTGTGACCCACAAGTCAGTTAATTATTCATTTGGTGGTGTATTACTCGGGGCCTTGAGCAGAACGAGTGCAGTTCTTCCGTATGAAGAGTTGGGAGAGGGGTTAATAAGTCAACTGAAAAAATCATTTAAAATCTTCTCACAAACAGCAGATCATCCATATATAGATCAGGTTGTCAACAGATATGAGAAAGCGTCGAGGCTGCAATCAATATATGAAAATCCGGTAAGAAAATCAACTTGCTTATCAACTTCATGTGGATAACTGTCTTATTTATCTACTGATTGTTTCCTATTCTTTTGCAAATTTTGTTTTAGGAACTTCCAAGGAATGCAGTTGACGGTACATCATCTAATCACCAGAGGGTAATTAATTTCTTTGTACTTTTAGTTTGAGGCTGGTGTCACATTTTCTTAACGCTGACAGTCTAGAATGATAACTGCCGTGATAACAAGTTTCTTAAATATGGGCAGTTTTATGTTTTAAACATGTACACATCTAAAGCACCTTTAACACCCACCCGCAACTTATATGTTCACACCTTTAACACCCAACTCTCCCCTTCAATTGCTTTCAAGCCACCAACCACTTACTGGCAACGACACGATCAACACCCAAAATAAGAAAATAAAACACCATCTGCACCAAAACATGCACCACTGACAGAACACACAATCACACTCTCAAATCAATTTCAAGCAAAACAACCATAACTGATATCCAAGACTACGTAATCCATTGGCCAAGAATCAATTGGGAATGTTGAATTTAAGCGATACAATAATTTCTTACTCCAATGTGTGTATTGAAATCACAATAAGTAAAGATTCTGAATCTGTCCTCATTCAATAATTTATGTCGGTACATTGTTGCTTTTGGATGTTCCCATATTCAGATATTCTAAATATTTCTTCCAATTATAAAAACATTATTTCACTCATGTATCTTACTAGTTTTTTTGGGGCGCAGCATAACTCCACAATGTTGCAGTGGAAGAACTTGGAACACCTGAAGATTGAACTTAATGATATAGAGTTGGCTACAAAAAATTTTGACGACAAATATTGTATTGGGTCAGGTGGATCTGGTATTGTATACAAGGCACAACTCGAACATTTTGATAGCAGTAATTCATCTTCCATAGAAGGGAAGAATAAATGTGAGCTTCCCAAGAAGTGCAGCATGGTAGCCATAAAACGCATTCACAATCGAGATGGAGAACAAGGGTTCATAGCAGAAATTGAATTTCTGACTAGCTGTAAACATGAGAATATAATCTCTCTTCTTGGTTTTTGTGATGAAGATCGTGATCACCCGATCCTTGTCTATGAGCTTGCTTCTAAAGGAAGTCTCGATGACTATTTGGACAGTGATGAAATGACTAATTTTACTTGGGTGCGACGTCTAAAAATATGTCTTGATATTGCACATGGCATGAATTACATTCACACCAACACAGATCAAGACAAACAAAGGATAATACACCGTGACATCAAGAGCGCGAATATTCTATTGGCCGATAACTGGGATGCAAAGATTTCTGACTTTGGGCTCTCCTTAATCTACCCAGCAGATCTAGACACCGACACTCTCAAAATCTATGAGATTGCAGGTACAGAAATGTATACAGATCCAGAATATATAGAGTACGGAAGAATAAGTACAAAATCAGACATTTACTCTTTTGGAGTAGTGTTGCTCGAGATCTTGGCCGGGAGCGTGGCCTATGATTCTGTATACACCAAGGCGAATGAGAAGGGGATTGCACATATTGCACGACATCATTTTGAGAAAGGAACACTTATGGAAATTGTTGATCCCAAAATAAAGGAAGAAAGCGCTCGACATGTCTTTTCTCTAATTAGTAAAGGACCCAGTGACGAGTCTTTGGACATATTTACAAAAATCGCATTTCGATGTCTAGCAATGACTCAAGTCGAACGCCCATCAATGGATGTTGTCATCAACGAACTTAAAAAGGCGTTATACTGTCAGGTAAGTCAATGCTTTAAAGAATATATAACTTTGAGTAATATACGCAGATGTCCATGTGGTATTATTTCAAATTAAAAATAGGAATTTTTCTTAATTATCTTTTTTACTTTTGACACCTATATTTCAAGTCAGTAACACAAGTAATCCCTAATCCTGTTGTATATTAAAATATTGCTACAACCACACAATATTCACACAGTGAGTTGCATGTTAATTTGTACACTTACATACAAGAGAAGAATGTAAATGAGTTTTTTTTTTGGCTTATAACTTTATGTCAACTCATTATGTGAAACTTTTAAAGTTTTTTTATTTATTTATAAGGATGATAATATTTATAAATAAAAACAATATATAATATATTGTGGTATTTAAAAAAATAATAAAGTCTATAGAGTATAAAATATAAGTGGGTATTTGTTAAATTAAAAACATTATTAATAAACATAAAAAATGATAAGCTTTATAATTTAGTTAAAAGTCAACAAATAAAGTTTTTTTTATTAACCTTTTTCTTATTTTATTTTATTTACAAAATTGACACCCTAGGTTGCACGGACACGCCTAAAAACTCGAAGTGTCGGTGTCGGACACGTGTCGGACACGGACACGGCTCGGACACGTGTCGGACACGCACGTGCCGTGTCCCACGTGCGATCTGAGATGGACACGTTTGTGGACACGGGGCAGACACGGATTATCAATTAATAAGAAAAAAATACCCAAAAGTCTGTCTCTTTCTCTCAGCTATCCAAAGGACCAAAAGCACGACTCTTTCAATCTTCAATTGGACGATCTATCAGATGATTCACATCAGATGATAGATCTATCAGGGATTTTGATTTGGGAATTCCGAATTAGGGTTTTTGATTTGTTGAATTAGGGATTTTGATTTGTTGAAATAGGGAAACGATCGATCAGTTGTGTAAATGTGAGATTTGTTGATTTTGATTTGTTGAATTCACTATGTGATGGTGAGTGCTGAGTGGTGACAGAAAGTTGTGTAAATATAGGACACTTTTATAGTTTTATATTAGTAGACTCTTTTCTAGTAATAGACTAAGTATGTATATTCTTTGTAGTTTATTAATACACTTTGTTATGAAATATGACTTATGATTTATGAATTATGACTTTATGAATGTACTCTTAAATTTGGCTATGAAACATGGTACTTCATTTGATTTTAATGTTTTATACATGTTTATATATATATATATATATATATATATATATATATATATATATATATATATATATATATATATAAAATTCCCGTGTCCACGCCGTGTCCGTGTCCTATATTTTTAGATTTTGCCGTATCGCCGTGTCCGTGTCCGTGTCAGTGTCCGTGTCCGTGTCCGTGTCCGTGCAACCTAGTTGACACCTATATGGCTATATATTTATTCTTATTTTTGCCATGCACGATTTTTTTAAAGTTTGACTAAAGGAAACTAAATTTTGACTTTTAATTGGTAAGATGAATATTTTATTTTCGAATGGAGATCTATCATTGATCCAATTTCAGTTAATTCAAAATTTTTTTGACACTTTTTGGAGATTTCTTGTATATATAAGAGATATTAAAAAGTTTATTTAGTCAAGCACATTGTGTTGAAACTTATATCATAAGATTGAACTATTTGGTATAAAATTTGATTAGTTTTCATTTCTTGACAATTAATTGTACTGTTTGTATAATTAAATTTTGAGAATATAATATATTCTTAGAAGAACTTAACAAAAGATATAGCAAACTTACTATATAAATATACAAGCAAAAGGTGAGGTATTGTGTTATAAGTAAGAATGTTGTCTTTACCTGTAACACAAATTCTTTAAAGTAATTCAAAACAATATTCCTTATAACTTGGGGTTAGTGGTACACCTGAGACTCACAAAGTTTTTGTTTTATGACTTCAAAAAAAAGATTCAACATTTTTTTATTAAATTAAAAATGAAATTATATTAAAAGTAAATAGTGCATTAAGAATTACAGTAAAAAGATAAAAGTGCAAATAAAGAAAATACATATTTTAACCCAATATCAATACATAATGCATACACGCATCACTTTTGTATTATTTCAATATCGTCTCACATCCTTTTGTAACCAAAAACTTCCTTTTTGGTAACTCACAGTTTACTTGATAATTAAACAGATAATGTCTTTGTCTAGCAACGACTTTGCTCACTTATATATTCCTGTTGAGGTTATACGATCCGCTACCAACAACTTTGCTGATGAAAATCTCACCCGCAAAGATGGATTTGCAAATGAATACAAGGGACAGATCTTGTGGTCTGGTAAGATGATTAATATCGCTGCGCGGAGGTTAAATAAAGAATGGGAAGGAGGAGAACAACAGTTTTGGATGGAGCTTTCCATGCTATATAATCTCAAGCATAAAAACCTGGTTTCATTAGTCGGGCTTTGTGATGAAAATGGTGAAAAGATCATAGTTAACAAGCATCAGACCAGGGGAAGTCTCAGGGACTATCTAAGTGACCCGACGCTGACATGGGTGCGAAGATTGGAGATATCTGTCGGTCTTGCGCATGCATTAAGCTACATTCATTATGATGAGTCACGTGAATTTAGCTTAATACATCGGGACATCAAAAGCTACTCAGTTCTATTAAATGATAATTGGGAACCCAAGTTATGTGATTTTGAGCTTTCCATGAAGATTAAGTCATCTCAAAGGCACCTTTCATTCAATGATACTCTTTGTGGTACGAAGGGGTATACAGACCCAGCATATATAAATACTCACAGTGTGAGCCACAAGTCAGATTTGTACTCATTTGGGATAGTATTGTTTGAACTACTGTGTAGTAGGAAATCAGTATCTGACTACGGCGATAATAAGTATTTAGCTCCGGTGGCCACTTTCCATTACAAAAAGAAAATACTCGATGATATAATTGATCTGGGTTTATGGAAACAAATAAGTCCGCAATCACTCAATGTTTTTGCTGATACAGCGTATGCGTGTCTGAATGAAGAACCATCTCAACGCCCAAATATAGGTGAGATTGTTACAAGACTTGAGAACGCGTTGAAACTTCAACTGGAATGTCAAAAAATGGTAAGACGGTTTATCTTTTTCATCTTTTAATTTTATCATAGCAAGTACTCAATATTTATTATTCTTGATTAATAATAATTACTTATTAGTGTATTATGATTATGATGTTAAAGGTACACTCCGTAGTTGCAGCCGAAGATGAAGGTGCATCATCCAGTCATGACAAGGTAATTATTTTCTTTTAACTCGTGCTGTAAGGCTACCCCCAATGAGGCTCAATCTCTGTCGATCGAGGCACTAGAACGATCGATTGGGTGTCGATCGGCTTGATGTGGATTGTATCGATCGCCACATAATTTGCAAGAGTTGGTCGTGTATCCGATCGACATCTCACAAAACAAAAACACACCGCTTTCACTTGCTTTCTTTCTTTTTCTTTTCTTTTTCTTTTTTTTCTTTTTTTTTAAACTTTGGCTGTTAACTAAAATGGAGATGAGAGGTTTTTTTTTGAGATGATGATCTCCTGGGAAGATGATAAGTTATATATAAATATTTTCACTTCAGCCCCTGAAATATTTGCAACTTATCAAACACAATCAAACACTCAAAGTTATGTGTTAAAAATGTTTAAAAAAAATGAAATTTAAAAAAAAAAATGTGTTAAAATTATTACTAATGAAATTTTAGTTTGTTAAAAAAAAAAAAAAAAAAAAAATGATCATGGTCGCCCTTACTGGGGCACCCAATCGCCTGAAGGTCGCTGGAGAGAGAAAGCTGACGTGGCAGGGAAAAAGAGGGGGATTGAATCCCCTTACTGGGGGTAGCCTAAGTCATTGAAATTTAAATACAGACGTCACCAGGAGTTTGGAACAAACATTTTACCAGGAAAGGATAACATATCATTTATTCTCTTTTTGATAAATGCTAAAACTGCGTAAGTAAGTAAACTCACTGAAGTGTTTCATCCTGTGAATCTGCACACATGGTAATTTTTTTCTTGTTTGATACATATAGGGATCAGCGAACTTCGTATCCACACGCGTAGTATCCAGAAAAAAGACAATGTCTTCCCTCAAAGATCTTTCTCACTTAAAACTCAGCGTGCAAGATATGTCATCCACAACCAACGGACTTGCTCCTGAAGATATCATCATAAAATCTGAGCGCAGAATAATTTACAAAGGCCGTCTCTTGCATCCCGAACAGTTTGATATTATTGGAAAGGTTCTCCTTTCTGATTCTGTAAAAGATGAGAGCAAAATGTTTTGGACGGAGATTTTGATGCTTTCTAGTTTGAAACATAAGAATCTGGTGTCTCTAATTGGGTTTTATGATGAGGAGGGTGAGAAGATTATCATATACAGGAGGGAGGCCAATGAAAGTCTCAAAACATCTAGTAACCAGACCCCACATGGATGCAAAGGTTGAAGATATGCGTTTGTGTTGCAAATGCAATGAGTTACATTCATTATGATGCTGGACGCGATTTTAGTGTCATACATTGCAACATCAAGAGCTCGAAAATTTTACTAGATGATAAATGGGAACCCAAGTTATCTGGTTTGAACTTCGTTGAAAATACAGAGCTCGGAGGCATCGTCTTCTCCTTACTCGCGATATTGTTAAGAATTTATATCTGGACCCAAAATATAAAAAGACTGGCGGTGTGACCCACAAGTCCGATGTGTATTCATTCGGTGTTGTATTATTTGAAGTCTTGTGCGGAAGGAGTGCAAATGATATAGATGAGTTGGGAGAGGGGTTATTAAGTCAACTGGCGAAATCTCATTTGGATGATATGATTGATCCGCCTTTACGAAAGCAGATGGACCCAGAATCACTCAGAATCTTCTCAGAGACAGCATATTACTGCTTGAAAGAGGAACGAGCAGATCGACCATACATAAATCAGGTTGTCAAAAGACTCAAGAAAGCGTTGGGACTTCAAAGGGAACATGAAAAACTAGTAAGAAGATCAACTTGTGTATCAACTTTATGTAATAATAATAACTGCTATTATATTACTGTATTAACTTGTTTCCTATTCTTTTGCAAATATTATTTTTAGGAACTTCCAAGAAATGCAATTGATGGTGCATCATCCAGTCATTTGAAGGTAATTCATGATTTTATGTCCTTGAACTCTTACACGAATGGTCCATCCATGTGCATAGGGGTTCTTTACATTTGATCCCTGTTACAAAGAGATTAGACAAGACATATCTGATGTCTCATATTCATAACCCTGGCATGCAGTCTAAAATGATAACGACCATTAACAAGCTAGTCTGTTAAATATTGGGGCAGGTTTTATCGGGTGGTTAGAGATGACCACATCTGTACCCCCTTCAATCTCCTTCCAGCCACCACACGATTGCCACCCAAAAACCAGAAATTAAAACAAGTAAACAACATCTGCGCCAAACTACCATGGACCTGCACACTAGTCACACTCACAAATTACAAATCATTTTTAAGCTTACAATCTAACTGATAGCTAAGCTTACGGAAACCATTGGCTGAGAATAAATAATTGGGGATTTCGAGTTTGTTGTATTACTTAGTACGTTCTATTAGCATCACCATTTGTACATCTATTCTAATTCAATCATTACTAGAAGGGTTCACAATAATGCAAGGCGGAAAACCATGACTATAATATGATTGGAATAAATGAAATAAAAGTTAAAGTTGTAAAAATTTGAATTAAAATAAAATAAACCCACTAAAAATATAAAAACTAAAAACTCATAAAAATATATTAAAATGGATGTTGAATTAAAGAGCATAAAATTTTAGAAAATATGGTGAAATTAGATTATAATATAAATAAGTAGATAAAAAGATATTTTAATTTGAAAATAAAGATGAATTTTTAGTTGAGAAGTGACACATGTCATTTTATAATTGAGCTCCTTATCTTAATTTTTTTGTGGTTAGGAGTTAGCTTGAGTTTGTTAAGAAGTGACACATGTCATCTCATGGAGCTCCTTATCTTAATTTTAAGCCTTCTAAAATTAGAAGGCTTAATTTTTAAGCCTTCTAATTTTAGAAGGCCTAAATGCATTATAAAGTAGTATAGATATAGATATTTAATTACGTTGTCCACAATGTTGCAGTGGAAGAACTTGGAACACTTGAAGATTGCACTTAATGATATCGAGTTGGCAACCGAGAATTTTGCCGACAAATATTGCATTGGGGAAGGCGGATATGGTATGGTATACAAGGCACAACTCGAACATTTTGATAGCAGCAATTCATCGTCGATAGACGGGAAAATAAAATGGTTTTCCCAAGAAACAAAGCACTGTAGCCATAAAACGCATCACCAGTCCAAAAGGAGAACAAGGGTTCAATGTAGAAATTGAAACGCTGACTAGTTGTAAACATGAAAATATAATCTTCTTGGATTTTTGATGAGGGTCCTGATCACATGATCCTTGTCTATGAGCTTGCTTCTAAAGGAAGTCTTGCAGATTATATGTCAAACAATGACAAAATGATTAATCTTACTTGGATGCAACGTTTGAAAATATGTCTTGATATCGCACATGGCTTGAATTACATACACAACAACACAGATCAGGAAAAACATAAGATAATACACCGAGACATCAAGAGCGAGAATATTTTATTGTGCGATAATTGGGAGGCAAAGATTGCTGATTTTGGGCTCTCAAAATTCCACCCAACAAATCAGGAGGCCAGCACTTTCAAACCGATACGTTGCAGGTACAAATATGTATTTGGATCCAGAATATCAAAAGGATGGTGAACTAAATAAGAAATCCGACATTTACTCTTTTGGAGTAGTATTGTTCGAGATCTTGACTGGGAGGTTGGCCTATGATTGTACTTTCACCGACATTATGGGAACGGATTGCACCCATTGTAACGACATCATTTTGAGAAGGGGACACTAATGGAAATTGTTGATCACAAGATAAAGGAAGAAACAGATGAACATGTCTTTTCTCTGAGTAAAGGTCCCAATGAAGAGTCTTTGGACATATTTTCAAAAATTGCATTTCAGTGTCTAGCAGTGACTCAAGTCGAACGTCCATCAATAGATGTTGTCATCAACGAACTTAAAAAAGCGTTATACTGTCAAGTAAGTAATTTATTTAAATTGAACTTTACAATTTATTCATATTCTTCATCGTAATATGTGACATTTCATACATTATACAACGTGTGAATAATTTCATCCTCAAAATTTTACTCAATCTATGATGTTACCATTTAAGTTTTTCCTGACTAAACTTTTGTGACTTATTGTTTTAATATTAACTTAGTGATCAACCATCAGTATACGTAATTTTTTTTCTTTAATTTGATTATGCTACAACCAACCTTGATTTACAATTTAGATATGATGGCAAGTGCCTTTCTAAAATAATAATTTAGATGGCAAGCTGTTGCAATTTGTTTTTGACTTATCAAATCGACTAACTGTCCCATGATTCACAGGAGAACCATAAGGACAGCCTCAAAATTTCACTTGAATACATCAAACTGGCTACAGAAAACTTTAGTCAAGACAGTCTCATTGGAACTGGAGATTCTGGGAATGTATATAGAGGAGTAGCTACTCACGCTGACACTCATGGACATAACATCATTGCTGTCAAGCGGTTGGATTGGAAGTCTCATCAAAGAGAAGCTAAATTTTTGACAGAGCTGGATATTCTTTTGGAGTATAAACATGACAATGTCATTGGTCTTGTGGGCTATTGTGATGAAGAAGAAGAAGAAGAAAAAATTATTGCATATGAGTTCGCATCCAGAGGAAGTCTTGATAGGTACTTGATCGATGTTAGTCTTACGTGGGTGATGCGGCTTAAAATATGCATCGATATTGCAGCCGGGTTGGAGTTCCTCCATAGAACTGCTTCAAGTCAACAAGTGGTGATACATAGAGACATCAGCAGCAGTAACATTCTGCTATTTGATGATTGGAAAGCAAAAATTACTGATTTTGGGCTTTCCTTAGTATGTCCAATAAATCAGGACGGGGACTATGTCATCGACGATGTTACAGCCACAATCGGATATTGTGACCCACTATACTCGACAACAGGCTTCTTAACAAGAGAATCTGATATGTTTTCACTTGGTGCGGTTTTATTTGACATATTGTGCGGGAAATTATCATCTGAAAAACTAGATGACGAATATCAATTTTTACCCTTTTTGGCTAAACACCACTATCAAGTAGGAAAACTTGATAAGTTGGTATTCAAGGGTATCAAAGAACAAATTGTGCCACAGTCATATATTACATTTACAAGGATTGCCCTTCAATGCTTACATCACAGGAGAGAAAGACGGCCAACTGCAGGTGAAGTGATAATACGACTTAAGGAAGCATTGGAATTCCAAGTAAGTTTTTATAATTATTTAATATTTGGCTACAATACATTTCATATACGTATAGAAAGTATATTAGGTATAAATTCATGTGTATCAGGAAATAGATAAACAAAAAAGTTGTACAGTTCTATAAGATGTTGCTAAATCATAAAATAAATTATGAAAGAAAATATGTTGGTTAAAAGACATTTCTTATTTCATCATTAGTAAAAAATAAATAAAAAATAAAAAAAAATAAAATAAAAAAAAAATAAAAAAAAAAAGATGTCAATATGAAAAAGACATGTATTTTTTGTGTTGCCCTTGTTTAATATAAGGACTTCTAGTTTTTTAACGGTTAAAACGTAATTATATGAAATATGAGCTTATTGATTGTTTAATTAATGTATAGGAGGATCATGAGCTATGGGAGCCGAAATTGCCTAAAGACTATAAAGAAATAATCCAGATGTCAAAGTGCCCTGAAATCTATTCTACCATCAAGAAAGAGGATCTTTACAGCATTTTTTGTAAGGGAATCCTACTTCAACAGGACAAAGTGGTAATCAGCTCATTCTCATATATCGGTTATTTTGTGTTTCCTTTTTTTGTTTGTATCTTCTACTTTTTGAGGGATAATTCAAAATAACACATGCATTAACAAATCATTGAAAATGTGTCTGTCTTGTTTTCTGTTTTGTTGTATAACAGTTGTCATTTGATGGTGATGGAAAAAGAAATGAATTGGTATCAGCAAAAACGTTTACATACGTGAACAGTTGTCCACATAAGTGGCGATTTCTTAAAGAATCAAGGTTCCTCTCTCTTTCTCTCTTACCCTGCTAGAATTATATAGGGTTTGGGACATACATGGGACATTAGGCATTTACATGTTTCATGATACAACAAAGTTAATTTTGAGATTGAGTTCTAGTCCACTTTCCGAATAGATTATTTGGCATTTATGTTTGGTCAAAAGAAATACAATATTCAAAAGTAGAAGTGTACATTTGAGGGAATAATGGCTGCATCCTATGACTGTATATTTATAATATGTGCAGGTTTGAGAAAGTAGCGGAGATGTCAGATATTTCCAAATTGAACATCGAAATTGAGACGATTACACTCAATTGTTATCTCCAAATATTGTTTATGGGATCTATTTAGTCTTCAAACTCCGTGATTCAAGAAAATTTTCAACTAAACCGATGTATGTTAACCTAAAGTATAGGAAGGGGAGCGAAACTCTACAAGCGTATTTTGCAACACAGAGAGAAAACTGGCCTGGATGATGATTGAGTCTGCACTTCATTCTTGAATCGAAGATGTCGTTTTTAAGTTTCTACTAGAGAGCTTTTCATCGTATTATTGTGGAGATGGTGCTATTTATGTTGAAGGCATTGAATTCCGAGCCATTGACAAAGTAAGTTTGGCAATATCCCTTGGCTCATTCCTCCTATCTTCTGTAAATATGGTTGTATAAGAGCACAAGGTGTCATAACAAGGCTTAACTTCGTCGTCGCGCCACCTCAGCGCCACATCAGCATCCCATTTTCACACAACTAACCACAACAAACCCCCTCCTCACTCATAACAAACCTCAACCTCTTCATTTGGGCCCCACCACTACCACTTTATTTTTTTTATTCAATTTTCATTTCCAAATAAACTAAATAAATTCATTTCATTCAAATTAAAAATACAAAACATAAAAAAACAACACTTACAAATAAAAACGATACGAAAAAAAAAAACGACACGGGTAAAAAAAAATACAACACACGGGTAAAAAAAATACAATACTACTCGTCATGGATTTGATGATATTTCTTGACTAGGACGTTCGCTTTGCGGATGATTTCCTCGCTTAGGGTCGATTGGTACTGGATCTATCATGAGAAAATCCATCTCATCTTCTCTTGCTACGCGCTTTTTTTCCTTCTCCCGTAACAAGCCCTTTGAGCATCGGCTTTTTGAGCATATATTTCGGATATATGTCCCCAAAAACTACTCGTTTGACTTCCACCGGAGCTTGCAGCGCTTGACGTTGAAGTCGACTTATGTTTCTTTCCGGCTCGTTTGCATCCATCTCTTTCGGGAGGTCGTTTGTCCGGCCCAAATATATCCTCGAGACATGTAATGTCAATAGGATCTTCGGCATCCCACTTGGGATAATTTTTCAAAAAGTTCCCAACATTTTTCATACAAAAACTCCTCCCACCAAAACGCCGCAGCATAAAGTTAACTTTGGCATTCTCGACATAATCTTGATCATTTTCACCACTCGATTTGAAGATGTTTGTAAATAGCGTTGAACTTCTGGCAATCACCGTTAATCCTTGTCCATTTACCCGTTATCATGTTCTTGCCACGCTGGTTATCGGTTGTCTTATAATTGAACATTTCGAGAATGTCGTTCCAAAAGTACTCCTCCGGACGGTCATTGCCCATATCTTTATCTTGGGAAATTTCTATCCAACATTGCGCAAGTAACATTTCTTCAGACTTGGTCCACTTCCTCCTGTCTGCTTGTGCTATGACTTCAACATTCGTCATCGTCCTGTCGAATCTCAAAGCAATTTTTTTGCCTTTCGACTTTTGCCCCTGCCTTTTGACGGTTCACGTGCTTTTGGAACTTTGAATTGTGAACCGGTCGGTTGTGATTCCATTTGGGGCAATTGTGGAGACTGGGACGGGTTAAAAAATTGTGGAGATTGTGACGGGTTAAAAAACTGCGGTGATTGAAATCGGTTGGGGTAATTTGCGAAACTTTGTTGAAACTGATATTGTTGGTTAAGAAAGATTTCTTGTGGAGACGGGTTGGAATTGGTCGAAGAAGGGGTAGACGGGTTTGAAGAACCTCCCTATTGTTGTGCGTTTGAGTTAAGTAGATTTGTGAAGTATCCTCCGTCATGTGGGTTTTGAGACATTGTGTAAAATGATATTGTTGGTTAAGAAAGATTTGTTATGTATTTTGGGTTTGAAGATGTGTAAAATGATGAAGATGAAGATAGTTTATATAGGAGTGGTGGGTTTTTAAAAAAAAAAAAAAAAAAAAAAAAAAAAAAGTTAACGTTTGAAAAAAAAAAGTTTATGTTAAAAATTAAGTTTACGTTATAACGTAAACTTTGCTGCTTTTGTGTCAGAAACTAAGCTCGTCGTCCCCATGATTTTGTTGTCCACGGCGAGCCACAACGAGGGAGGTCGGTGTGGCGGCGAGCGACGGCGGACCTCCACGTCACCCACGGCAAGCCACAACCAACTCCACACCTTGTGCTCTAAAGGGGTTGGATTATGGCAAAAAAAGTTTAAAAAAATCATGTTCTATGTTGTATATCTAACATGATTGGTACACAGGTGAAACAGGATGATATCGGATATTTTAAGGAAGTCCAACAAGTAATGAAATCAAACTTCAATGTGGATCACGTGCAACAACTGCCAACTGAAGGAATATTTGAAATACACAACAATCATGATGAGTTGTTCTGGTTGGGCGAAGTAAATGGAAAGAAACTTCTTGTGCTTTCGGCAACGGCATTTTCTGAAGTGGATCTTTTTACTTCAAAACCATCAGCTCACTCTAGGTTTGCTTTATATTTGAGCTAAATTTGTTACAGTATTCTTCAACCGCTAATCTTTTTTCAAATTGTACATTCACAATGCACTTATCTATACTTCTACAAATATTTTAACACGTCTCAGGAAGAACTAGGTTTGATAATTATTGGTCGTAAACTTCTTTGTTGTATACTGAAGAATTGTTGAATATATGGTTGACAAAAGTTTTACTTCTTTGTGTCTCGAAATCTTACTATGTTTCTATGGTATTTAATCAAGTTATATATGATACATGCAGATTTCAAGAGGTGATTGAGCTTTTGCCACAACAAGTATTTTATATCAACTGTACGATTAGAAGTCAAATGTTGTCACTGGATACAGAATACGTGTGTTACCTGGTTTTCAAGATTTCAGAAGAATATCAAGGGCTGCATAATCCGGTGAGAGTACGAGATTTACTCCGTGAAGAAAACGAAGAGACGGAATTTTTCATTTATCTTATAACCCCAAGTCAGTTTAATATTCATGATTTTAGTGGGGTTCCAAAACAAAGGGAAGATGGATGGATGGAGATTCAACTGTGGAAATTTAACTCCACCCATGAACTCAAGGATGACTCCCTTTCTATTAACATGAAATTTACAAGTCTCGAAGGGATGTTGTCTGGCCTCATTGTATGTGGCCTCGAGTTTCGGCCAATGTAAAAGAACTTTTCCTGTATTTATTAGAATGTGTTTATATTTAGTATCAGTGAAAAGCTCTTATAGTACATACCAAGTATTTTACAAGACCGCGCTTCACTGCGGGTGAATGAAGCTTCTGCTTTTCGTCTATTGATTTTTAAGACGTAAGTAATCAAAAGATTACGTAAAAAAGAACTGTTGTGTTTAGATCGAACTTACATTATAATTAGTTTCTACTTTTACTTCTACCTATTATATACGGACTTAGTTAATTTAAGAGTATACATCAAAATAAAATAGTTAGTTAGAATTATTAAAAGGACTACACAAACAATCTTATAAAAAGGTGTCAAATTTCTATCATAATTTATACAAAACTAAAATACTAAAGATTAATAACAGTTTATAAAAAACGCTACTGTTTTCTCACTTAGTCACTTTTTTAAAAAATTTAAAGTTATCATTATTGTTGTATTTGATTAAGAAGATAACTAATGGGAAGGCTTGATTTTCAAATTGAGCGAGTCTTCTGATTGGCCAATATAATGTTGGTAATTAGTGTTATCAACTATTTTAGGTGATTGTGTTTTACTTGAGACCAACGGGCCTTATACAAGTTTAGCTCAAGATCGATGAGTTAGGAGGTGAAGAGTGCACACTCGTTATAGTTAGCTTGATACCGCCACGATAAAGACGCGGGGGTCAAGGGGCATCACCCCTAAACATTTTTTTTCTAATCGTTCTTAACAGTTTTACCGCCAAAACCCAACAGATGCATCTTTTACCAACCAACACAATGGTTGGTAGATGGCAATTCTGATCCAATTCACCAGACATGGATCGTTTTGGGTTAGTTTTGTTTCTTACCTTGTAACGTTAAAATTTTGAAGCTGTACTATAACGAATGAATGTGGTAGATCGTACAGGTCATTATTATATTTTTAATTGAACCCGACCCAACCTAGTAATGACCCGTTTCTCAAAAGTAACTTGACTCGCCTTTTTTTCCACCTATAGCATCTCAAGAGAACTAGTTCTTGTCCCAAAACAACTCATTTAAAAACACTCAAAACTATTATAATGTTTCTATCTGATACTGCAAACAAAATCAGTTGCATATACTGTTAAAATGATATCAAAACAACAACAACAACAACAACTTCTTAATCATCCAACCAACCACCCATTTGTGATCATTCACTTTTATTATAACAATATACACTGATAGCTTGTCCCCAACACGGATGCAAGCAAACAATACAAAAGAAAATATATGACAGTCCCTCTAATAGGTGTTGTCTACAAACTCACACTCTAAACCTTAACCCAATACAAATCCAGAATACTGAAACAAACCAATGAACAAGATCAAGATGATCTTGATACAAAACCAGACTTAAAACTAATAACCTAGAAAACCAATATTCACTTTCAGAGAAAACCAGAGGTCAAATTGTGTGTAGATGAAGTTATGAAACCCTAGATCCGTCCAAGAGTTTATATACACCTCAAGTTCCACAAAAGACCCCTGAGAAATATAAACATGACAAACAGAACCAAACATAGAGTTAGGCATAATAAATTTATATATTAGACCCTGAAGGTTCATAAGTTGGTCAAAGATATACTTTCAACACCCCCTCTTAAACTGATGAACCTGCAAAAAGATTAACCATGCCCAACTTCTTAACCATATAACTATGCTGCACAGAACCAAGAGCTTTAGTCAAAACATCTCCAGTTTGACTCTTAGAGTCAACCTTAACAGTTTTGATCAATCCAGAAGCAACCTTTTCTCTTACCAAATGTACATCAATGTCAAAATGTTTAGTCTTTCATGTAAGACTGGATTAGCTGCTATTTAAATAGCAGACTTATTATCACAACACAACTCAACAGGTAACAAAGAATCACCCACACCAAGATCCTTCAAGATCTTAACAATCTACATAATCTCACAAGTAGCAGAAGCCATTGCTCTGTATTCAGCCTCAGCTGAAGACCTAGACAATGTAGCCTGCTTCTTGCTCTTCCAAGAAACCAAATTACCATTTACAAACACATAATGTCCAGAAACTGACCTTCTAGTAATATGACACTTTGCCCAGTCAGAATCAGAATAAGCAACAACTTTAAACTCACCTTGATCCTTACTAAACCCAATACCACTACCAGGAGCCAATTTCAAATACTTAAGCAATCTTAAGCCCATATTGAAATGAGACTGTAAGGGAGCATGCATATGTTGGCTCAAACAATGAACAGAATAGGCAATATCAGGTCTAGTCATAGTCAAGTAAATCAATTTACCAACAAGTTTTTGATAACTTGTAATATTTTTCAGGTATTTATCTCCATCTGACTCTTTATGAGCCAAAACAACATTTTCAGGTAAAGGAGTCATAACAGGTTAGCATGCCAATAAACCAAATTCATGAAGCAATTCCAAACAATATTTCCTTTGATTTAGACACAAACCTTCTTTAGTTTTTAGAACTTCAATACCCAAAAAATATTTTAATTCTCCCAAATCCTTGATCTTAAACTTGTTTTTCAAAAAACTTTTAAAAATTTCAATTTCTGTTTCACTATCACAAGCAAAAATAAAATAGTTTCACCTTTTGTTTTAACAAACAAAGAATAGTCATTTTTATATTGTTCAAAACCTGCTTCAAACAAAGCCTCAGTCAGTTTATGATTCCACTGTCTAGGAGCCTGTTTCAAGCCAAATAAAGACTTTTTTAATAGACAAACCTTATTATCTCCTTCTTTAAAAAACCCAGGAGGTGGTAACATATAAACCTCCTCATTTAAATCCCCATACAGAAAAGCATTGTTAACATCTAGTTGATAAATTTTCCAATCCATTTGAACAGCTAAACTTATAAGGCTCCTAATAGTACCCATCTTGACAACATGACTAAAAGTTTCTTCATAATCAATACCCTCCTTCTGACCATATCCTTTGGCTACTAATCTAGCCTTATACCTATCAACCTCACCAGAAGACTGATATTTAATTTTAAAGACCCATTTAGACCCAATGGCTTTCCTACCACAAGGAAGCTCAACAACTTCCCAAGTATCATTCTCATATAATGCATTCATTTCCTCAGTCATAACATTTATCCAGTTAATATTAGTGGAAGCTTCCTCATAAGAAGAAGGTTCACCAGACTTATTCAAATTTGAAACAAAGCAATAATTCTCAAAAGTAAGCACATCATGATTAGCATATCTATGTAAGCCATATTTAACCTTGTTATCAAGCACATATTCATTCAACTTAGCAGGCAATTTAGAAACTCTACTAGACCTTCTACTACTACCTTCTTCCATATGAACATGAATACTTTGAAAAACAGGAACCTCATTTTGATTTTGAAAAACTTTTCCCTCGGAATTATTTTGATCATCTAAGGGAGTTGCAATGTGTAAACCATCATTTCCAGACTGAGTACCAACTCCAGGACATGATTGTGGTATTTTTCTTCACAACCGGACCCACTAGAGCTACCTACAGTATCTGGTTGATGCACACTACCTTCTCTACCAAAACCAGATGTATTTTCAGGAAGGAGCATAAAACTATTTGAATTTTCATCATTGGGAGTTGAAGTTTTGGTTGTTATTTCAGACTCAAAAGAATCAAAGAAATTTAAACTAGTGACATCAGAATTAGTCTCAGAAATAGAACTATTTTGACCCATTTTAAAGGGAAAAACAGTTTCATAAAACTTCACATCTCTTGAGTACAAGATAGATCTATTTTCAAGACTTAACAATTTATAAGCTTTTTTACCACTAGCATATCTAATTAAGACACATTTCTCAGATCTTTCAGAAAATTTATCAGTTTCTTTTAATAAGGTGGCAAAACACAAACAACCAAAACTCCTAAGATGGACAAGACTAGGTTCCCTACCATATATCATACAGAAAGGAGATTTCCCATTCAGAACAAAGGAAGGTAACCTGTTTGTGAAAACGTAGAGGGGGGTGAATACGTTTCCGTTTCAAACTTAAAACTTTTGTATCAAATATAGTATAAACCATTGCATTTGCTAATCTCGACGCGAGGATGCATTTAACGCATTACGGCATGTAAGGCCAACCCCTTGACATCACATAAGATTCCACAAGATTAATGGTTCATTATAAATCAAGTTTCACCATTATTAGTCCGGTTGCTTTTTCTTGATCAAGCGTGTCATAATACGTAAAGTGTTTAATATAGTTTGTGACTATATGAAAGACCAAGTATGCATCACAAACATAGACATCAACCACATAGAGAATAAACAAAGTAATGCAAGAATAAAAGTAAAGCGATAAGTAAAAGGATAGACAAACCAACACGAGGATTTATAGTGGTTCGGCTACAAGGACACCTTCCTTGCCTTACTCCACTCCCCGAGTCACCTACTCGAGAGTTCGTAAGCACTACACCAATCTCCTTATGGCGGAGAAGCCTTCAAAACGTCGCCTAACCTTTTTCCGGTACAAAGCTAAATACCGAGTTCTTTCACACCAAGGCGAACCACACCTAACACAACGTCGCCTACCCTTTATACGGTGCTAGGCTAACCACCGAGTTCTTTCACACCTTAGTAGAACTAATCCTATCACAATGTCGCCTACCCTTTATTAGGTACTAGGCTAAGCACCTAGTTCCATTACTATAGAGGAACTACTACCCATCACAACACAACACCTAATCTCAAGGAGATCCACTCCTTGTTACAACACCATCAAGGATATCACCATCCTTGGATCTAAACAAATACTATATGTATAACGATGCACCTCATCGATTATACGACCTAGGCATTCTTCACTAATGCCATTTACACGATCCTTCAACACCTTTCACTAATGCCTTCAACACGGATCTTCGGCACTCTTCACTAATGCCTTTGACACTTCTATGACACCCGTTATGTTTTGTGGCCCAACATAACAAACCTTGTGTTTTATGGCACAAACACATAAACCATCTAGTATAGTCATTGATACAAGAATATGATACTAGACAATATCCAAGACAATGTGTCTAATGGATATAAACTCCTAGACTAAACATCAAGAACCAAAGCATGATGTAGTTAGTCTTCTATGAATGAAGATGACAAGTTTCCCAAGCTTGTTGTATAAGATCTTCATGTGCTTGTATCTTGTGATGGGTGATCACTTCAGTAGGTAAGGAAGCAAGATCTCTAAGCTTGCTTTGGAGGATCACTTCGGGAGTATGCTTACAACAAATGAGAGTTAGAAGCATTATGATCATATGAGATGAGGGTGGTTTACATGTTTCCTAATGATCTAAATATCCTAGATTTGGTGGAGAGAAACTATGTGTGAAGGTATGAAGAAATGGTAAGAAGTGGTTTGCTATTTATAGGCAAAAAGACCAAAACCATGTTCTGCCCCCAAGGATCCCTTCTGGAGGGATCCGGCTTTGTAAATCCAAGGGATCCGTGGGTCATCCGAGGGATCCGCACGCCCTCTTTACCCATTGTTTTTTGGTTGAAACCATGGGTTATGGGTTATGGTTTTGAGTACCCACCAAGCTACAATGTATCTAGACTTATGGGTATGGGTCAATACCATGGGTCATGGATAATATCCATATATGACTTATGTTTACTTAAGTGTTTTATAAACTATTTAACTAAACATATTTAATGGTTTGTTAGGGGTTTGATCATAATGCAACATAACAAACATGTACGAACCTTTGTTGTAGCATACAAGGACTTGAGTCGTCGAGAGGTGTTGAGAGTATGTTGAGACAAGATATAATTACAAGTAACTTATACATTTTACGTTATGTATTACAAGTTACATGTTTGTCATCATCAAAACAAATGAGAATGTATAGATTAAATATCGTAATATTTGCACTAACACTGTTAATAAGGTAAGTAGCAGTTAAAATACACTCAGACCAAAACACAAGAGGAATCCCCCCTGAAACATAAGACTTCTGGCAACATTGAGCAGATGTCTATGTTTCCTCTCAGCAATCCCATTTTGCTGAGGGGTAAAAGCTACAGAGGTCTGATGAAGAATACCCATAGTGGTAACAAAATCACTCATTTTATTATTTATAAACTCGGTACCATTATCAGATCTAATAACCTTAACTTTTTTTTTATTAAACTGAGTTAAAACCATGTTATAAAACCTGACAAACATGTCAAATACCTCATCTTTCCTCTTCAGAAAATATACCCAAACATATCTACTATAATCATCAACAACAGTCAAAAAATATCTGTACCCTTCCCTGCTAACAATTTTATAAGGTCCCCACACATCAAGATGAATTAGATCTTCAAAAACTTTAGATTTATGCTCACTTATAGAAAAAGAATCTCTTTTTTGTTTAGCCTTGTGACAAACTTCACAAAGCCCATTATGATCAACATTAGTCAGTTTAAGAGAACCCTTAAGTAATTTTAAAACCTGATTAGCACGGTGACCAAGCCTATTGTGCCAAATTTCTTTAGAAACAAAACAAACAAAAAACTCACTTTTAACAACACTAGCAGACATGTTATGAACTTTATCAAACAAATAAACACCACCAAACTCACTACCAGTCCCCAGCACTTTCTGCTTTTTCAAATCCTAAATATAACAAGTAGTTTCATCAAAACCAACACTTAGCTTACTATCCTTAATCAGTTTGTTAACAGAACTAACACAATACTCAGGCACAACAAGAACATCAAACAAAACCACATCTTTATTAAGCCTTAGATTACCCACATGGGTAATCTTAGCCAAAGTGCCGTTAGGATGACCAACAATTAACTTTAATTCAAAAATATCAACCAAATTAAACATATCTTTAGAGTTATTAGTTAAATGTTGATTAGCCCCAGAGTCAATAATCCAACCCAAATGGTAATTAACCCCATTCAAATTCACATTAGCACAGAAGAAATGATAAAAGTGTTGATTAAAGAAAACACTGCAGTTAAAGAAAGAACAAGAACTACCTGACATATTGGCATGAGCATAATTAGGTTTCTCATTCAAAAGATTCATTAACTTCATAACCATTCATTAGTGAAAGCATGAGTACCAGTACTAGTTTTTAAACCATTGTTAACCACATTGGCACTTTTGGGATCATTGGGTTTATTAAAAACAGGTTTAAGATTTGTATTCTTTTTTAATCCAGCAGGATACCCAATGATCTCAAAACACCTATCCACATTATGAACTTTTAAACCATAGTTAGTACAAAGTAAACTGTCATAATTTCCCCTGTTATTGTTTCCACAATTGTTATTCTAAGTACCAGTGTTTCTTTTCCAAGTAGTGTTCTTATTATCCACAGATTTAGAAACAAAAGCGCATTTAACCTGAGCCTTCTCGTGATTCACGAAGTGGTAGGAATCACTCTGTGGGATTCTTCCCAAGAAATAATAACAAAAGCATCTTTAACCTCAGGAAGAACTTCTCTAGTGCTTCTTATGGGTTGATAGATGTCATCAAGACCCATAAGAAACTGCATTAGTTTTAAAAGTTTTTCATGATCAATTAACTCTTGTCTAGCATCACGATACTGATGCGGAAGTTTAGTAAGAATATCAAATTCTCTCCAAAGAGAATTCAACTTATGGTAGTATTGTAAACAGTGTAGACCACCTTGTTTAAAACCATTTATTTTTTGAAGCAAATTAAACACCACAGACCCATCAATCCTATCATAAGTGTCCTTTAAATCTTTCCAAACAACGAAGCATTATCGAAAAACACATGACCAAGATAAACATCTTGGGATAAAGAACTTCGAGAACCCGTTTAGAACAACAAAGACAATACACCTATCCCACTGAGCCTCAAGAAGAGGACTAGCAGCATAAGCAGACCTAAGACAAGTCCCATCAAGAAATCCCTTTTTTTTTTTAATTTGCATAGCTAATTTCATAGCACTAGCCCATATTCTATAATTCTCAACTCCAGACAACTTAATAGTCACAATAGAAGCATAATTAGAGTCATTAGGATGCAGATGCAGAGGATTACTCTGATCCAAACTACTAATCATAATAGCCATGATAACAGAAATAATAAACAGAGAAATAAACCAAGAACTAGCAAACAAGCAGATATAAACCAAGAACTGATAAACAAGCAGATAACCAAACAGACCACAAAAAAACCAACTAAACCAACAACTACCAATAATCTCACCAATCACAACTTCCAAAATAACCCAAAACCTATCCTCCTGCGACTTAGACTTACAACAGAAAAGAAAAATACTAAAGAAACTAAAACTCACACCCAGAGTCAACTTAGCCCCCAAGAACTGTGATTGGCCGGAGTGTATTCACACCACTCAAGGGTGGTGGATCAAGATGTTAGCCAACCCGTTTACGCTCGCTAGACTCAAGACTAGTTAACCCTAAGAGAGAAGAAAAACCTTACAGAGTAATAACCACAGGTAGCGGAAGTCACAAAACTTGACCAAGAAAGAACCCATAACCACAAACTTCAAGATCTTGCAAGAAACCCCTAAATTCCAAATTAGGGTTTCAACCCAATTGACCAAGAAACCACCAATTAGCCGTCAATCCTTCAATAACTAGCAACCAAAATCTCTTAATTGCAAAGGAAACCAAAACCCCCAAATTCTAGGGTTTGAAGAAAAAACCCTAAAATTTCAAGTAAGATCACCAAACACCGATTGACTCAAGAATCAAAAGATTCAAGAACCCAATCAATCAATCGATCAAGAACCCAAATAATCAGATCCCCAATCAAGAACTTAATCAATCAGAACCTAATGCTCTGATACCATGTTAAAATGATATCAAAACACCAACAACAACTTCTTAATCACCCAACCAACACCCCTTAGTGCTCATTCACTTTTATTATAACAATATACACTGATAGCTTGTCCCCAACACGGATGCAAGCAAACAATACAAAAGAAAATATATGACAGTCCCTCTAATAGGTGATGTCTACAAACTCACACTCTAAACCTTAGCCCAATACAAACCCAGAAACAAACCAATGAACAAGATCAAGATGATCTTGATACAAAACCAGACTTAAAACTAATACCCCAGAAAACCAATATTTACTTTCAGAGAAAACCAGAGGTCAAATTGTGTGTAGATGAAGTTATGAAGCCCTAGATCCGTCCAAGAGTTTATATACACCTCAAGTTCCACAAAAGACCCCTGAGAAATATAAACATGACAAACAGAACCAAACATAGAGTTAGGCATAATAAATTTATATATTAGACCCTGAAGGTTCATAAGTTGGTCAAAGATGTTCTTTCAACATATACTACCATTTTTGCTGCTGATTTAATGGTAGAATTATATATAGGTGCACCAATATGCTTTCTTTTGTTTTACATTTAAAGCTTACATGTGTGAGTGTATGTACGTATGTGCTCATCAATAATCATAAAATTGCTAAGACGGAGAGGTTAGTTGAAAGCAAAATCAAAAACTTAAGCTGAGTGTATCTTTGCAAAATTACATATCTAAAAAAGATGTAAAAGGTTTATAACACAAAATAACAAATGATAATAATGTCTAGTAGGGTTAGCTACCTAGGACCAACTTGGTTCAATCCAAGTATGAGGGTAGGTGTTATAACGACTTATTCTCTTGAAATGTTCCTCGCCCATGGGATCGAATGTGTCATACTTGCATGTTTCAAGTGAATAGAAGGCTATCCTCTTGTTCTTGGAATGCAATTCGGAAAAATAGATCTTGTTCTCCATATTTTGCGATTTGGCTTCAATGCAAAGACATGTTGTACTACAGATATAAATCATGTTCCTTTTCTAAACTATGTAACTTTTCCCATTCTTTTGTAGAATCGTTCATCTTGAATACCTCAACCGACTCTCGCACAACCCCACAATTATTAGTAAAAGATGTTGATCGCATTTCGTAAGGAAATGTTGTGCCCTCGAAGTGCAACAACTTCTTGGGGTTTCGGCTATAACTGCCTCCCAATAGAAATCATCTTCACCTAAATCCAAATCTTTGAACACATCAAGCTCCCCTTCATCAGACAAGGCATAAAGATCCCGACCATAAAATGTTGGAAAACAAAATATATATGAATGATAATGAAGGTCAATCCTACGCCAGGATGGATCCCCGCCAACAAAGTGGATGTAAGCATAACTGTATCCTTTTGGGAGTAAAACAACCATACAAGAGGGAAGTAGGTGGTGATGAGAAACAAAAGCTTCCATCAATATAACCTAAATATGGAAGCTCGCGGATATCATTTGTAAAGGGGTTACTAGAAAACCGGTGTCTTCCAGAACCGAGGTAAAACAACAACCAACCATACACGGAATAGCATATTCGTCCAAGATATATTGGTAAATCTAATTTGTTCATAAAGAACATGTAACCAGACATGGGATCAGTAAAAGTGAATATGCCTTGTTCTTTGTCAACCTCCATGAGCCAGGAGGGTGAAAGCAACAATTTATCGCTCCATTCTATTGTAGGTGCTGCTAAATGACAATACTTGCATGTTGCACGAAAGTTCATGTATTCCAAACCAACACAATATTCCATGATCATCTCCAAAATATGAAGCATAAGATTGAGTAGGTGTAATTCGCTAAACTGCTCATCATCCGTTGATCTTCTTACCACCATTTCGTTGTCCACGTAGTTTTGGATAAGAATTATCACTCTCCAGCCTACACAGCAAAAGGTTCTTAAGAAAATGTTTTCGTAGTATTAATTAATGATATAATAGACAAACACAAATTAAAGCAATACCTGCATTCCCATAATGACACATGGCTCTTTGGCAGCACTTGAGGATGCATCAAAGATATGAAGATGGTTTTATCTCTCACATGACATGAGTGTATCATTTTGCCTGTTTCGCTACGGATGTGTATATAACCCGCTAACTCTACGGTAATTGCAGGGCTATAAAATACTGAGTAATCACGAGCAGGATCAACAAAAAAGATAGCGTCCTTGAGGTCTAACTCTCAAGTACTTGAGGTCTTCCTCTTCTATTACTTGATAGAGATACAGCACCAAGGCATTGTAATTCTTCCCACTTTATACTAGTCATATCCAGTTTGTATAGAGACACAGCACCAAGTGTCTTCTTTTTCCTCGTTATACGCTATTACAATGCAAAATAGTATTGAACCGGATCCCTTTAGAAAATATTTTTTCTTTAAGGAAGAAAATAAGTAAGGACCAACAGGTAATGCCCCAAATAACATAAGTCTTATCACAACTTTCCTATCCTTCACAGCAATGTCGACGTTTATGACAAAATCCGCATCAACAACATTATGATTTGTAGTCAACGCAAATACTTTACCATTGCAACAAGCTAGGCTATGTATCAAACTTCCACCACCAGTTATTGTTTCGAGCTGATTGATGTATGACATTTCGGTCCATCTTAACTTCTTTCTTTTACGGTCTAGCCGGCAAAAAACAAAGGTAGGCTTTGTGGCTCTTGTTAATAAGAGAATTGAACTTGGATCATCAGGATGGGACGGCAGACAACAATGGCTGATATCATCACAATCTCCATCATTCAAAACCAAGGGGGAGGCGAATGGTCTTACCAGTAACCGGATTCCAAAGAGACCACATGACGTTTTTAGAGAGAACTACCTAGCCATAGAAATACCCTCTTATGCGTTTCCGTTTCAACTCATGGACTCTACTAAGATAATTAAGTACCGGGTCGTTTATGGTGCAGAACATTTGGTTGTCTTCATCGTCTAGGCTTTGAGAAACCAACCATGGATACTTTGCAGACAAGGAAGGGAATCCATTACATGCTAAACCACTCTGATGCTCCATCTATAAAAACAATAGTATTAAGAGCCTAATTAATGTCGTGGCACTAGTCAACATTGAAAACAAAATATCACTATGTTTTAAAAGTCGATTTAATCAATGAATCACTTAGTTAAACTTTAGAACTTAAAAAAAAGAAAAAAAAGACACCTCTTAATGAACTAATAAGCAACGCTCGTGACAATGAATATGCACAAAATCAGTAGCTGATAGCCATGATTACGGGGTGTTTGTTTTGGCTTATATAGCCGGCTTATGGCTTTATTTGGTTTTCGGCTTATGTTTCATAAGCTCGCGTTTTGTGGCTTATTTTAAAACTTCAGCTTATATAAGCTTATTATACCATAAGAAACATATATAAGGCGAAAAGTTTCAAAATAAGCCACAAAAAGTGGGCTTATGAAACATAAGCCCAAAATCAAATAAGCCATAAGCCGAAACAAACACCCCCTAAGTCGACAAATAGTAGCTCAAAAAGGCTTAATTTCTACCTAAATAGTACAGGAATCAACACAAACGCCATCAAATAAGCACAAAATCAGTACCCTGACTGAATTCACAAATCCCCCTTAGAACATAAAAAAGACACTTTTATTAATAAGTATGTATGAGATAAGCACAAAAACACTACCCTAATTAGATCCACAAATCATCTTAGGGGGTGATTGCTTAAGATCATTTTCAGGCTTACTAGCTTATGTGGTCTCAGCTTATGTTTCGTTAGCCAATTTTTTCGGCTTATTACGAATAATAAGCTCATAAGGGGTGTTTGGGTAAGCTTATATGATGGGCTTATAAAGTACTTGTTTCAATAAGCTTATATGGGTCGGCTTATTTCTATAAGTGGTTTTTTATAAGACGGATTTTTTTTTAAAGTGTTGGGCTTATATAACAATCTTACACTCAATTCCAAAGACCCTAGCTTAGGAGCTTATTGACCCATGTCCTTTTTAGTTATTTACCAACATAAGCTAAACCAAATACTTTAGCTTATCAATTTAGTATACATAAGTTAATCCAAACTCTCACCATGAGCTTATGAGCCACAAGCTAATTATATAACATAATCACAAGCTTAATTTATTATTAAGCCACACGCTATATCATGTGAATAGTTTCTAAAAAATGGTTAATCTTTACACTAAAAGATATATCATCTGAATCAACAATAGTTAGTGTCTCAATCCCATGAAAGCAGTTCCACATCGAACTGAAGAGTGGCGTTTGGAGGGATAGTTGGAGGTGAACCGGATTCACCATACCCAAGTTCAGCAGGGATGGTGAAAAGTGCACTTCACCATTTTTCATTGTTTTGATTCCTTCATCCCATCCCTTGATTATGTGTCCTAACAATATACAACAACGTAGTGTAAAACATATCTTCTTATTATCTTATAGAAACCAATCGGCCCTCAAATTCCAATTTTCACTATTCAGGGTGAGGATAATTTAGCAAATCACTTACAAACAGCAAACACGAATACGCATAACACACATAACACATGATATAGCGTGGTCGAAAGGGTAATGACTGGACCACACTATCAAGTCTAGCTTCTTAATCAGTTGTTTGAAGTGAGATGAAACTCATTTAGAGGCCAAATTAAGTTACATTCGCATAGTTCCATCTTGGCAACAATGGTTCTCCATAAAGTAACAAAGACGACTTTTCAGCAGGATACTCAAGATCACAGGTTAATAATCACAGAATCAAGAACACACAAAATTTTGGAATACGCTCTCCAATAAACAAAGAAAATAAGCTCAAAAACTTTGATGTTCACACCTTGCCACAGGCTCAGCAGGTTATGATTATATAGGGATTGATACATGCTCACCAATCCTTATCAAATTACAATTCTAATTCTATAAGATAATCCTTATCCTGACTAGAACTAAGGAATCCTAATTAGAGTACAACGTGCTACAAGAATCCGACCCATTGTTGTTCTGTTACCCATCGCTGCGCCCATGAGCTCGGTCGGACAAATAGACCAACATTCACCCCCTAATTTCTGACTCGAGATGGGGAGGTCTTCAATTCCGAGTAGCTCTCTCATCTCCTTGAACTTAATCCTTGCAAGAGCTTTTGTCAGAATATCAGCACGCTGCAAATCACCTCTTACAAATTCAACTCGTACTTGGCCTCTTTCAACACACTCTCGGATAAAATGATAACGTGTGTTTATATGCTTGCTTCTCTCGTGAAAAACTGGATTTTTCATAAGTGCAATAGCCGATTTGTTGTCAACAAATAAGACCACCACTCTCTCTTCCATTCCAGTTATTTCACCCAACAATCCACGTAACCATATCCCTTGACACGCGGCTGAAGTTGCAGCCATGAACTCGGCTTCACAAGACGATAGAGCCACCGTGTTTTGCTTTTGTGAGCACCAAGTGATAGGTGATTTCCCTAGATAAAATACGTGCCCAGTTGTGCTTCGACCATCATCTTGATCCATAGCATAACTACTATCACTAAACCCCACCAACTCCTTGGTTTTCTCTTGGTTATATCGCACTCCAAAATTCAAACTACCTTGGATATACCATAGTATTTGTTCCACAACCGCCATATGTGATTCTTTTGGTTCTTGCATGTAACGACTAACCAAACCAACCGAGTAAGATAAATCAGGTCGTGTGTGTAGCAAATACCTTAGACAACCAACTCGTCGCCTATATAATGTTGCATCAACCGGCTTTCCTTCCTTATCCAAGCTTAACTTGACTCCAGGTTCTAATGGACATTGAGTAGGATTAAGCTTCATGCATTCCGGCATCTTTTAATATCTTCATTGCATAGCCTACTTGACTTATTGAGATACTAGAATCCTCTTGCTTTACTTCAATGCCAAGATAATAGCTCAATTTTCCCAAATCACTCATCTCGAACCTCTCTTGCATTTGTTTCTTGAATTCACCAATTTCGCCAAGCTTCGAACCGGTTACCAAGAGATCATCTACATAGACCGCAATAATCAAGATTGACTTGTTTGTCTTCTTCACATACACCGCTTGTTAGTGTTGACATCGTTTAAGCGACATTTGCTTTAGTACTCTATCAAGTTTTGTATTCCACCTCGGGCTTGTTTAAGTCCATATAGCGCCTTTTTAACTTGTAGATTTTCCTTTCTTCTCCTTTCTTCACGAACCCCTCCGGTTGTGTAACAAACACTTGTTCTTCTAGTTCTCCATGTAAAAAGGCTGACTTTACATCCAGATGATGTAATTCCCATGCTTCTTTTGCGGCCAATGAGATCAATAAACGCACCATTTCAATCCGTGATACTGGGGCAAATACCTCGTCATAGTCAATTCCTTCCTTTTGAACATAACCCTTTGCTACTACACGGGCTTTAAACTTATTAATTGAACCATCTGGATTTCTCTTAATTTTGAACACCCACTTTAGTCCAATGGGTTTGACATTAACCGGGGCTTCAATTAATTCCCATGAATCATTCTTCTCGATCAACTTAATCTCTTGCTTCATAGCAAACATCCACTCGCTTGAATCTTTTGCTTCTTGAAACGTTCTTGGTTCATCATCTTCTATTAGGAGCAGATTTTGATCTTCACATGCTTGAGGTTCTTGAGCTGGACCCCATTATAAAGTTATTAAATCTGGTTGGCATAGTTGGAACCCTCGAAGAACGCCTCAAAAGTGATTGAGTTTCTGTCACAAGAACAGGATCAGGGTCATTACCAACCTCGATTGGGTCTTCTTGTTCGGTATTGACTAGTTGATTTTCATCAGCATCATGCTGATTTTCAGCCTCTTGATTTTCAGCCTCTACTTCATCGGTCACACCAAGGTTAACAAATCCACAACCCGTATCAATAGAACCGTGCCATTCTATGACAAACATACATGGGTTTAGCTCATGTGTTTTGCTTCCAGCAACATACTTCCAGCCAAGTTCCTCATTAAACTCTGCATCACGACATACCACTATCTTCTTTAGTCTTGGATTGAACAATCGAAAACCTTTTGTTCCTGGCTCATTTTCAATATAAATGAGTCGTGTTGACCTGTCGTCTAACTTAGGTAAATATGGCCTTGTTCCTGTTGCATATGCCACACATCCAAATACCCGCAAACCCTCCAAGTTAGGCTTCTTTCCTTTAAAAGCCTCATTATGGAGTTTGATTAACTAGAGCTCGAGTTGAAACTCTATTAATCAAGAACGTTAGGTGTCTAACTCCTTCAGTCCACATATAGTTTGGTACGTCTCGTGCTTTCAAGATGCTTCTAGTCATTCCCATAAGAGTACGGTTTCGCCTCTCCACGACTCCATTACTTGCGTGTGTAGGGAGTGGTTAGATGTCTTGTTATACCCTCGTTTTCACAAAAGTTTGTAAATTCTTTTGAAGTGAATTCACCTCCTCTATCGGTCCTTAGGGTTATAATCTTCTTTCCCACCTTCCTCTCAACTAGAGCTTTGAACTTCTTGAAGTATTCAAATGCCTCTCCTTTTTCCTTTAAGGTAAACGTCCACATAAATCGTGAGAAGTCATCAATTAAAACGAATACATACCTGTTTCCTGCTATGGATGGTGGAGAAATCAGTCCACATAGGTCAGCATGTATCAGTTGAAGAGAATGTGTTGCCCTAAATTTTGCTGCTTTAGGAAACGCCTTCTTGGTTTGTTTTCCTACCAAGCAAGATTCACACAACTTGTTCTCTTGATGAATTATTGGCAAATTGTGAACCATGCCCTTCCTTGCCATTAATTCCATTGTCTCAAAATTAATGTGACCCATCCTAGCATGCCATAACCAAGCATCATCTTCCATCTTTGCTTTAAGACACACCAGACTTCCAACTTGGAGCTTTATTTTGTAGAGTCTATTACTCGTTCTAGGAACCTTCATCAGAAGCTTACCATCCGAGTCACGCATGGTGAGAAGATTACCTCTCATACGAATGTCACATCCACCTTCGGTAGCTTGCCCAAGACTAATGATATTTCTTTTTAGCTCGGGTAGGTAATATACTCCAGAGAGCACCCGTTTTCCCTTCAATGATTATCGAACCCTTCCCTTTTATCTCGATGTAGGAGTTATCACCAAACTTCACTCTGCCGGAGATATTCTCATTCAACTCCGAAAAGTATTTTCGGATCCCCGTCATATGATTGCTTGCCCCATTATCTAAATACCAAGTGTCCTTCTCGTTTGGTTTAGTATTTAATTGGTTTGGGATAATCTTTTCTTCATTCAAGAACACGACTTCTTGAACGCTCTTCATCATAAAAAGTGTCGGGTCATCATCATCCTCCTTTTTCAGAAGGTTTGCTTCATACTTTTGCTTCGTTCACGCGTCGGGCAGTCGAAGCAAAGTGACCATACTCATCACATCTAAAGCATTGAATCTTTGAAAGGTCTACGCCTTGTTCTTCTTTTGGTCCGTATTGATCCGGTGCTGCTTTGGTTTCCTCGGTTCGGTTATTGGCTCGATTCACTACCACGAGATTTGTTTTGACCTTTTCCGTTGCCACGGAGGAGTTCCTTCCTCGACCTTTCTGAACTTATTCTTATCGATCTTTCATTCTTTCGAACATCAACTTGCCTTGATCTTCAGAAGTGGTGTCAACACCCTTCATTCTACCTTCGAATGCTTTCAATCTTCCAATAGCTTCTTGAAAGGACATAGTATTCAAGTCAGCAAATTGTTCTATTGAGGCAACAATTGCAACAAATTTATCCGATGCGGATGCAAGCAGCTTTTAACGAGTTTCTTGTCTTCATAAACTTCCCTTGCCCAAGCTGTTTACTTCAGTTACAATTTTGCCCATCCTAGCCGCGAAGTCATCGACTGATTCGTTGACCTTCATCTTTAAGGCTTCAAATTCCGTCTCCAAGGTTTGCAACCTTGCTTCTCGAACCCGATCAACACCCACATACCTGGTCTTCAAAGCTCCCGATTTCTTTGGCGTGTTGAATTGTGACACTTGAAAAACAAGTTCTTCTCGGAATTTCTGAAAAAGTAACGCCACCGCCATATGATCTTGCTTATCATCGTTGGTGTTCCTCCTTTGGTTCCAGCGCATCGAGTATTCCATGGACTCGAATACTGCTTTAATTCTTATTGCCGGATGTTATAGTTCGTGGTCGTTAACATTGGACATGAAGAGCGACTTTAGAATTTGCGGCAGTGATGAGGTGGTCGATCGCTCTCTCCTTCCACCATCTTTTCTTGCCTTCTAGTATAAGTTACAGGTGTAGCTGGTGTTTGATCTCCTTCCAGCACGTTATGGTGAACCTGAGCTCTTGATACCAATTCAAGATCACAGGTTAATAATCACAGAATCAAGAACACACAAAAGTCTGGAATACGCTCTCCAATAAACAAAGAAAATAAGCTCAAAAACTTTGATGTTCACACCTTGCCACAGGCTCAGCAGGTTATGATTATATAGGGATTGATACATGCTCACCAATCCTTATCAAATTACAATTCTAATTCTATAAGATAATCCTTATCCTGACTAGAACTAAGGAATCCTAATTAGAGTACAACTGTGCTACAGTAACCGACCCATTGTTGCTGGTCTGTTACCCATCACTGCTGCCCATGAGCTCGGGTCAGACAAATAGACCAACATATACTACCCAAATTCTAAATTACATAGGCTCCTTTTGATCTATTATAGTGATAGAAAACACTCTGAACTAGTCTTAAAGGCAATCCTAAAAACTACAACTGCACACCAAATAATTGTGAAACACTTGAGATTTTGCAAGCTATGCCACCTGAGCAATTAAAATTAATACAACAACTACAGCTTCGTATACTTGTGGCTCAGATTTGTGATCTGCTATTTACGCCACAAACAAGAACCAAATCACACACATATATGCAAACAAAGCCATGTATCAACATAGGCAATACATTCTTGTGGTTCATTGATTGACAAATGATTTTCACAATTTGCAAAAACCTAAATCCCTATTAGATGCCATTAACAAACAACCAATAGAATCACTGAATATATACTACTGAACATCATCTACATTTCTTGTGCATCTTCACTAAATATCCAAAGTAATTAACAAACAAACGACTATTCTAGTTATCCAGGATCAATCAACGTAACCAATCATGAATATTCCTTATTAACACATAACATCTATGTTTGTTAACGACTGTTTAAGGGCATTTACTGTTTAAAATATATGGCTTGTTTGACAACAAATGTTGAAAAGTAGCGTTTGGCAATGTAATTGTGATTTTAATGTGTAAAAAGTAGCATTTAAAAAGTAGCGTTATAAAGTAAAATAAAACGCTAAACGCTCTATGCCAAACAATCTTTCAATTATAACCTTCAAACGCTCTTAAATCTCCTTGCCAAGCATACTATTCCCACAAATATGTTACAAACGCTTTTATAAAATAAACAACTACGACTAGTTGTGCCTTAACTATATAAAACTCAATAAATTAAACGACTACAACGTACCTATAATCCTCACCTTGGCCAAGAGTAAACGTAAAAGACTCGAATCAAATTTCGTTCCATCAATCAACGTTCTAGTATAATGCACTATCATCAAAACAAATCAACACTCATAATCACATATCAACAAAATATATATATAACAATCATGAGTACTAATAGAACAAGTTGCTCAACGACTAACAACAGTGATGACGTATAGTCTAGATTCGGGTCACGAACCCGACTAAAGTCCAATACTAACAAGCCCAGCACGAACTGGGCTACGCTAATAAGCGTTTAAGCCCACGAAGGCCCAAATACAAATCTATTTACGGAATAGATGGAGGATATCTCTTAATCAAGGAGATAATTATTCCCAACCGATTTAAGCGGGATACGCCGAAGGTTGAGGAACACGGAACCAACAAGGATTCCGTGCGTATATAAAGGGAATCACATCCCTCGTTTAAGGTACGATCTACAAACCCTAACTCTCCTTAAACCCTAAAAACCGATTACTTACTCTTACGCCGGAGGATAATCGTGGGAGACAATCCCACGGTAAGCCTAACGGTGTTTTCTGTCTCTTAGTGCGTGGGTCTCAAGCAACAATTCTCAATTGGTACGAGAGCCGGAGCTCCAAACAAGGAACGCCCAACTTTTGTATCAACAAGTGGCGCCATTCGTGGGACCATTCACTAAGAACTAAGACTAGAATGGGAATCGGCAATGCAAGGCGGATCTACTTTGGAAAGAAGCCGCAAACCGCTCGCCTTCAAGCGAATCTGGAACAACCAAGATCTTGCCAAAACAAGGGTGGGGCACGAACTTGGTCTACCCCATAGTGGAACCGCTTCGGGGACAACCCAGGGCCACCACAATCACTACTAGCACAGTGGATCCATCAGCAAGACTGATCTTACTACTCCCATCAAACCAGATCTAGAGACCTGACTTGATAAAAGCACCATATGCACCGGATAAAAATGAGGACACAGCGGCAGAAGCGAATACCCTCGCTCTAGAAGGGGTCGCACCGGAATTAACCCCAAGGGATTTCGTATCCCAAAATTATGAAACCTTGACTGCCCTCATGCAAGAGGAGGCTAGAAAAAGGTCGGGTCGGAGCCTACAAACCCGACTCAGTTTTGACTCGGAATACGAAACCTCACCACCACGCCACCAGAAGGAGAAGCGCGGCATAGACGGCTGCCGACCTCTTGTGTTTAACAGATTTGGGAAAAGGATTGAGGATGATGAGACATCCAACTCACAGTACCTGGAAGGAAGTGGCGAGGATGAACGCGCACCGCTGTCCATACCACTTGGTAGCCGCAGAATACGAGACGAGCATCGGGGCTTACGATATTCCCCAAGTGAAAGCCCTCCAGTACAAACTCGAGAATTAGCTTAAGCGCCGAAGGAAGGAAAATTCATCCTCGGAAAATTCTTCGGACAACGGGGGATAGTGAAACGGACACTGGAAGTCCGAAACAGATATAATGTCCGGGAGGATGAAGATATATCCCTCCCGGGCGCCGTAGTAAAAGGTGGATCGCGTTTACTGACGCGCATAAGTGACTTCTCGAGAAGTAAAAGGAGGCGTATGCCTGCCAAGCGTGAAAACCTATGACGGAACGGTGATCCGATGATCACCTCAAAATTTTGAGTCGCCGCTACAATCAAAATTGGCCACAACCCGTGTGGTGCCACATGTTCAACTCCACACTGGTGGGAAACGCATGGAACTAGTTCACAAGCTTCCGCGTAGAAGCATCAATGGCTTTGAGGAGTTGAGAAAGGCGTTTCGCCTAAACTTTACTCAGCGAAAGAAGTGCGCTAAAACCTGTCGAACTTCGCCAGGGTAAAGCGGCAGCCAGGAGAATCTACGCATTCATGGAACGCTTCAAAGATGAATGCATGTAAGTTAAAGCATGCCCTGCTAAAGATCTCTGGTTTCATGAACGGGATTAACAATCCGTAACTCATCAAGCGATTGAGCGACAAAATTCAAGAAACCTTTGATGAGCTCATGAAACGCCTCGTCCTTCGCCCAGGGAGAAGTCGCCGCAAATGATAGCAAAAGAAACTACTGAACTACCGTTACGGAACAACCGGAAACAATCCACGACCGGGTAGTAACGTAATAGGAGCTATCGCAACCGAGGGAGCGGGAGGGATAATGACAGTATACCCGCGACCAAGACCCCAAAGGAGATACTGCACGGAAGGTGCGAACTTTCCACGACCGCAAATGCGACTTCAGAGGATCGGCGACCGAGCGACGGATCTGTGACTACCATGCACGAAGGGCCACACCTAAGCGAATGTGTCCAATAGCAAGGCCACTCATTGACAAAATGGTTAAAGAAGGTGATTGGACCATTTGGTCAAAATATTAGGAAGGAAAAGATAGACGAAGAGTGGAAACAAGAAGGAGACACCCAGAAAAAGGCCGACACCATCTACATGATACAATCATGGCAGCGGGTCACTAGACATAAGGTCAGCCAGGAGTTTTCCCGAGGCGAAATCTCTTTCCCTACCTTAGCTGCGCGACAACGCAGAGTTGAGCCACTCACCATTGAGATTAGTGCGGGGGGTCACGACATCCATCGCATGTATGTTGATGGTGGCGCATCGGCGGACATCATGTATGAGCATGCTTAAAGCGACGCGCCGAGATATCGCTTGATGCTTAAGTCCGTAAGAACGGCGTTGATGGTTTTACTGGCGAAAAGATATGGCCTATAGGGCAAATACGATTACGTCGGCATCGGAAGCGAAAAACACTCGCGGCGGCACGGATGGAATTCATGGTGATCAAATCTCCTCGCCATACAAGCGGCATTATAGGGAGACACGGGATATCACGGCTATGTAGCGATGCCATCAACGGCGCGGGATGCTTAAATTCGATGGAAGGGGCATTGTTACTCTTTACAATGCCACGCATCGCATAAAGAATGTAACGATTACATGCAAAACGGCGCGATCCCGAACGGCTGAAAATACGTTCTGAATCGAAGGTTGCGCTTCACCCGAAATACCGGAAGGAAATATCCATCGGAGGGTCACTGCCGGACAACGCAAAATTGTTGTAGCGCGTATTTCTTGCAAAAGAACTTGGACATTTTTGCATGGGAGCCAAAACACATGATGGGTACCGCTCAATCACAGAGCATAAAGCGAGAATCCGACAAGGGTACTTTCACCACGCCAGAGGCGAAGCCAAGCCCGTATCGGCAAGCAATTTTGGCGAAATGCACAAACCGTGGATGGGAATTATGCGTGAAGTCTACTACCACGACCGGATTTCTAACCCAAGAATGGTCAAAAGATGATAGCCGGCGGATGTGTGTGGACTTCACCGACCTTAACAAAGCATGTCCACAAGGCGCTACCCAAGAAATAGACTGGAAAATAGAGTCTTTGTGCGGATATCCATTAAAGTGTTTCCTCGATGCATACAAAGGATATCATCAAATACAGATGGCTAAGGAGGACGAAGAAAACGGCTTTTCACACAAGCGAAGCGTTCTTGTTACACAAAATGCCATTTGGCTTGAAGAACATGGCGCCACCTATCGCTTAGTAGATAATGCTTTCGAAAAACGGTGGGCGCGAACCTAGAGGTCTATGTTGATGACCTCGTCATAAAAGCCATATGAAGAGAGAGGTTAGTACGCGATATTGAGGAACGTTCAAAACTCTACGAGAGGTCAACATGAAGCTAAACCCAAAAATGCACCTGGCGCCAGCATCAAGGCATGTTCCTGGGATACTTAATAGAGCGGCGGTATAAAACCATGTCCAAAAGACAAAGGCGTCATCGAACTTCCTTCACCACGCACGTTGAAGGAGGTCCAATCTCTCAATGGAAAGCTAGTTGGTCTTAACGGTTCCCGTCTAAGTCGTGACAGACAAGTCTCTACCTCTCTTTAAAACACTCAAGAAGTGTATCAAAAAGGGGATTTCGGGGTGGACTACGAGGCGAAGAAGCCTTCACACAACTTAAACAACACAGGGCAACGCCCCCCGAACTTGTCGCACCTCACCGGGGAGGAGTTAATTATGTATCTATCCGGCGAGGGAGGGAGCGGTGAGCGTGCTACTAAGATAGGGATTCAGATAAACCCTGCCTACTTTGTAAGCAAGGCGACAAGAAGACTCGGAGATGAACTCTGGCGCCATGGAAAAATTAGTTCGGCGTTGGTGTTTCTACGCCAAAAGGTTACGATGTATTTCCAAGCGCATCCAATAGCGGTGATCACGCGATCAACCGATCAAGCGGATCATTTCCAAACCCGGCGATCGAGGCCGACTGCAAGTGGAGTGTATTGCTAGGTGAGCACAACATCTCTTACTGCACCACGCGTACCGCAATCAAAGGACGGATTCGCGGACTTCATCATCGAAAAGCCGGACACCGACAAGGTACCCGCAGTAGTAGGGCGGAAGCGCATGACCCATGGATCTTGTTTACAGATGGGTCCTCATGCATTGATGGTTCAGGAGCAGGCCTCATTCTCACAAACCCGGAGGAATGGAATTCACTTACGCTGCGTTTTGAATTTCTGGCGACGAACAATGAGGCGGAATATGAAGCTCTAATTGTTGGACTACGCATTGCGGCTCGGATGGGTGTAATGTAACCTAGAAGCAAATGTGGACTCCCGACTAGTGGCCAAACCGTGTTGGCGGATGACGTGGCTAAGGAAGAAGAAAATATGATTAAGTATCTCGACAAGACCAAGACACTGATCAAAGGCTTTGACAGATTCACCATCAAGCAAGTTCCTAGAGGAGAAAATCGCAGGCGGATGCACTAAGCAAGATCGCCTCGACAAGCTTCGCACACCTATCAAAGCAAGTACTGGTGGAACACTGAAAAGCAAATCCATATCGGAGATGGAAGTTTCCACAATAATAGAGGAGGACGCTCCTACATGGATAACACCAATAACGGAATTCCTAAGCAAAGGAACGTTACCCCAAGAGCGAAGAAGCTCGCGGATACGGAGCACAACACGAGATTCGAACCGAGACAACATATCCTTTGGCGACTCCTTTCTCCAACCATGGCTCGCCGTGTTGGCCCCTACAAGCAAATTACGCGTCGCGAGAAATCCATGAAGGTTCATGCGGCATGCACTCGGACCACGGTCCGTCGTGGCAGCGCCATGAGATCGAATACTCTTGGCCAACCATGCACCACGATGCGCGGGATTTAATAAGGAAGTGCAATGATTGCCAAGTTCATAGACCCGTCCCACGCCAACCACAGACGAGCTAGCGCCAATTACATCACCATGGCCCTTCTACAAGTGGGGTATCGACATTGCAGGGACCTTTTCCGGGTATCGCGGCGGGAGGGTTAAAATTCCTCATAGTCGCCATAGACTACTTCACTAAGTGGATCGAAGCAAAGGCGTGAGTGACAATCACGAGCGGCAATCGGTCCAGCGCTTTGTGGGAAAGTATAGTATGCCGCTCGATTGCCTGGGAAATCATCTCGGACAACGGAAACAATTACGACAATCCTTTCAAAGGCTGCGTGCGAGAAGTTGAACATCACACGCTGACTTTGCGTCGGTTAAACACCCACAAACCAATGGCTTAGTGGAACGCTCGCGAATCGAAGCTTAGGTGAAGGAATTAAAGCACGCCTAGACAAGCACAAAGGAAGGTGGGTGGAAGAGCTATCACATGTCTTGTGGGCGCATCGCACCTCAATCAAAACCAGCACGGAGACACTCCTCCTCTCTAGTCTACGAACGAAGCCGTCATACTGTAGCGATCGGCATGCCAACGATCCGACTACTGCCAGATCAATGTAGCAACCAATGATGACGAGAGGCGTGTCGATTTAGATCTGGGAAGAACGGCGTACGCGCAGCGCCTATACGGAGGCAAATCAAAGTCGAGGATGAAAGGATACTACGACACTAAAGTACGCAGTGTTTCATTCAGACCAGGTGACTTTGTTTACCGGCCAACGAGTGGCGAGCCGCGCAGAAGACACGGCAAACTTGGACCAAAGTGGGAAGGACCTATGAGGTTATGAAGCACTAGGAACAGCGCTACAAGTTCGAGGCTTGGATGGTCGAGAACTGCGCCAAGCACATGGAACATCTGCAACCTCAAGAAATGCTACCTATAGGAGCGGCGACCCAAGCGCCTGGCCTCAGACACTTTACTAAAGTACCCAATAAACATCTATGTATTTACTTTTTATTTCTTATTTGTTTCTCATATACACTTGCAAGTATTAATAAAATGTTGCGGTTTCTAGCTAACTCCGTGACACATTTCAATTTGTTACTTCCATATACTGTATGTCTTAACAATTTTTTATTTCTTGCCTACATCAAGGCATGCAATAAATAAACCCACGATGGTAAAAGGATAAGTTAACCTACTAAACAACTTGTTGAGTAAGAGGGTTGCAAACCCATCAACACCGGATCACGTATCCTTGTTAAACACCTTGTTCTCGAGATGTTGGAATAAGTTTTGTGCGCATCCCACGACGGGTGCGCAACATCGCATATGTGCACGTTTAACAACTTAGGAACCAAGACACTTGATTCCTCAAAGTGATATTTACAGTACGCTGCATATCATAACATACACGACTATGATAAAATACTTAGAAACTATTTCTCACGGCATACTATGACCTCCATACATGATTATGGATTTCTTACTGGCGTACACATGTGATTTTCCGGCAACGAATACATTTTTTACGCAACGACATACTGATAAGTATGTACATTATAAGTTGCAATACTACTCACATACAACTACCAAGAGATGCTTTTATTAAATACCTACGAGTTATTACAAAAGGATTGTTACTTTACAACATATAAACCTACCAACTATTACAACGCTCAATAGATGAGCCACCCACGTGGTTCGAGGTATCTTTGGCCTCGTCAAGCTTCTTCAACAGATCTGAATCCTGCCGAGACACAGTAGCAACGCTCACCGACACCCCATCAGATCTTGGTTGGTGCATTGCACCAACCCCGCACAAGATTGCCTTCCCGATACCTTTCTTTTGAGCAAGTCCGTCGCGATGCGCTTCCGGTACCTCCTTCAAAGGCACTTCTTTCTCTAAAACAAAAGGATTCAAAATATCCCTTGGGCGCGAAGACGGTACTTGAAGGTGAGTCATGGGGTTTCAAGAAGTAATCGGTAGGCTTCGCACCCTCGGACACGCATGACGCCGCAAGAGTCAACCCGCCATGATGACATTTATAGGATAATCCGATCACGCTCAAGTTCAAAGAATCATAGGAGTTCTAACTCCTTCATCCTTTCATCGCAGACAACCGGTGATCATATGTCTTAGCATCATAATTCGGACTGCGTTAACGGGTACCTTTAGCGGTCCGATTCATGCATTTGCTCCACTACGCTTTGCGCGCTCTCCAGGCGCACTGAACTACCTCCCCAAAGGCAAGAACCACTTCTGACTCCAGAGTATTAAAAGCGGCTAGCGAAGACCATGTCCTATGAGCCATCTGCTCGGCCAACTATAGTAGACATCGGTGAGGATACAATTCCTCATTACTCAATACTTAGTTTTGCTAGGTTTTGCCTCTTGACTTTCTGCAATGCACTACCTACGAGCTGGAGATCTTCTAATTGAGCGACCAGGTCCTTCTTACCCTGCTCCAGATACTTGAGAGCCCACCTACACGACGACTTATCTTTGCGCTACCTTAACACGCTCCTGATTTATTTGGCACACCAGCGCCATTTTCTCTTCAGCGGGCTTTTGGGCATTGACCCCATGCTCTCTTTGCTGCAGCCTTGGCACTAGCCAATGTGATCCCAAAGAAGGCAATAGCCGATCCTTCGAGTGCTTGGTCGCTCTCACCGAAATATGAGCCCCTTAGCTTCTCCACCAATGAAGCTTGATGCGCAATACTTGCGCCAACTCTTCTACCATTTGCGATGCATCTCCAGCCATATATCCGTCCTTTTGGTTGTGCGGTTCGGTGAGCAGTGAGAGGAATGCACAGGACTATTATGGGGCGACTCCGCACCTTTATTCGGACCGCACACTCTACGAGACATCGATATCGGTTTCCCATATACGCATTTTTATAAAAAAAAAAAAAAAAAAAGTAACAAGTATTGTCAAGATTACTTATGGGCAGATACATTCGATGGGTGCGATGTGGCAGCCTCACTAAGCAGAATGACTCCACATTGGCGACCATCGGCCGCTTTTCCTCGAAGAGCTCGCGCCATCACTTCCGAAGCCCTTACGCTTTAGTCGCACTCTTGCTCCTCCACCTCCTCATCCATAGGATGCGCGACTGTAATAGGTGGTGGCTGCGCCATCAGGGAAGGCACCCGAGGACTTGGCAGGCTTTGTAGTGGCGTCGCTTCCACAGCCACGGAGGAACTTGTCCCCGCCTCTCACATTCAGCTGGTGGTGCCCCAGGTAGCATCTAGTATGGGCTCTTCACCCTCTTTCAAGGGTCGTACCCCTGTCTTTACTTCCAGGGGCTTTGCTAGCTGCACTACGGTGAATAGATCCATCTCTGCGCAAACAAGACACACAATAACACACGTTATATAATGCGCGGAAAAAAGAAGAAAGCTCTTACATTAATTACAAGAGGGCGCGGAAGAATGAGTACCCACCCGGCCATTGCCATTATTGGCAAGAAGATTGGCATCTCATCCGGCATACCAAAGTAATTACGGTACGATGCCCATATGCACCAAAAATTCCTCGGGGTAGGAATTGATAGGGATGCGGTTAGCATTTATCAGTTCCGCATCCTCAGCGATATAAGATCCAACCAAAGGGCACTCATCCCTCTCTAATGAACCCTGAGTATAAAAATCATAATGCCATGGAAAGCATGTCTCATCTACCCAGAAAAAGAATTCCCTCCAATTCCTAAGCGAATCTAGTTTATCAGTATAACATTGAAGTCTACCAGCACGCTTCGCAAAGGATACCCACCTATGTGCCCATGTCGTGTGATAAAAGGTGCGAAATAGGTGGATGGTTGGGTTAATCGCCAATAAACGGCAATTCACCTCAAAGTTTGTAATTTTAGCCGCGATCAATGCTGGTAACCGGATATGTCGCATTATAATAATTTAATACATCGCACGTAAAGCGGGACATGGGTACCGTTGGTTCGAGAATTAAGAAAAGCGTGTATATTCTCCCACTTTTCCTGGGAAGTCCGCATGGATGCCAGCGATCCGGAACAACCTGGATGCACGTAAAGAGTATAAAGTAATCGAGGTGAATTCCATAAGTTAAGCGCCTCGGTGAGGGGAGGAGTGAAGTCGGACAATTGCTTGACCATGGTCTCGTTCTTTTTGACTGCGCACGCGCGGTTACCTTTGGTATAGGCGGTTTTTTCTGTTGCAGATGTATGGATTCTTAACAATGGCGGGTTGAATACTTTTCACTGTGAGAAACACAGTAAAATGGGATAGCCGCTTATATAGTTTTATTCACTCACACGACCAGTGACACGTGGATCCCACTATTACTAATTGTGTGGCTAAGATCCACTTATTTGACTCTATTGCAGTTACTTTCCCCCGAATAACGAGGCGTTCATTTTCAAAATACTGTCTCAATACAATGTATTGGCGGATATTATTTTGGCTTCTTTACTACGTTTTGTAAGTTTTTCTTTGACTACGGTTATTAGTCTAGCATCCGCAGCTAATCACTGCGCATACTAGACTGGGGGGACATGATGACGTATAGTCTAGATTCGGGTCACGAACCCGACTAAAGTCCAATACTAACAAGCCCGGCCTGGCCGGGCTCTTAATAATAAGCGTTAAGCCGCGAAGGCCCAAATACAAATCTATTTACGGAATAGATGGAGGATATTTCTTAATCAAGGAGATAATTCTTCCCAACCGATTTAAGCGGATCGCCTTGAGGTTGAGGAACACGGAACCAACAAGATTCCGATGTATATAAAGGAATCACATCCCTCGCTTAAGGTGCGATCTACAAACCCTAACTCTCCTTAAACCCTAAAAACCGATTACTTACTCACGCGCGGAGGATAATCGTGGGAGACAATCCACGATAAGCCTAACGTGTTTTCTCTCTTAGTGCGCAGTGTCTCAAGCAACAATTCTCAATTGGTGCGAGAGCCGGAGCTCCAAACAAGGAACGCCCAACTTTTGTATCAACAAGCAGGAAATAACATTTAATACAATAGAACAGGGAAAAATGGTTGATGCACCATACGAGGTGGAACAACTAGATCATGTGTGTACCATGGTCACGCGGGCGAGGTGAGCCAAGCCAGCCAATAAACCACAATTCTAACAGCAGGGGCGGAGCCAGAAATTTTTGGTCGAGGGGCACACTTTGATAAATTTTAGAAAGTATATTATAAATTGGTACTTAGGGGGGCAAATTACGAAAAAAGCCTAATACTTTCGAAAGTTTACGCTACAATCTTTTACGCTAGGGGGCACCTGCCCCTTGTGCCCCCCTTTATCTTCGCCCATGTCTAACAGTGTGCTAAACCTTTTACTTTATGTTTTCAATCCTCTTAACGATTTCATTTCTCTCTTTGAATATTTTAGTCTTTTTTATTATCGATTCCATTACGTCTTATCATACAAACCAAACATGATTCCATCGTTTATTTCATTTATTTGACAGTTCATTCTGTCCTACCAAACGAACCCTTAGGATGCAAATACCGCAACAATAAATGATAATGCTAACAAGAACAAACTAGAAAAATACTAACTAATTTATGATATATGTCGTAATTCAGCATTATTCAAATCTCAGGTAGCTAACATATAAAATTAAACAAAAGCAAAGTGGGCCAAAATAAACAGAAATTAAAAAAATAATAATAATAAAATTAAAAAAATAATAATAATAAATAAATAAATAAAATGACGTACCTGTACCCCAAAAAAATGGGTGTTGACTATTAGGCTAGACACAATGGCGAACTAGTTAGTCGGTGCTTGGCATCAGCTTTCTCTCCGACGACGCGATGGCCTAGTTGACAATGGCGGCTACTAGTTCTTTTTTTCTTTTTTTTTTGTTTTTTTTATAATAAATTCACTTCATGCAACGTGTAACTTGCATGCATACCACTTCATGCAACGTGTAACGCAATGTTCGGTCCTCTAATAAAACATACACACATACCAATTCATGTTCAGCCATTTCATGTTTTGCATGCATACCATTTCACGTGCAACCACACTCCAAATGACTCTCAACAAATTAAAACCCTTTTCATAATATAAATCGAACACAAACAAGCACCATAGTAGTTTGCATATAAAAAAAATGGTTTCTTTTCACAGCTGACGAACACACAAGAATGGTGGAAAGGTTTATTATTTATTTGTGTTTGTGTTTTGGTAACCTTTTTTGTTTGTTGTGTTTTGTGAATTCGGTCGTTTGGCCGACCAAGTTGTGTTTTCGTTCACTCGACGACCGATGAAGACCAAGGCACCACAGTGGGTCGACCGACGACAACCGGATCAACAAGGTCATGACCGACCATCGTGTTCAAATTTTAGAAAAATCGTCCTGGCCGCGACTGCGAACCAACTCGTCACGCCGGCTTTCTCCAAATACATTTGGGACAACCCGATGCCCCAATCGAACCCAAGGATTTTTAAATAAAAAATAAAAAACCATTTTTAACATAAACTAAAATTTCATTAATAATTAAAATATTACAATGCTAAATAAAACAATAAAAATACATAAATAAATCAATGCTCCCCGTGATGCAAGCCATATTAAATTTTGTGTTGAGAAGTATTTTGAGTTTGAATTGTGTTTGAAATTGTGTTTTAAGAAGTGTGTTTGAGGTGAAGTTTGTATTTATAGAGTGGTAAATTGGGTTTGATTTTTTTTTTTTAGTTTAATGACAAAAAGGTCGTTTTTTAAAATTTGTTTTCATTTTATCACAAACGGTCAAAAAGAAAGGGGATAGAAGCATTAAAAATATCGGTCGCAAAATCATTCGATATGGCCAAATTTGGTTTGATGACCGATGTGACAACCTTCAACCACATCCGAGGAAACCGATTTGAACATCGGTTGGTGAAGGAATTTTTTGTTGACAACCGATGTTGACCGAGTCGACTGCGACAAGCTTTATTGGTTCCTTTAGGCTGGTCCTATAATTTGACGCACCACAGGCCTTTTAACAACCTCATTTTTTCTCTCTCCAAATGACGCGGGATGCCCTACCGTCGAGGATTTTTATTTTTTAAATAAAAAATAAAAACCATTTTAACATAAACTAAATTTTCATTAATAATTAAAATGTTACAATGCTAAATAAAAACAATACGAAATACATAAATAAATCTGAATGCTCCCCGCATGCAAGCCATATTAAATTTTGTGTTGAGAAGTATTTTGAGTTTGAATTGTGTTTGAAATTGTGTTTTAAGAAGTGTGTTTGAGGTGAAGTTTGTATTTATAGAGTGGTAAATTGGGTTTGATTTTTTTTTTTTTTTAGTTTAATGACCAAAAGGTCGTTTTTTAAAATTTGTTTTCATTTTATCACAAACGGTCAAAAAGAAAGGGGATAGAAGCATTAAAAATATCGGTCGCAAAATCACTCGATATGGCCAAATTTGGTTTGATGACCGATGTGACAACCTTCAACCACATCCGAGGAAACCGATTTGAACATCGGTTGGTGAAGGAATTTTTTGTTGACAACCGATGTTGACCGAGTCGACTGCGACAAGCCTTATTGGTTCCTTTAATTTGGTCCCCTGCCGCATATGGACGACCTGGAACGCGACGCATAAATAATCGCCTTTCCACTCCCTGGACAACCCGATGCCAAATTTGGTTTGATGACCGGCCGACAACCGATAATCTAAAGATTTTTTTTTTTAAATAAAAAATAAAAAAACTATTTTTAACATAAACTAAAATTTCATTAATAATTAAAATGTTACAATGCTAAATAAAAACAATACGAAATACATAAATAAATCTGAATGCTCCCCGCATGCAAGCCATATTAAATTTTGTGTTGAGAAGTATTTTGAGTTTGAATTGTGTTTGAAATTGTGTTTTAAGAAGTGTGTTTGAGGTGAAGTTTGTATTTATAGAGTGGTAAATTGGGTTTGATTTTTTTTTTTTTTTTAGTTTAATGACCAAAAGGTCGTTTTTTAAAATTTGTTTTCATTTTATCACAAACGGTCAAAAAGAAAGGGGATAGAAGCATTAAAAATATCGGTCGCAAAATCACTCGATATGGCCAAATTTGGTTTGATGACCGATGTGACAACCTTCAACCACATCCGAGGAAACCGATTTGAACATCGGTTGGTGAAGGAATTTTTTGTTGACAACCGATGTTGACTGAGTCGACTGCGACAAGCCTTAGTTTTTGTGCAAAATTAATTTTATAATATTTTATGTATTATTTATACAAGGATTAAGGTTATTTTGTCAAAAATAATTGTGGTTTGATTTGAACAGAAGATGTAAATGGAGTAGGGCGGTAAACTATAAATGAAACTTTTTTTATAAGTTACGTGAATTATCATTTGATTTTAAAATATTATGATGTATTATTTTCTAAAATCATTTTTATAATTTTGTGTGCCAAGAATAGCCTAAATTGACCGGGGCACATCAATTTCGTACACTTTTTGGTGTAGATTGATTATTTAGTAAGGATCAACATTAAGTTATGTTCAGTTATTATCTGCGAATGGGGGGAGTTGAGATTAAACCAAGAAGCTATTTCTCCAAAAGGCATCCATTTCACGGCCAGATAAGAACATTTGTGCTTGGTGAATAAGCACCCGAAGGCTAGCCCCAAAGTCACTGAATGCCGCATATGGGGTTTAAACTTGAGATGTACACAGGGCCGCTCGGCTATGGGCTACGACGACGATGGCAGGCATCATATAAATTGGGGGCATCAAAGCTTTGACGTTGTGAATTGATTTTATATGATGAAGCTTGTGTTGTAATGATTAAACATTGTCTGATAGAATATCGAAGAAATAAATGAAGAAACAAGCAATGTTTTGAAAAAAATAAAAAATAAGTTCACCAGAGATATATACACAGTCGCTTGAAACAGAAGGGAGAGGAAGAAGGAAGGGAGAGATAGAGAGAGACAAAAAGTTGGGATGAGTTGTTTTAATTGACTTGTAGGTGGTGTTTGTTTTTAAGAGCCTGAATCCGAACTAGCATATCCGAATCTGAATCTGCGGTATGCAATGTCCAATCCGACCGCGATCTAACGGGAAAAACTCATGTTTGAACCGCACATTTGCTTGCTCGTACTAATTTTTTTTTGGTTTTGTTTTGTGTCGAAGAGGGCAATGAGGCATTCGACACCCTCTCAAGTCTAGACCATTAAGATCTTATCTGCCTCAACGCAGCCCGAACGGGAAAAAATAAACGATCTGAACGACCAAAATGTTTGACCGCATCTGAACGGTTCAGATTAAGAGGCTGTTAAGAGTCTCTTTATGAAAAACAAACACCACCTTAGTCTTTTATCTTCTACCAATAGAATTTTACTATTTAGGTCAAATAGTCATAGGTATTTTGTTGTTTTAAAATTTAATTTTAGATTTTCTTTAGAGTATTTCATTACTTATTTACTTTTCAATTTTCAGTTTGTAACAACCTCAAACTTATTAGCCCATAACCTGCTATCAACTAGTAACGAAATATTTATAGTTACATGTAAACATCTGTTTAAATTAATATGTACACATAGTTGATAGTTCTATTACTTTTAGTGTGTTATAGGTAGACACTTCACTTTTTTAATCCTTGTCGTACAGGTAGTAAATTATTATAGCAATTAGTAAAATGTTGCTAATGATTACTAGACGTTAAGTTTGTTTTAATTGGTGTACATAATCATTTTCATATATTTATTTACTACATAAAAGCAACAATTTAGCTGTGTACAATAATGTTAAATGATGATATCTCAAAATTAAATGAATCTTGAGAAACCAAAAATAACCCGAATTGAAAATAAAATCAAAGTTCACTTAGCTTTACATAACTTAACCAAAAGTATATTTAACCTAAGGATAGTTTGTAACATTTTTATTGTAATAGTGTACTTATCAGTAACATTTGGCGTGAGGATGAGGCGCTACCTTAGTTAGGTTCTAAACTAAAGAATAGTGTGTTGTTTGTTTAAAAATGGGCATTTTTCGACCGGCTCGCCCAGGGTAGCAGAAAACTCAGGACCGGCCCTGTGTACACAAGAGAAGCCCGCACTACTAGCTACATCTTTGAGCATTGTCTTGAATATATTAAAGAAAACCACAACAAAGATCGTTTTAGAAAGATAGAAAGAAAAAATAAATAAATAAAGCAAAATAATAATAATAATAATAATAATAATAATAATAATAATAATAATAATGATAAGTATTAAAGTAAACCAGAAAATTTCGGCTTAGGAAACATAAGCCGAAATCAATCAACTATAATACACGAATAAGCTTAGATAAACGACTTTTTGAAATTAAGGTTGGGTGTTATAGTCACCACCCACCACCTCCGCCACATCAGCTCATTAGCACACCAACTAACTCACCACCTAACAGTTATAGCAATGACCACCTAACAAAACATATAAGAATACTTCACTTGATATAAACATAATATATCTCACAAATAAGCACAAACAAAAAACAAGTACGTTGCATTAAGGCCATCTACAATGGGCTAGATGGCATACGCATAATAGAGCCTTTACACAGTTGAATCCATTGTAAAATGGCTAGGTCATACGCACGTTGAATATCAGTTTCTTTCTGAACACACTAGTAATATACTCACAAACAAGTAAACTATACTTATTTAATATATGTAGCTCACTTAGGTTTATATTTTTGTAGACATGATTCTTTTGAAGTTGTGTAAGTAAATAAAATAAGTGGCACCAAAATCAATTGTAATGCTTAATGGCTTGCGAGAAATGTTGCATAGAAGAGTATAATGTTTATATGGTAATGATTTTGCAGTGCATTACACCGAAAATAGTTTAATACATTGGAGATACTTTAAGTGGTCTGCACCACCAAACCAACCCAAAAAATAAATCACCACGCATACTGATGTCCCCACCGTAATAAGAATCGCGCGCGGTTAGTGACCACCTCGGGTCCATGAGACTAGCAATCCAAAACATCCCCATCATTTAGCAGTGCATTACACATAATACACCTAAAATAGTTTAATGCATTGAAGATGCCTTAAGTAGTCTGCACCACCAAACCAACCCAAAAAATGAAGCACCACGCATACTGATGTCACCATCATAATGAGAACCGCGCGCGGTTAGTGACCGCCTCGGGTCTAAGAGACTAGATCCAAATTCCAAAACACCCCCATCATATAAAAATATGATTGTTGGGCCAATATAATAGACCTGAGCCCAAATCATAACAAAACTGGACTCCAAATCTTGAAGCAATCACCTTTATGAACAATTTAAAAATTAACAGGTACCCATTAAGGAATCTTGAAATGGGTATGGCCCAATTTGTCTAAACTTTCATTTCCCCAATTCAATTTCAAGAATCAAGAATCAAGAAAATATTAGGGTTTAAGCAAAAAAAAAAAAATTAAAAAAATGCAGCGTTTGAAATCATTATCAGTATTGAAAAGGTGGAAATGTAGTAACAGTTTTTGTTATTACTCTAGTTCTGCTGCTCAGCGTGAACTAAATCATTTTCAAGATGAGGTATATATTTTTATATGTAAATCTTGAAATGTATAAGTTTTTTATTTAGTTTTAAGTTTGTGATGTTTGGTGGATGTGGTTTTAAAGGGGGTGTTTTGGATTAGCTTGTTATTCGGGCTTATGAGCTTATTTGAAAATGGAAAAGCTCATAAGCTTGGTTTTTTTGGCTTGTGAAGTTGAGTTTATGGACTTGATAAGTCCATAAGCTCAGGTTGATTAGCGCCAGAAGCTGGAAAAATGAGCTTATGAGTTTTTTCAGTTTCAAATAAGCTAATAAGTCCGGAAAATAAGATGATCCAAAGACCTTCTTATAAGTTTGTGATGTTTGCAGGGTAATTTTTTAAGGGTGTTTTGATTAGCTTGTTTTATGGGTATACGAGCTTATTTGAAATTGAAAAGCTCATATTCTTTCTTATGAAGTTGAGCTTATGGACTATAAGCTGAAAAATTGAGCTTATGAGCTTTTCCAGTTTCAAATAAGCTCATAAGTCCGGAAAATAAGATGATCCAGACACTCCCTAAGGTTGTGATGTTTGATGGGTAATTTTTTAAGGGGTGGTGGCTTATGAGCTTATTTGAAGTTGGAAAAGCTTGTAAGCTCAGTTTTTTCGGCTTGTGAATTTGAGCTTATGGGACTTAAATTAAGTCCATAAGGTCAGTTTGATAAGCATAAGCTGAAAAAATTGAGCGTATATGCGTTTCCACTTTCAAATGAATAATCCAAACACCCCTTAAGTTTGTGATGTTTTATGGGTATGATTTAGCGGTGTTTGATTAGCTTTTTTAATGTGCTTATCTGAAATTGGAAAAGGTTGTAAGCTCATTTTTTCGGCTTATGGACATGGTAAGTTCAAGTCGATAAGGTCATAAGCTGAAAAAATGAGCTTATGAGTTTTTCCAATATTTATGAGTTTTTCCAATATCAAATAAGCAAGCTGATCCAAACACCCCCCTTAAAAGTTTGTGATGTTTGATTTTGTGTAATGATGCAGGTTTTGGTGGAAGGAAGAGCTTTTTCAAGAGCTGCTATACTTAATAGACCATCTCAGCTCAATGCTATTACAACCTCTATGGTATCCCTTCTATCTCTTTCTTTTTCTTTTTTTTTTTTTTTTTTTTTTCACAAATTTTTCATTGATTTTACGCACTTTCGATATTTTTTTAGTCTAGATTCAGTGTCTTGAATTTGTTTGAAATTTTGACCCACAAGTTATAATAATTGTTACCGATTAGGTTAGGATGATACATAAGTTGATGTCGCATGTGTTAGACTTAAGTTCCCTACACATAGATAATGTAGTAATACATGTTACAGGTCGCTTTTAGAAAACGCCACAACATCGAAAGTTGAGCAATTAAACTTTTAAAAACTGATCACATAAGTGGAACGATGGTGAAGTTTCTTTGATGCGTTTTAACCACTCAAGTTTCAGTTTTCATTCATTGTTATGCATTCTTATTGAACAATGAAACCGCCCCCTATATTATCGATTAGAAATGTTGACGTGGTGTGATAAACGTGTAGTCCATAATATATAAACATGATGCTGTGACATCCATTCTACAATGGGCTCCATGTCATCAAGCTTATATAGTTGGCACGTCGTGTCAGCATATATTACAGGGTAATACAAGTGGCGGGTGAATTTTTTCAATAAGAATTCACAACCTTTAACAAAATCGAAACTTGAGTTGTAAAAGTTGTTAAAACCAAAACTGACCCATGTTTAATCACATATACGGTCTTGTTCTATGATCATTTTTTGTTACTGAGCAACATGTGAATGTTGTAATGTTTCTGAAAAATTGTACACAGGCTGGTCGGTTACAAAGACTTTACGAGTCATGGGAAGACAACTCACAGATTGGATTTGTGACAATGAAGGTATTTCAAATGCCTATATGAAATTTATTAACTCTTTACTTTAGGCATAGGCATTGCTTGTCTCTAAATGTTATTCGAATTTATTGAAGGGTAGTGGTAGGGCATTTTCTTCTGGTGGAGACATGGTAACCATCTATCGTTTGCTTCAAGAAGGTAGACATTCCATTTATTTATTTTATATTTATAAATAGTTATATGTACATATACGGATGAAATTGTTGTTTATAATGATTTTCCGGTTGACATATGTACAGGCAAAGATGCAGAATGCAAAGAATTTTTCAGGACGTTATATCAGTTTATATACCTTGTAGGGACGTATTTGAAGCCAAATGTGAGGATCCAACTTTTTTCTATTTATTTATTGACATACTTTTTTCACAGTGTATGTAAAGTATGGTGTTTGACTATTGACCTAATTGACAGTTGACTATCTTGGATGGTATCACGATGGGTGGTGGTGCAGGAATCGCAGTTCCTGGAATGTTCCGCATAGCAACCGACAAAACTGTATGAAGTATCCTCTTTTCATCAGTCTTTGATGAAACTTGTTGACTTACAAAATAAAGTGACTGTGTTTGAACTACCCGCTTGCAGGTTTTTGCAACTCCAGAAGTTCAATTGGGCTTCCATCCGGATTCAGGGGCTTCATTTTATCTTTCTCGTCTCCCTGGCTATTTAGGTAACTTTTGTAATTTAAAATATGCAGCTTCTACTTAGGTTTAAATTAATCATCAAAGCTTATTATGGATCATCTATTATATTGTTTTGTAGGTGAATTCTTGGCCTTGACCGGAGAAAAGCTTAATGGGGCTGAATTGGTTGCATGTGGTTTGGCTACACATTATTCACTAAATGCGGTATGTACTGTTTACTCCTGAATGGGTCAAGTTGTGTTGTATTCTATCCTTGGCGGGTCATATGGGTCAATCTGGTAAAAAGTCACCCAAACGATATTTTTAATGCTTACAGCCTCATCAGTTTTATTTTAAAAAGTTCGATTATTTTTGTTAAAGCATGGTGATCTTGTAATCATATTGTATTGATCTCTACAGAAACTTTCTTGGATTGAAGAACGCCTTGGGCAATTGATGACAGATGATCCTTCTGTCTTATCAGATTCTCTTGCTCAATATGGCGATCTTATCACAATAGATAGACACAGCGTTCTTCACAAGTAATGAAATATTCCGCTGTCTATCTCATATTATCACTTGGTCCTTTTAATAGATCTTGTAGACATAACAATTTTTATTGATTTATAGTAGTATAACATGGTTCAATTGATATTTTAAATTTGTGTTTCAGGATTGACAGAATAGACAAATATTTTTGTCATGACACCGTTGAGGAAATTGTCGAGGCTTTAGTAAGTTCCCTCCCCCTCTCTATCTCTATATCGTCATTGAAAATACATGCTCTGACTTGTGCTATTATTGGGCAGACAGAAGGAGAGTCTCATGATGAATTGTGCTCAACCGCCCTGAAAAGACTGAAGGAGGCCTCTCCGTTGAGCTTGAAGATCACTTTGCAATCGGTGAGTCTGCTAATCCGATATTAGTTTTATATGAAATATCCAGTATCATACCAATAGGTTTTTATCAATATCCTTCCAAACCAAACCATGCAACTTGATGTGTCCAAATGCAGATACGTGAAGGTAGATTCCAACCCCTTGATCAGTGTCTGGCTCGTGAGTATCGTACATCATTGCATTGCATCTCCAAAGAGGTATCCGGAGACTTTTGTGAGGTAGGACAGTTTCTTCTTGATCTATTGTGTCATATATATAACTAATACTGTAATATTTTGCACGTGCTTATGCGTATGCAGTTATGCACTAATTTAATATATACTTCCTCATCTTCTTTTGCAGGGTATCCGGGCAAGACTAGTTGACAAGGACTTTGCTCCAAAGGTAATGTACCCCTTTGTGCTCGTTAACACTCCCAAAGATAGTGGTAGCAGTTCTCACCCATTTACTTGTGAAATTGGGTGATTTAGGCTATATTTTATCATTGACGGGTCAAATTAAAAATATTCTTATTCCATAAAATTTACCAAATCATTTTGTTTAAAAGACGGATTACTATTTCGTAATCATATTTATTACACTGAGTAATTTATAGAAAAATTTGAATTCATGGCCAATGTGTGGCAGGTCCAACCCATGCCAGCCTTCTTTAACTTGTATCAAAACTACCCGTTTTGACCCATTTTTAGCCCCGTCACCAGTTTTTCCATCTCTAGTCCTAGATATGATTATGAAGTTATTTATAAAGCGAAAATACTGCAAAATTTAATATTCTTCTTTTCTTCTTTGGCAGTGGGATACTCCAGGTTTAAAAGCAGTATCCAAGGACATGGTTGACTGTTACTTTGCGCCACTTCCTAGTTCCGAGACTGAACTGAATTTACCTACGGCCTTGAGAGAACCCTTCATGTGAAGGTTCTCGTGTGGTTGCGAATCAGCTTCATGCTCCTTTTTCTCCTTTCTGTATACCTTTCTCCCATAAAAAGAGCTGCCATATTTTTGTTGGCAAAAATATTTCAACTTATTAGTTGTATTACATTTATCATGTTAGATTCTGATTACTGTCGGGATGTATTTCTAGATACTGGGTGATTAGCTAGATTTTTGCTGAGGGAGCAGTAGTTGATGTTGTTAAGTAAAATGTTGCCATCGGTACATTCCAAACCGAAAGTCAATTGATATCAAGTGTTACCATGCTAAAGTGGGTAAAAATAAATCTAATTGCATCAGAAAATTTCTTTTTCTTTTTTCATATATCTTTGAAATGTTCTTTTTCTATCTTATTTTGCATTTTTTTTAAGTTTGCAACTTCTTGAAACAGGCGCAAAAGTCATTGAATTACGGTTGTCGATATAGTGAACAATCGATTTTGAATACAAGGTGATATATTCACTAGAATAATACTTATGATACGGCAAACTTAACATGATTGTTATAATCTGTTTCCAGTATCTGTTTCAATTAGAAAAAAGACTTGCAATAATATTTGTAAAACTATACTATCTTCATCAATGAAACCATAAAGTGGACAAATCTTTTATAAACCAAATCAAAAACTTAGCATAAAAACTATCCATAAATAACAAAATATTGTTCACAGCAGTAGACAACAGCTACAGGTGCAAAAGGACTAAAGTTCCTCAACATAACATTGTTTTGTCTACGATATCATACAATCATACACCAAGGACTTCGGTTTGAATATGCAAATGGAATAACAAAGAAAGATTACGAATGCAATGGAACAACTATACTTCTTGCAACATCAGCATCTACTTATAAAAGGGAACACAACAAAATTAGGCAGCACTTGAGGGTGAGAGTACAAATGGCAAAAAAAAATTCGTACCTGATACCTGGCCAGAGTTGATCGGGCACGGGATAGGGCGGGAATCCCTGAATCTAAAACCGTGGATGGGGTTCGCGATCCCGAGTAGTGATGTTTGCATAGTTTATAAAAACAATTTGTATACCAAGATGGAGTTATGATCAAATGGAAAAAAAATAATAAAGGACGAAAAGAAACTACAACCACACATTTTAGATGTATCTTCTTAATAAATTTTCTTCATTACCTGAAATGTGTGGCTAAAAATTCTTTTTATTTTAGTTTTTTTTTTCACATCAAATCTCTTCCCAAGACTACCAAGATGTAGGATAATTGGTATTATTCATGTAAGTTTTTAAGTAATCTTTAGCATGATTATTTATTTCCAAGGAAACTAATTTTGATTCACACGCATGTCACTATAGTGACTTGTTCATAACCTTATATAGTATGGAAAAATGAAACGAGAACTTTATACGATGATTACTGAATAAGTAACTAAGAGGGATGGGTGTAATCACATGCCGTTTCGCGTGCTGTTTTGCTAAATCAACGTCACATCAGCCTTTCACATTTCACATTCACACATCAAAAATACCCCTCCTTCGTTTACACTTTTAGGCTCCACATTATTTTTTCAAATTTTCACACAAACTAAATATTCATTCATAAATTAAAAATACAACATGAAACTAAAAAATATAAAAAATTAAAAAAAAACATACATCGGAAATTAAAATAGAATACGGAATTAAAGTACAATACAAAGTAAAAACATGATTTAAGCTTTTATATTGTTCCATAATAGTTGATGAGATCTTGCTTCTCATTTACGTACTGCCAAAACTTCTTCCCTAACGCCATCAAGGAGATTGATATACACAAATCTGACCTCACCATTAGCAGAGTTTGTAGACCAATTTGTTAACTGGTCGTCATGAGGCGTTTCACGCAACTGTTACCTCTTCACCACACGCTAATCATCTGCCACATAATATGAGTTATCTTACCCAACAAATTGTAAACCATCCTGAGCTCCTTTTTCTTCCCAGAAGCCTAAGGATAGCATTTCACCTCGCTAGTTCAAGTAGCCATAGTGTTTGTGAGAAAATGAATGAGGTAAAGGGTATTTATAGGGGAAAGATAGCCGCTGGAGTAATACGAATTCAAAAAAACAAATTGTACATGTACGAAATCGTCCTAATGGTATTTTTCATTTAGCCAAACAAGCTTAGCACTGATTTGTTCTTGTATTTTCCCCGCTTCTAATCTAATAACATTGTGCATCTCGTAATCTTTCAAGATTCTTAAAAAGCCTCTATTTGAGCATGGTTTTCTTGTGGAATGTCACATTTCTCGTGACGCTTTTACGCAGATCACTTTTAGCTTTGCACGCCTTGTCAAATTGCATAGCTAAGTCGATCAACGCTTGCTGACGAACGGTGTCCTCCTCAATTAGTTTCTGAACACACGCTATGATTTCATCAAAAGTATACGGAAGAGCCATTAAGGTAGTAGTATATAAGTTTTTGTGTGAAAACTGATAAAATATGAGTGGTATTTAACTATTTATATAGGTGGGGTGAAAAAAAATAATAATAAATAAAAACCCTTGAAACTATTTTGAATTATCAAACGGTCAAAACTTTCAAATACAACACAATCATCAAACGCCGACATGAGTATACCGGCATTTCCAATGGTGCTGGGGGTGGGTGGTTTGGTGGCGTGAAGTGGTGTGGTGGCGCCAAAACACCACTCCCTCTAAGCAATAACATTATAGACAAAATCAAAAATTTCAAAGCCTTTTCGTGACATAAAAAATATATTAATGCATTATCATAACACTTGGTTATTATTGTTTCAAGTTGTCTTTCGGTTTTCAAACCTATAATCATAATGGAATGATAAGCAAAGTGATGTACATAATTGATATATTTGTTGTTACAAAAATATATTAATCGGCTTGAAAATTCATAACGTAGTAATTTTATAAGTTGTTGTCAAAAAATATTAATGTATATGAAAAAAAACACATGAAATTAGTTACAAAGAAAAACTATGATTCCCCGATGAGGTCCATCATCCCTCATTGGGGACAGGACGGGATGTAATCATATTCCACGGTAGGCATGGGGCCTGAGATGGGAAAAAGTATGGGGGATCGGGATGAGGATCGAACTCTAATTCGCAAACCCTACTGCCATCTCTAGGTCTGAGGCGTAAAGTGGCGTTTCATTAATGAAGTTGCTAGTATTGTTTCTTCATGTTTGTATTGGTCTTCATAATATGTTGACTCTTATATAATGTTAAGACTAAAATACACGGTTGGTCCCTAAACTTGGCAAGATGCATCGCGATGGGACAAAAGTCGGCCTTTTCATCGTCGGGGGTCCCTATTTCAAGGTTTATACTCACTACAGGTCCTTTGACCATATTGCCGTTAGTCAAGGACATCTTATGACGTTAGATTTGTCTTTTGTCCAAGGGCACATTTGTCATTTTACCATCGTCCATTAATTAGTGCGCCCCACTTGTTTAACCGAGGCGCTACAAGAAACCTCGCTAATAAAAGGGACATTTTATCACCACTCATCCTTTATCTTTCCTAACAACTAAAATCTTATCTTCTTCACCGGCGGTAAAATCAAAAATGGTGGTGTGTTCATGCAACATAAGTGGCCGCCATTAGAACATGCCGAACAACACGAACCTTTATGCCCACAAGACAGATCACTTAATTTTATTTCATATTAAAGTTGGCGTAGTTTTACCTTAAAATGTGTTGATTATGATAGTATATATGTTTTATTATAATTGTGATTTAATACAAGTGGGTTTAGTTGGTGTTTATGAGGCAAGCAAGCGTTCGACATTTTGATTATCAATTATAGGCTACAACATGTCCATTCATTGGGTAATGATCCACCCATCCAAAGAGAGAGCGATGTGATCATCTACTTGCAGAACAATCTGTGAATGATGCGACATTACAAGAATACAAGCCGCCTCATTTCTCGAGACTATGGAGGCCGCCAACGCCGGTGACCCAAGCAAAAGAGCTAGAGGCGCTCACCAAGCGAATTTGCCGACTCCTGGTAGGAGAAAGTTCATTGCCCTCGTGAACTTTTGTGTGTTGTCCCGATGGTCATCTTCTTAGTTTTTCTATGGTTCTTCTATAGGGTTTAGATAGGTACTGGTTTTAGTGTTTTGAATCGGTGGTAGATGGTCTAGTTGTGTTTAAGAAGTTTTAGAGTACGTTGACTAAGAATAGTCTTTTATGTATAATTTGGTCCTTGTACAGTTGTTAATATATTTCTTTTATGCTTTGGTCCTTATACTGCGGCCTTTACTAGTAGGTCCTTTGCCCCAAGAATTTATATATCACTTGCCACACAAATGGTCAAACTCATAACAGAGATACGAGTTTCAAATATGGATGAATGATGAGGGATGGATGAACATACACCAATTTTGAGTATCAACATAAACTTGATATGGTGTTTGTTAGGATTTAGTAAATTCAGTTATTAAAGTGTCGGTCACCTCAAGTATATGTAATCATTAGAAAGCTCGTAGTCGTAGTTATTTAATGTTAGTTAGTATTTAGTTTAGTAACACCGGAGGACGGACGTCTTTACCCAATTGATGCCCGATCCACGTTCGTGGTGGCTTTTATGTAAAAAACTATAAATACCCTCTACCTCCCAAGGTAGAGGGTTGGAGCTCATAATAATACTTTCACTTTCTCTCACTAAGTTCCCAAACCTCTAACTCTTTCTCTCTCTAAAACCTTAAAGTATACACCCATTTGATCATGGTTTGATGTGTTTGTGAAATCCAATATGTTACAAATGGTATCAAGAGCCATGGTTTGATCATCTCTCTTACATATCCTTGGATTTCTAGTGGTTTTATATGGTTTTTGGGTTTGAAAAAGTCTAGTGGTTTTTGCATCATTTGGATCATTTCTTGTGTTAAAGTTTGAATTTGAGTGTACTTTTGTGTTTAGAATCATTGTAAGTGCTTGGGTTTTGATTTGGAAAGCTTGAATCACTGTGGTTGAGCTTGTTTTGGATTGAAAAGGGTTGTATATAAGTTTTTCTACCTAGCTTAATTTGAGTCTCTGAGTATTTTTCTTCGTGAGTTTACTTGCTTCATTATTTGGTAGCGACTTGTAGTTGAAGTGGTAGCGATTTGAGTCCTAGCGACTTGTCTATTGAGACAAGACGACAAACAAAAGAAAGTAGTGGAGACACCACTCTGGCTAGCGACTTGGTTGAGCGAGTTGACTTGTCTTTATTATCTCTAGCGACTTGTCTGTTGTTACTAGCGAAGTTACTCTTTAGCTTAACTTGACCTCTCAAAGTTGTTCCTTAGCTTAATTTGTCTACTTAGCAAGTTGTTCTTAGCGACTGTCGCCTTAGCGATTTGTCGCTTTAGCGACTTGTGTTTAGCGACTTGGTTCATAACGACTTCGTGTAGCCGACTTGATCCACAGCGACTTGAGCCTTTAGCGAGTTGCTACTTAGCGACTTGGTGACTTAGCGACTTGTCTTCAAGGGTTATAGCGACTTGGTTGTTTTGTTTCTAATACTTCTCTTGATTCAAGAAAATCCCGCGGAAAGAATCTATTTCTCGGTTTAATCATAGAGTTTTAAAATCCCGTGAAATCTGTAATCATGTCTACCAACATACCTACAATCATCTCTTCGTTGCCGAGGACGCTCGCAATGGATCGACTCGCCCACCTATGCTTGACGTAACCGACTATGACTCATGGGCTCAACGAATTAGGTTGTACTATTTGGGAAAAGAAAATGGAGTCAACATTCTCAAGTCAATTGATGAAGGACCATATCAAGTTGAGACAACCAGACATACTCGATCATACCGCCGATGGACGATGATATTAGGACCGACACCTAAAATGGATGAACTGAATCGATAAGGAGAATAAGAGATACGATGCGCACATCGTGGCTTCTAACATCATACTCGTGGTTTACCTAAGGACATTTACAAGCCGATCAATCACAACACCGGCTAAGGCCAGGGACAATGTCAAGATGCTTCTCTCGTTCAATTAACTAAGGAAGACAGAGAATCGAACTATATGATGAATTTGAGCATTTTAAGATGAAACCGTAAGAAAGTGTCTATGAATATTACGTGAGATTCCACAAGCTTGTGAATGACATAAGAAATATCAAAATGACCATGCCAAATATTCACCTGAACTCAAAGTTTGTGAACAACATGAATCCCGAATGGCACAAATTTGTCACCTTAGTGAAGCTAACCAAAGGATTGAAGAACACCAACTATGAGCAATCAGATGCCTTCCTTCTTAATGAGAGGCATGCTATGTTTGAACGAAGGATTCTTGAACAATTCAAATCTAAACAGGCAGAAACAAGTTCATCAAATGATTCAATGACCTTTTACACCAATGTACGAATTACCACCAAAGCTTCTCAAGTCATACCCACGGGTAATGGTAATTACAAGCTCATCCCTCGATCCAAAGATATAAGCCTCCGGACTCAAACAAACTCATGGAAAAATTCATCAATCAACCGCCTCTCTTGGTTAGTCAAAATATGAATTCCACTCCACACACCAAAATAACCTCGAACAACATCCAATCCACACAATCAGCTACCGTGAGATGGTAAGGTAGTGGTGCGTAATGTGCGAAGAAGAAGATGAACAAAGGATGATTGGAAGAGGTTATGGTAATACCGGAGTAGGTGGAGGATATGTGGCTAATCGTAATCGTGGAAGAAATGCCAATCAAGGGCGAGCAAAGCCAATCAAATGCTACAACTGTGGTGGTGAGGGACATATTGCGAAGAACTGCACATCTCCAAAACGTCCACACGCGTAATACTTCAGAGACAAGATGTTGCTTGTGCAAGCTCAGATAATGGAAAGCTTTTGGATGAAGAGGAGTTGTTGTTTCTTGCAGAAGGGAATGCTAAGACATATGATGCTGATGTGGATGAGCATTATTCAGGAAATAGGTCACAATCATCAAAATGCCTTTCAAGTTGCAGACTGTGATGCATTTGACTCTAATGTCGATGATGAACCTACTGCCCATACAATCTTCATGGCTAGCATCTCACCTATGGTCTCTCCAAAGGTCTCATCACCACAACAGGCTGGTCCATCCAAAGAATCAATCATCTCAAAGGTATTAAAACTATACGATGAGGTGGATGAGCAAAAGATACATAACGAAGTACAATCTCTTGAAACTTATGATTCAGATATTGATAATGAGGGTAATAGTAATATTGTCCCATATGATCAATATGTGACACAAAATGAAAGTGAGATTGTACCTAGTAATGTATCTTCTGCAGTCAATGATGACTATGTTTTTGATGAATACACTGCATGTGCCCCTGATGATTCTGTTATCTCTAAACTGAATGCCTATAAAGAACAAGTTGCTATTTATGAACAACGTGCTAAGTTTGAGTTAATACCCGTGAGCAGGAGATGGATGACCAAATGCGTACAATTATTAGAAAAGTAATTTTAGAGAAGAAGTGTTAAAACAAGAGTTAAAATCCTTACAAGAAAAGCTTTCTAAAACTGTTAAACAAAAGCAAGAGCTTCAAGATAATGTTAAAGTGCTTAAACAAGAATTTAACGCTAAGGAATCAAAACTTTTGAATGACTTTTCTAATCTAAAAACTTTGAAAAACAAGCTTGAAAATAAGTTGTACATACAAGGGAACACCATTCAGACTGCTCACATGGTCACTAAGCATATAATCTTAAGCGATAAGCATAGTATTCCCATTGTAAAGGAACCCAATCCTGAGTATGGTAAGAAAGCAAAAGCTGCTCAAAACGTAATCTATGATGTCAATGAGATTCTTAAACCTAAACAGAAACCTAGTTGTGTTGAGTGCACAGAGGAATATATTCAATTTGAAGATGCCTCTAGGAAGAAAATGTATGAGAAGTTAAATGATCCTGTGTGTAAAAAGCAGAACTTAATAGTCAAGCCCCATGATTACAAAAAGGAAAATTGGATTTCCCTGAACAAGTTTAAGCATCAAACTCTGTTAACGCCCGAACAAGTGTTCTGGAAAAAGGTTTTAGATAAGCAAAAAGCAGATAATATTGTTGAAACAAACACTCCCCTTAGGAAAGTGCCTGCAGCTACTGTGTATCCTCCGAATACACCAATGCATTTAGTTCCTAGAACTATTGCCACTAATAGCAAGACCTTAATCAGCCTATATGTTGTTTATCAACTATTCGTTGATTTTGAGAAGACATGTAAGAAGAGAATCACACCTACATGGATAACTGAACGGGAAAGGGGTTTTGAGTAAACTAAAGAATGCTATTTAACTGAGGTCATGCCTTTCTTTAAATAATTAAAAGGTCAATTTGAGAGTCTTCAAAAAGGAATAAACTCAGATATTAAAGAAATGGAAAAGGAATTTGATGCAATGATTGTTGAAGTCAATGATTATGAACGGGAACTCAAATATAATGAAATTGAAAGGAAGAATTTGCATATCCTAAATGAGAACTTAGTATTAAGTTGTGTGGCTCAAGATGTGTTTTATACTGTTACTAAGCATTCTATCACTGCCTCTCAATTTCATGAATTAACTGTTGCTCTGAAATTTTCCCATGATCGTGTCATTGAGCTTGAAAACAAAAACTCAGAACTAAATGAGAAAATTAATCAGGATGATCATGACAATTTGGTAAAACATCTTTCTAAACTAGAAGTTGAACATTTTTATTTGCAATTAAAATATCAACATCTTAAAGAAAATGTCAAAACCTCAAACATCAAGACATTCTCAAATGTTCCAGAGTTTGATGCACTTTTTGAAATAAACAAACGTAACAAACATATTCAAGCTCACTGTAACACGATCAGAAAGTTGAAAGCCCAAATTTCACAATTAAAGGGTGAAAAGAACAATGTGACTGACTCCCAAATGCCTCATCCTTTAGATTCTCAGTGTTCTCAAACTTTTCATCTTCAAAACTTGGTTAATGTTTTACAAAAGGAAAATGAGAGTTTTCTAGAAGAAAATGAAAAGGTTAAACGACACTTTAAAGAGTTATATGATTCAATGAAAGTCACTCGTGACAAGAACAACGAAAAAATAACGTCTTTACAAAAGGAAATTGAGAATCTGAGGAGTCAAGAAAAAGGGAAAATGCCACTTGTCTTTAATGAGAATGTTGCATCAAAGTCATCTCCGCATGCAAATATCTGATCGTAAATACATTCCTCCTCATCTTAGAAACAACGAACTGGTGTTTCATAACTATTTCGCTCACCTTAAGGATAGTCTAGAATGTCTCCGTGAGATTGTAGAAGAGGATTTCGTAATAATAAGCCACTTGTACAGAGAAATTAGGTTTGCTTGCATTCGTGCCAAACGATCTCGTGACATTAGAATGTTTAATAGCGACATGTCCTAAATCCTTAGGTGCGGAAGATAAAGCTGTGATGCCTTGTTCTATGCCTAGTTCCAAGTATGCAACCCATTCATTGCCCAATATTAAGAAAGTGAACTCTAAAGTGCCTTTAAGTAGTTCAGATCCTTGCACGTCTAGTTCAGGAATGCAAAAAGTAGCCCAACCAACTAATGTTCCCATAATTCCCTCTACAGAGTAATCGGACATAAAAGCTAGCGGTCAAAGCTTCCAGGCAATACAAAGCAAGATAGGACCTCGCAAGCTAAGAATGTGCATTGGAAGAGAGTAGAAGACCACCCTAGGAACACTAAGTTTGAGTTGAATAAAACGAATCGTGTTGATTCTAGTATTAGCTATAAGCGTCGCATGTAATTAATTCAATTCTCGCTACTATCTCGCAAACCATGTAATGATGATCGCTAATTTCTGCTACTAATCATGAATGTGGTGTGAATGATTTAATTAATGCTGTTAAATGCCCGCTAGTTAAATTGTTAATGTTAAAGATCAAGCTAAGAAGGCTAAAAGGCAAAGGCGAAAGAAAGTTAGAAAACATTGGAAACCTATAGGAATAAAATTTAGCAATATAGGTTATCAATGGATACCTACTGGCCGTAAGTTTAATCTAAATGAGTCTTGCCCTAAATTTGCTAAATCAATGCCCATTAGAAAATGGATGCCTACTGGTAGAACTATTCTTTTAAGAAGTGAACATACTTTGAATAGGTCAAATACGACACCTGTAGCTGCATCTATTCCTGATGATTCCATTGTTTCTACTTCTGATGTGGGTGTTCCAATCATAGTTACTAACCAAATGGAACCCATTCTTGCATGGGGATCCCAATTATCCATTTATCCATTCTTGTCTGTGTTCAACTGCAGATCGTTCAAATCGTTTTGTGGTACCTGGACTCAGGCTCTCCAAGCATATGACTGGAGATCGCTCGCGGCTCATGAACTTCGTGAGTAAATTCATCGAGACAGTTAGATTCGGGAACGACCATTTTGGAGCAATTATGGGTTATGGAGACTACGTGGTTGGCGATAATGTAATCTCCAGGGTATATTATGTTGAAGGTCTTGGTCATAACTTGTTTTCTGTTGGTCAATTCTGTGATTCCTATCTAGAAGTGGCATTTAGAAAACATACTTGTTTCGTTAGAGAACTTGATGGTGTGGAACTATTAAGAGAAACTCGTGGTTCAAATCTATACACCATCTCTATGGAAGACATGATGAAGTCTTCTCCAATCTGCTTGTTGTCAAAGGCTTCAAAAACAAAATCATGGTTATGGCATCGCCATCTCAATCACTTGAACTTCGGCACCATTAACAATCTTTCCAGAAAAGATCTTGTAAGAGGTTTACCCAGATTAAGTACGAAAAGATCATCTTTGTCCAGCATGCCAATTGGGAAAAAGCAAGAAATATGCCCACAAACCCAAACCCACAAACTCAGAATGGAAGTTCAAGCATACCCATCATATGGATTTGTGCGGACCAATGAGAGTGCAAATGACAAATGGGAAGAAATATATTTTAGTCGTTGTTGATGACTACTCTCGGTTTACTTGGGTAAAGTTTTTGAGGTCAAAGGATGAAACTCTAGATGTCATCATCAAACTTATCAAGCAGCATCAGGTTCGACTCAACAATATCAAGTAGAATTGTTTGAACAACAATGGCACGAGTTTGTTAACAAACACTTAAGTCAATTTTATGAAAGTGTTGGAATCAGTCATCAAAGAAGTGTTCCACGAACTCCTCAACAAAACGGTGTAGTTGAAAGACGAAATTGAACTCTTGTGGAAGCCGCAAGAACAATGCTAATTTATTCAAAGGTTCCAATGTTTCTCCGGGTGAAGCCATTGCTACACGCTTACTACACCCAAAATCGCTCCTCATACAAACATCTCATGGAAAAACTCCATATGAACTTGTCCATAAACGAAAACCCGATCTCTCCTACCTTCGTGTGTTTGGTGCGTTGGTGCTATCCAACGATCCATGACTGTCAAGATTTAGGTAAATTAAGAGCTAAGGCGGATCTTGGAGTTTTGTAGGTTATGCATCAAACAAGAAGGGTTACCGAATCTACAGCAAAAGAACTCGAGATATCATGGAAACTATTCACGTCACGTTCGATGAGCTTCGGCGCAAATGGCTCCAGGACAATCCAGCTTCGGACCCGCATCAAGTAGTCCCATCAGTTCTACTCTTGTACTAAATCCTCACCAACAAAGAACTCCATATGTACCGCCTTCCGAAGATGATTTGAAGAAATTGTTTGATCCAATGTTTGATGAACACTATGAGCCAATTGCTAATGATCCGTCAATTCCATCAACAAAGGCTGCCTCCTATCCCCGCCAATGAAGTTAACCCTTCAGCTTCTATGTCATTAAGTCAGAAGCGCCTGCTGCTCGATCACTGCTCATCAACAAATCATCAATCATCAAGTGCACATCATGGAATTGTGTCCGCACCTATGATGGAGATAACCCCTTTGCTACTCCTGAAGATGCTCCCTTTGAAAACATATTTGCTCCTGAATCATCATCAGAACCATCTTCATCAGGAGAAATCGACTCGGCTACTTCAGTTCCTCAACAACAACCACACGAACACCTTAGAAAATGGACACATGATCATCCATTGGACAAAATCATTGGAAATCCCTCTCGTCCTGTATCCACTCGTAAACAACTTGCAACTGATGCCTTATGGTGCTTCTTCAACTCCGTACTGTCTAAGATCGAACCAAAATACGTTAAGACTGCCATGAATGAAGACAGCTGGTTCAATGCCATGCAAGAAGAAATTCATGAGTTTGATCGACTAGATGTATTGGAATTAGTACATGCTCCTGACTGTGCTATGATCATTGCTCTAAAGTGGATCTTCAAAGTAAAACTTGATGAGCATGGTGATGTTCTAAAGAACAAGGCTCGATTGGTTGCAAAAGGATACCGTCAAGAGGAGGGTATTGACTTTGAGGAATCATTTGCTCCAGTTTCACGCATCGAGGCAATCAGAATCTTCCTGGCTAATGCTGCAAGTAAGAATATGGTAGTCTATCAGATGAATGTAAAGACGGCTTTTCTTAACGGAGATCTTAAAGAAGTCGTTATACGCAGTCCAACCTCGAAGGTTTTGTGAATCCGAGCATCCTACTCATGTCTATCGCGAAGAAGGCTCTTCCGGAAGCAAGCTCCAAGGGCATGGTATGATACGCTATCAAAATTTCTTCTATCTAATGGATTCAGCAAAGGAGCAGTTGATCCGACATTGTTCACCAAAAAGTCAGGAAAACATTTAATCCATGTTCAAATCTATGTTGATGATATTATTTTTGCCTCGACTGACCCCAATAAATGTGACTGTTTTTAAATGAAATGGGTTCCAAATTTCAAATGTCAATGATGGGACAAATGTCATTTTTCTTGGGATTACAAATTTCACAAAGTCCCGGAGGCATTTTTATCAATCAATCTAAATATGCAAATGAGATTGTAAAGAAATTTGGATTTGAATCTTGTGACACTGTTGACACTCCCATGATAGAGCGTACTAAACTGGATGAGGACCACTAAGGGATCATGGTAGATCAAGCGAAATATCGTAGTATAATTGGATCCCTGATGTACCTCACGTACCACAGACCCGATATTCTGTTCGCTGTATGCATGTGTGCTAGATAACATAAGCCTACCAAAAGCACCTTGAAGCAGTTAAACAAGTCTTTCGGTATCTCCAAGGAACCATCAATATGGGACTTTGGTACCCGAAGGACACCGGTATGTCACTAACACCTGTTTATGCAGATGCTGACCATGCGAGATGTCAAGATACGCCGGCACGCCCGAGGTGCTCAGCTTTTGGGTGATAAGCTTGTGAGCTGGTCTTCAAAGAAACAAATGAGTACTTCTATATCCTCTACAGAGGCTGAATACATAGCCATGTCATCTTGTTGTGCTCAAATCCTATGGATGAGATCCCAATTATCTGACTATGGCTTTGAATTCAACAAAATCCCTCTGTATTGTGATAACAAAAGTGCCATTGCGCTCTCATGCAACAACGTTCAACACTCAAGAGCAAAACACATCGACATTCAACATCATTTCATCAGGGAGCAAGTGGAGAACGGTGTGGTGGAACTCTATTTTGTGAGGATTGAATACCAGTTAGCAGACATCTTCACCAAAGCTCTTCCTAGAGAACGTTTTGAGTTTATCCTCCCACGACTTGGTCTAAAGAGTCTACAACCGGAAACACTTAAACGTCTTCAAGAGGAAGAAGAGGAGTAAAAGGTTTTTCTTCATTCATCTCTTGTAAATAGTTATTAAAAAATCAAAATACAAAATTACAAAACCAACAAAAAGCAAATAGAAAAATATAAAACTTTCAAAAAATCCATAAAAATTTGAAAATCTCAAAAAAAAAAAAAAATCATTTTGTCATGCTTTTCTCGATTCGATTATATCTACGGTCTTTGTGCTGTCATTCAAAGAATGACACGGGGTCTTTAGATGTTGTTTAGTATTCATAAAATATATATATATATATATATATATATATATATATATATATATATATATATATATATATATATATATATATATATATATATATATATATATATATATATATATATATATATATATATATATGTATATATATATATATATATATATGAGAGAAAGTAAAACAAAGGCTTATAGTCATTTCAGTCTATAACCCGTTTTTAAAGAAAGAACAGAGCATTGCTTTATCTTATTTTTCACATCTCATGCTCTGATTCTAAAAACAAATGTTTGCCACTAAAACGACAAATGTTCCCTTCACAAGTATTTTTCCTTCTAATAATTCTTCTGAAAAATATTTGTTATCTTCTTGAAAACTAATAAAAATAACTCGGTCTCAATTTTTGAAAATCATCTGGGCTTGACATTGGTCAAAATCTCTATCTCTCAATCAACAACTTATGTCATTAATTGAGGGGGAGAATGATTTCATTTAAATTAAAAGGTTATTTGTCATACAACTGGTTCAGACCAAGGTTTATGTCATGTTTTTAAAAGATACTCAAGCATGTTTTTGGAATTTAAAGTCTCAGCTTTGATCCTTATCGGTTAAATGTTTTCATAAGCAAGTCACAATTCTTCTCAAAAGCTTTCAAAATCAAGTTAAATATACAGAGATCACAAATCTCAAATGATTTGAAAATTATGATCGGGGGAGAATTTGTGATTTAAATTGGATTTAAACTGATAATTTGATAAATGGTTTTATAATGATGTACAAGCTTTCCTCCCCACATGTGCCAAACGATTTCAAATTTAACATGCACATGTTGAGGTGGAGCATCTATTTCAAACCAAAAAGGATTGAAACGTGATTGATTTGTTTCAATGTGCAGGTTTTCCCTATTATGTGCAAAACACTTTCAAATCTCTATGCACATATTGAGGGGGAGCAACTTTTTGAAAACCACATCCTTTCCAAAAATACCCTTAACAAAGTATGAGAAATGCTAATTTTGATCAGGAAAGTGATGTTGATACCTTTTAGAAAATGGTAATCAAAGAAGTGAATCCTTCCTCTTGTCTCCGTGTGCCAAAACGATTTCAAATACATGATGCACATGTTGAGGGGAGCTCTTTTTCTAAAATATCAAAAACAATTCAGGTACAAAATGCTTTGATAATATATCACAAGTATCTCGATTGATTTTCAAATGGTTTTCAATTGGTTCCAATGGCAGATGAACAATACCAAATAGACAGACCAAATTTACTTTATGTATGGTGATATAAGGATGGTTAGGTTAGGTATTCGTTCTACCATCCCGCCAGAGCCGGAAGGATCAACCCAGGGACAATCCACTAGATAGTGTAAAGTCCTTAGGTATGATGAAAAAGGAGAAAAGTGAGATATGGGAAGAAAGTGTGGACCAGAGAGAGCTGAACCGGAATAAACCCAACAAGGTTCTAGTTATGAAGTCTCTGTAGACTGAGGGTTGAAGAATGAAAAAGAAATGAATGTAGAAAGGGTGAAAAGAAATAGCCCTCCATTATTTCAACCTTAGGGCGTAAACCGGTTCAATTCATATGCTACTCATCGTGGTTACCAAGGTAATTCCGGTATTGAAGACAAGACGTCATGGACCCAGTGACGCACTGCACTACATCTTTCCAAGCTACTCAAGTTCCTCTTAAAAGGACTTGTTTCATTCTCACATGGGAACCTACATTATCTATTGACTTTAACTTAGAGATGGTTGATATTGAAGAAGGAGACTCTCTCCCTAGTCTCCGGCATAGGAATCAAATGTGCACAATTGAGTCTAGAGCCATGATGAGTGCTAAAACACACATCATTTTATATCTAAAAATATGCTAAATCGGACTAATAACCATTAAATATGTCAAATTATATTGCAAAAATATTGTCTATGTGTTATTATGTCTTGCAGGTACAAGGGTTTGAAAACAAAGCAAAAACGGTGATTTTCGGATGAGTTTCAATGACATTTTCATATTTTTTTGAGGTTCAAACGAAGTCGTAAAAATTATCCGAGCACACCATTGGAAAGAGCACCTAAAAATCGAGTCGATGGTTATTTTATGTGGAGCATCGAGGCAAAAGGAAGAAGAAAAAGATTAAACGGCGAACGACGAAGAATATTTTTAAAGATTATGGCTAAAATTGGATCAAGGAAAAGAGGGCTAAAAAGAATTAAATACAAAAGAATTAACACATAAAGGCTCTTGGTCTAGTGGTTGGGTGCATGCTTTCTAAGCAAGAGGTCTTGGGTTCTAATCCCACTCATGGCATATTTATTTTTTGTTACATGCTCATTCAAAGCCAAACGAAAATTAGGCCCAACTGCTGTTGATCACACGAAGCCCAAGTGCAATCATCCAAGCCCAGCTGTGTTATTACAAATTGCAAGATTATATAAGTGAAAATGAATCACCCAAGCCCACTGATGATTTGATATCATAAAGTAAATGCAATTGCAACTTTGCAAGTGATATTGCTTTTGTTCCCCACGTGCTACTCAAAAAAATTCTCATAAGGTCACGTGAGGATTCTTGTAAATTGAAGCCAGCTATCTCAATCACATGCTATAATTTTGCTTCCTCCATTCCATTGGCTCCACGTGGCACTAGGAAATAAGAACCCGAGGTATTTTTGGAAGGATCGAGATATATGATTGGGATATAAATAGAGGTCCGGAGCAGAGACATTAATTTTCACACACTTCATTTTTATTTTTAGTTTTAGTAGCTTATTTTCTTTAGCTTAAGTTTTAAGCTTTTACTTATTTTAAAGAACTAACTTATTGTAACTCAAATCTTTTTTTGCTTATTAATGATAATGAATTTTATGGAGTTTACTTAAGTGCTTATCTTCTTCATCTCTTTCTTTTCTTTTTCTTTTTCTTATCTAATAATCTATTTTAGCTTATTAGCTTATTGTAGCTTATTAGATTAGCTTTTTAGTGATAAGCTCTCTTATAGCTTTTTCACTTTAAGCTTTTTACATATCTTTTTATCTTAAATAAGCTCTTCCTTATAGCTTATTTTTAGATATAAAAGACTAGCTTTTTTTGGGTAAGCTTTTCATATAGCTTATTCAATAAACACTTTTTATTTTTAGTTTCTTTTCAAAAACTCTTTTATTTACTTAGATTTATTTTCTTTTTCAACTTCTTTTATAAAAAAAAAAAGTATTAATCTTTTTAACTTATCTCTAGCTTATTTATTTAAATATACCCAACTCACGTTTAATCTTCGGATTTGAACCTCTTAGTTTTGGGTGGATATTTGATCTAATCTTTAAGCTTTTTCTTTACTTATTTTGTTAAAAGTTTAGTGCTTTTTAGATCAATAAGCTTTTCCATAGCTTATTTGATCCATAATATTGCTTATTCTCTAACCTTTGATAAAGTTGTGATCTTTCTTAGTGTCTCATCATTTTCATCCTAAGGCGAGGAGCTTAAGGGTTTTATAAGCTTACTTATTAACTAAAGTTTAAAGCTTTTTAGTCTTAATAAGCTAATTAGTTAATAAAGTCACAAACTTTATTAAATATTTGGTTTTATTAAAGCTTATAAAGAAGTAAACTTTAGGGTTTGATAAGTTTTTAAAATCGGGTGGTTTTATTCGTCTCGTATTGTAGATCGGGTTCTATTTTCCTTACTTTCTCTTTTAGCTTGTGGAAAAATGATGTTTGTTGAGCTTATTATTATTATCTTTGTTGGTTTACTTATGACTATTAGTGAGTAGATTTTTATTATGCTTGTTAAGTGATTGGTGAATTGTGAAATTTAGTGTGGAATATTAGAGATTATTAATTGGTAGCCTTTGGTTTACTTGGTTTGATTTTTAGAAACTTTAACGGGCAAAAGCGTTGGATTTTAACTATTTAACCAAGTAGATTTTATCTAGATTAAAAGTAGGATTTTCAATATAAACCAACGTTGTGAGAAAAATCTACTTTTTAAACGGATAATTAAAGGTTGTTAATTAATAATTTTCGGATAATCGATGATTTGAGTAGTTGGTTATTTTAACGGGCAAAAGCCGTTGGTATAATTAATTATTTAAAGTCTACTAATTTTTACCTCGAAAAATAATTGTTTTCAATATAAGCCAATGTTGTGAGGAATAATTTGTTTCGACGAATATTAATTACATAAGTGCTTTTAAGGAAAATCCACACTTAATGAACTTTTCACCACACTTGACAAGCATAGCTTTTTATCATATATTGTTAGTCGGTATTATTTGCTATTAGTTTAATTTTTATCTCTCTTAGAATAGTTTCTTTATTCATTAGTATAAAAAGTTTTAAATTAGCCTACAAAACCAAACAAAAACCAAAACGATAATCAAGCATCATTTATAACGAACAAACATAAACATAAAATTCAATTCATCTCTCGCCTAGGAAATACGATCCGGAAGGTTGATTATTACGTGTCCTCAAGTAGTGATTGATTCTTAATCGGGAATACAAATTTTAAAACTGCCCTTCGCTGCAAAAATAATGAATCAAGCCACGAGATCATCTATAAATCTCATTAAGGACACAATCAATGAAGACTCTCTATTTCACACAATGTGGAAAGAGATAATATATTTTAAGAGTCCTACGCATTATCCTTGTGGTATTGCCAGAACATCTGAGTGATATGTAAACATATTCACAATGAAGATGGAAAGCCTTCTAGATCCAACATCAAACAAGCTCTTGGTAGGTGGCATGTGAGATCTATCCAATAGATCAACCATTTGACAACTGAACAGAAACAATGGGGAGATTCAAAATTATGAATCAATCCTGGTTCAGGTTATGGATTGACGGATACCTGTGAAAAACCGGTCGTTGTGCTTAAAATTCTTTTCTTTAGCACCTCGATCGTGTATTAATATTTCAAATATAAAAGGTGTTTATGATTGATAATTGATTTTTCTCAAAACCCTCGTTGTATTGCAAAAACACTTTATTGAGCAGTACTCGATTGTTTTTCAAATCTCTTTTCATCAATCAGTGAATCTCAAGTTCGCTGGTTCACTCACTCCGTGTTGTCTTCTTTGAGACGTTCAGGTTTGAGAAAGCTAGAGCAGCTTCGAAACCTCAAGGAGATTCTTCGAATTATACCGATCACAGGAAGTACTTTTAGCGATCAACGGGGAACTGTGGTCCGTGTACCTCAATTCAACGAAAGTGATCAAAGACACTTTCGTACGCTTTAATGCTAACTCCTTGTATGCAGGTACACCGGCGGCTTGCAGCTGATCAGAATAAAGCGGTTAATCCATAGCCGCATGCTCACACAACACATTCATCTCTAAAGAAATCATGATAAAAGTATCAACGACTCTGATATTCTCACTCCATGCTTCTGCTACCTTTCTGCTGCATATATCATGAATCAACTAAAGCTTCCGCTACTCTCATGAGAAGATATCATGATCCAGAATGTGAGCATGTCGGTCCAAAAGTCACAACATCACATAATATCAACACCACAAAGGAAGAGTCAGAGATTTATGTTAGCTGATGATCTCAATGCTGGCTCAAAACTCATTATCACGTGGATCAGTTAAAGACCTCCACTGGAATTATCCAAACATGCAAAAATGAAGAATCAAAGACTACGAGCTACTGAGCAAAGAACTTTAACAAGAATCCAAGAACAATCTTTATGTAATATCTGTTTGTATTCATTGTAATTTGAGGTGACCTCCCTTAGGGGGAGATTGTTAGGATTTAGTAAATCCAGTTATTAAAGTGTCGGTCACCTCAAGTATATGTAATCTTTAGAAAGCTCGTAGTCGTAGTTATTTAATGTTAGTTAGTATTTAGTTTAGTAACACCGTGGAGGACGGACGGGTCTTTACCCACTGTATGCCTGATCCACAGCCCGTAGGTGGCGTTTTATGTAAGACTATAAATACCCTCTACCTCCCAAGGTAGAGGGTTAGAGCTCATAATAATACTTTCACTTTCTCTCACTAAGTTCCCAAACCTCTAACTCTTTCTCTCTCTAAAACCTTAAAGTATACACCCATTTGATCATGGTTTGATGTGTTTGTGAAATCCAATATGTTACAGTGTTGTTCATCCATCTTTCATCCTTCATTCCTGTTTGTGATGATAGAATAAACGTATCCAACTCAAAACCCAGATCCAAGTATCAAAGATGGATGAATGATCTGAGATGGATGAACAGATACCACTTTTGAGTATCAACATAAACTTGATATGGTGTTGTTCATCCATCTTTGATCCTTCATTCCTGTTTGTGATGATAGAATAACCGTATCCAACTCAAAACCCAGATCCAACTTCAACAGATCCTAGATTCATAGACGTATGAAGTCTCAAAGATGGATGTATGGCACCACTTTTGAATATCAACATAAACATGATATGGTGTTGTTCATCCATCTTTGATCCTTCGTTAGTGTTTGTGATAATAGAATAACAGTAACCAAACTCAAAACACAAATCCAAGTTCAACAGATCCAAGATTCATAGACGTATGAAGTCTCGAGGATGGGTGAACCGACACCATTTCTGAGTATCAACATAAACTTGATATGGTGTCGTTCATCCATCTTTGATCCTTCATTAGTGTTTGTGATAATAGAATAAAAGTATCCAACTCAAAACACAGATGTATGAAGACTCTATAAAAACAATACAATAAAAACACAATTAAACCCATACACTAACATGACATGATTTCATACATAACGCAAATGGATATATTTCCAAATGCATAAAATTTTGTAGTCTACAAAGTTCAAAAACATACATTGTTTAAACACAGCAAATAATGTTTAGGGGAATACATATTCGATGGATAACATTGGCTTTCATATGCTTAACAGCATTTTTTTGTGGTGAAGAAAGCTTTGTTGCTATAATCTTGGACTTAGTCCAAAATTGTTTTGGAGACCAACCGTAGCAAAGCATCAACTTGACTTCCAGATTGAGACTGGACCACACTTGGTTGATCATTACCTTCATAGTTGTCACCTGTAACCTTTGCCTTCTTCTTTTTGTAACTTTTGGCTGGATGAACCTTTTTTTTGAGACTGTTGTGTAGTGCCTTGACTTCTGTTACACCTCCTTCCCAAGACATGTTTTCTTGTTGTGTCCAAATTGCCAAAATACCACAAACCACACTCATACTAGACTGTGACAAGTTATTGGTTTTGTCACTATTATCATTTTCAGTAAAACCCTGGTTCTTTTCTTTCGTGGCCTACCTAATGGTTTATGATGTTTAGGTGGAAGAATGGTTGTAGGCACTTGTGACTTATACCAATGCTCATAACCATTTATTGGTTGGATGTGGTGTTTGTAAGTTTCTTCCCAAGTCTTAAGCAAGTAACATGGATGCACCCATGATTTAACAGATCCTATTTGCATTCCATTCAACCTCATACACCGGTGGGTAGCAACAGCATGTTTACATGGCATACCTGTAAGCTCCCATCTTCTACATGTACAAGCCCTAGCTTCAACATTCACAATACACTTGTCTCCCCATCCACTGACCTCATACTTTTCTCCTTCAACCCGTAAAGCAGTTTACTTATAAGCCTCTTTCTTTATTGCATCTAACATGAGTGTTGCCTTTGGTGTTAATGGTCCGGCACACTTTTGAATCACATTCACTATTCTTTTCATACAGTACTCTCTAATGTATTCCAAAGCAGTAATGATGGGTTGGTGCCTACCTCCCACTAGTTTCCCATTGAACACATCACACATGTTATTAAGTAGCACATCAGAATGAGCCCTCCCTACAATATGTTTGGTTAGGTACCTGAAAAATGTCGTACAACAAAAGATGTACAAGTAGACATAGATTTGGTTAGGTACCTGAAAAATGCGACCTTGACCAATGGGTTGGTGGTATCTTACTTAACCAAGCATGGACAGGTTCGCTAAACCTCTTGAATGCCGCATGGTCGCCTCAAATTGTTGGATGGTTGTTGCTGCTGCATATCTCCACAAATGTTCCTTGTATGCTTTAGCATTCCATTGCAATTTCATATTATCATGGATGTGCTTTTAAACATTATCGTGTTCAGCACTAGGTAATACTTCGCTAACGCTGGAATGATACCCTGCACAAATAAACATCAATTCCTTACTAATAAAACTTGCATTTAATGAAAATACAAGTGAATCTAATCAACTAAATGGTAAAATCATCTTTTTCCTGTCGCTGATAAAAGTGTAGTTTGAGTTTGGTTGCAAGTCACGATCATCTCTTAGACATTCAAGAAACCAAATCCATGAGTCTTTGCTTTCATTACCTCCGGAACCGCGATAGGCTAAAGGGTATATTCCATTGTTGCTGTCTATACCGCTGCTGTAAGAAGCCGCCAAGAAAAGACCCCTCATAAAAGCCCCATCTAACCCCAACAACTCTCTTTGACAAGCTTTATATCCTTCCTTCAAAGCACCTAAGCATACATACATTCTCTTGAAAACTCGGTTGGACTTGTTGCATCTGTTTGCGTTTGTACACTTATCATAACTGTATCTGGGTTAGTTTTCTCTGCAACTCTTCAACATAGTCTCTTACAAGGGTGTATTGCTGCTTATGATCACCCCTAATCTCATTTTCTGCCTTGTTTTTTGCCCTTAATGCTTTTTGCATAGACACCTGAACTTCAAACTGTTTACTGAGCTGATCTTCTGATTGGAATATCTGGATTGACTTGAACTTGGTCAAATATTTGCTTCGAAAGAAACTTGTAGTCACAAGATTTAATCTCTCTTGATTGCAAACATTTGTGTTCATCCCTGAAAGTTTGAACAATCCATACATCTTTATATGTATTTTTGGCTACATACAACAACCATGTACAATCTGTTGCTTGCTCCTTGCGTGTTCACAAATATACATCCCTACCAAGGCCTCTAGTTATCGGACCATTTTTCCTCTTTGGGGCTTTTCCCAGCCCTGAACCTTCGGTTATTCCACAAACAGGTATTTGTCCGAGACACCTAACCCTAATTCTCTGTTTGTCATTCTTAATTAGTTTCAATTTCCTCATAGTCTTTATTGAAAGCATGTAGATCATATCTTTCACTTCTTTTGCAGTTACAAAACTTTGACCACAAAAAAAAATCGTCATCTGTTTGTGCTGCCTCACTTAACTTTTGTTTCTTGTATGCCCTCAATTTGTTCCTCCTAATAACATACTCATCCTCATTCTCAGAACCACTTGCAAAATCATTATCATCTAACAGATCCAACTCATTTTTCTTAAAAAAATCATGTGGTAGCTGGCTGGTGGTACCTATAGATGGTAAATCAGAGTCTCGGTCACTTTGACAGATTAACATCAAAATCAGGCTCCTCAAAATTATTAGCCTCATCGACAACTGTGTTTTCATCACCATTGTTCTCAATATCATCATCATCACTCATATAAGTGTCTGTCTCACTCACATTGTCATCACTTAAAGCTTCATCGATTTCACTTACCTGCAAGATTTACCTTTTGGATATGATCCACAAGATTACATGTTTCCTCCTCATGATGACCTAACTCTTGATCATTTTGACATACCTCATCAGGGCTATCTATTTGGATATGCTCAACATGTTTATCTATATGCTGGTTGACATCACCTACAACATCTTCAGTCTGACAGACCTCTACAGATGGAAACAAGGGTTGTGTTTCTGGCATCTGACTAGATTGTACCAAAGTATTGACTTCCAAAGTTGATGTGTAACCTCACATATATCCTCTACCACAGATTTATTAACAACGTTTTCTAAGAACAATTTGTTTGAGCAATATGGAACAATAGCAAGAGCTGCCTTTTTCTTTGTTGCATCCACATCATCAATAACTGTCCTAATTGACTTTGGTGACATTTGATCAACATCCAATGTTGTCTTACCATTTTCAACATAAACCTCTATCATCTTATGGTCATCAACAAGATCTTTCAATATTTCTAAATTAGCACTCTCACTTAAGCTATACAAACCATCATCTAAATTACTATCAGGCTTAAAAAAGTAATAGTAATTTTTTAAACCAAGCTCATAACCAACCCAATTCATACATAAGAACATCCAACTCTTCAACTGACACACTATCAACATCAACTAAATCAACTAAAGTTTCCATACCTCCAACGTATATTCTACCAGGCCAGTATTTAAAGAAACCATTGTGATGAACCCTCATGCTAAACATATTAGATCTACCACCTGAAAACATGTCAATATATGTTTAAAGCATTCTAAAAACTTTATTGGGAAACAATAAATACCCCAATTACAAATTCCAATGACTAAAAAAAAAAAAAAAATAAGTATTTCTTCTTGTGATGTATAGGGCGTATCATCAACTGGATAACCTGGATGTCTTCTTAATTTCCATAGAGTAAAGTCCATGTTTCGGTTTTATGATTGATAAACAGGGGTTTTGTGACTTGCAATTAGGGTTTGTGAATTCTGATAATTCTTGTAACGAAAGTTCTGGGACGAATAATAATAGAGACTATGTATTAATACATTGGGGCGGGAAGAGGGTTACATTACATGTGGCAATAATTAAGAAATTTTTAATTGAAATATGGAATTGACAAATGTGCCCTTGGACAAAAGACAAATCTAACGCCATAAGATGTCCTTGACTAAAGGCAATATGGTCAAAGGACCTGTAGCGAGTATAAACCTTGAAATAGGGACCCCCGACGATGAAAAGGCAGAGTTTTGTCCCATCGCGATGCGTCTTGCCAAGTTTCGGGACCAACGGTGTATTTTAGTCTAATGTTAAATTTGTGAAATGTCACTAGCTATTTTAAAGGATTAACTTTATTGTTTATATAATGTTTTTTATTAATATATATGAGGAATTTTCATTTGCTTACCTTTATTTTGATGCTTACCAATGGACAAATCCCCACCATCCATCTATTTTGATCTAATGGTGAAGATTAACCTAAGATTTATTATGCTTAACCTAAATTCTCCCAACTATATAAAGCTTTTTTTTCTTCTTTTTTTTCATTCTCTTCATTTTTTTTCACACACTTACTCTGTGTTTTCCTCCCAACCTGCTGTGACTTTTGATCATCACCAGTTGATCATCACGAGTTAGATCACCATCACCATCACCATCACCATCACCATCACCATTCCAATCACCATCACCATTTCGATCATCATCTCATCATCACCTTACGATCATATCATCCTTTTTTTATATCTTCTTTTTTAGTTGAATGGACCGTTTGTTTCAGAAGCTGATTTGATTGATATTGTTGCGGTTGATAATATTGTTGATCGGTTGTTAATTATGTGGATCAAGTTGTTAACATTCCTTCTTATTAAGTTGCACACCAAGTGTTTGATGAAATGTGTGAGTGAAAAATGTTTGATAATCTTGTTATCCTCATGTAATTCGGTTATTAATTAAGTCGTTAGTTGAATTTTTGTTTTAACTGCATTTGAATGCTTTGTTTTTATGCTGATTGTTGTTTCGAATCTGATGTGTATCGTACGTATAGTATCACCAGTGATATTTGAAGTTGAACTGTATACGTGTATTATCACAGTGATGTTTGTATTATCACTTATGAAATTTTGTTTATTTGATACTTTAAGTTTATGTTTTAGATTGTGAGTAGCATTAGGTTTTAGTATGATATCATTTTGGGATGGGTGAATTGATGGAAATTTGATGCATGGAAGGTGTTTGACAAAATTCCCAAGAGAGGGATGCACAAGTTGAGAAGCAATCACATGTTCCTGTTTGTCCATCATTTCATATATGTAACCAAATCAAAAATATTTATTTGAATAAACAAGCTTTGGGGAATTAATCAAAGTGCATTGTAGTTATTGTAAATGAGTAATCATATCCTATGTTGCATTAGTTGATGCTTATTTTCATTTTACTGAATGGCTTCTTTTTGAATTATTTTTAGTGCGTTTTGTATTTTGCTTTCTCCATCACTCAATATCTAAGGTGATGCAAATTTGATGTACTCTTCGATAATTGTGCAGTGACCTAGAGCTTAAGCCACAAGAACTGCTTACCTTAACAATCGTGAAGGCAAATAGTTTGAAAAACATGGAAATGATTGGGAAGTCTAATCCTTATGTGATTGCATATATTCGGCCACTTGAAAAGTTCAAAAGAAAGGTTGTTGATTACAACTTAAACCATGTTTGAAATCATGTAATTCAGTTAATTGCAGAAGATAAGAAGACCCAGTGTGTTGTACTTGAGGTTACGTTTTTCTCCTTTTTGATTTTCTTCAGATATTTGCTGGTTTCAGTTGTATCACAGGTGATATCACATGTGATATCAAATGTGATATCACCTATGATATCACAGGTGTGTCAACTTTCTTTTATTTTGTGAAATCAGTTGTGGTAATGGAGGATGTTATGATATCACAGGCGATATCAAAGTTGTTTGAGCTTCTTCAATTTGTTATGTGGAGCTGTTATGCTTTTTAACCACGATGCAGTTTTGTTGTTGATTCTTTTGTTTGATGGAGCCGTTTTTTTGCAAATTGCAATCACAAATAGTTTGATGCTATCGTCTCTTTTTATGACACATACAAAACAAACAAGTATGCTTTTTAATTTGTAATATCTCCCGTGAGATTTCATTTTTTTGTACATTTTGTATATATTATCACCTGAGATATTTCTCTTTCCAGGTACATGATGGTTTTTGTGCCTTTTACTGCAATTGACAATCACTGGAGATGTGTTATTGTTGGTTCTGGTCTGCTTAAGAACGAAACTATTGAATCTTGTGTATGGTTACTCCAAGCATTCAAGAAAGCTTTTGTGCATTATCCAAATATCATCGTGGCGTCAAGATGGTGCTATGCGAAAAGTAATTGCAACTGAGCTTCCCGGTCCATGCCCCGTCTTTTGTCATAGAAGTTATGTATCTCTTGTGATAAATAACTGGAATTAATTTTTATGAGGTCTTTGTGAGTTTATAGAATATTTTGTCATTTTTAACACTTTGTGATAAAGCATGAAAATGATAAAATGTTTACATTATTTATGTGTTTAAATTCAGTTTTCGCACTCCTTGTGTTTGTGCGTTAGAATTACCGTTGCTATTATTATTGTTAGTTCTAGATGAAGAAGATGATGTGGTGATTGTTGATGAGTTGGATGTGGTGTTGTTGCTGTTAATCATGACTGATTTTGAGAATATGAATCGTTATGTTACTCAAAAGCATTGCTTAATTAATCATATTCTTGTTTGATTTTGAGAATATGTCATGTTTTTATTTTCATAGTTTTCTTCATGAAGTCAACGGTATTTTTAAGTGACTTTTCATTAATATCACTTG